>JAOEHI010000004.1:1145984-1170036 GCA_025447815.1 Percopsis transmontana
TTTATTTATTTATTATTTTTTAAATGTCTCATTTAAAAATGCATACTTAAAAGCTTGCATTCTGCCAAAATTATAGTAATTATTGTTTTCAGCAGTGAAAGGGTTAAATGTCAATTCGTTCTTTGCCCGACCGAACAGCCTTCACAATGAAAATCCAACGTTACAGAAAACCCATCCTGAGGCTCTGTATAATGCCAGCTAGTTTCACTCCATCCAGTGGGTGGCGCTATTAACCAAATTAACCAAGACGGTTAAAAAGTTTTAACCTCCTTGTAACATAGATGGATTTTATCTTCAAACGACCTAGGCCTGGTGAGTGTTGCGATATAATTTTAATGTTCTATGTTATTGCTGAGAAATGCTTAATGGCTGCTTAATCTGTCTCGTAGTTCGGCGATTCATTGTGTTGCAGTGCTGGAAGCATGCCGTTTGTGTGCGTGTGTGGCGGCTAACGTTGTGAATTCCATCGTACTGGCTGCTGGAATCGTGTGCAAGATGGCATGGTTCTCGTGTGGGCAGACCGCGACTCCATTCACATGCATACATTGCCGTTGTTAACGGAGATTTTAATATAACGTACATCTGCTATATACACTAACATTCTAGTCACTATTTTGCCTTTTTGTATCAAATGTGGGAACACGCTATACGCTCTGCTTCTGTAATAGGACAGTAGTTAGAGTTAAATAGTCGTGGGAGCCCCAAATTTGACCTATATTCTGAACGCACTTTTATGTCCCGCATTTCTGACGTTAATTTCCCCAATGATTATGACTAACGTTAGATGAGACATGTCGCGTTCGGGGGATGCACAGAACGGTCGCAGAAGGCCTGGGCCTGGACCACACGGCACGCTACTGAAAGTTAATTAAAATACTAAAAATCCAATAACTTGCTACTAATGCAACTCACTTGTATCCGTTCCTGTAGTCCGAATCTAAGGTCACGTATCATTCATATCAGTGGCACAAATATAAAAAAAACTTAGCGCTTTTATTTTGAAAGAAAAGGCGTAGTTGTAGTAGGCTACTTCCGCCATTTATCCACAGCAGCGTACTGCCGTACGTGCATCTGCTATTGCAGATAATTTCACGTTTGGGCAGCTGGTATACACCCCTTTGTCCTACAGTGAAATGTATCAGTTTTGTGCGGAAGAGGCGAGAGACATCAGCTCTAGCAAATTAGGTAGGTATTTGTTTTCGAAATTAAGTTTTTGTTGTCACAGCATGTTCGAATAGACAGTCATCTTGTGTGTGTATGACCGCTTCCCGTCTCATTGGGTGGTTGTCTGTTGGTCCATCATAGAGGCAGGTAATGACGACACAATTAGTCACGGAGTGAAACCAGGTTGTCTATTTTAAAGTCTGTGCCAACAGCACCTTTGTTATGTCGACTGAAATGTATTGGTAAAAATACTGGCCTTTGGGCAAAAAGGCGGTAGCTAATTTGTTAAAGTTAATCTGTTGCAGTGAATTATTTAAGTATGTTATAATACAGGGGGAACGTCTCTCACTAACGTTACACTAAATTTAGTAGAATATAACTTTTTCATAAATACTGTAGTTTTTCAATTACTTTAATATTGTGTGTGATTTAAAAAATACTTCGGTGTTTACGTGTCGTCTAACTTGCTATGGGATGAGCATGTTCGCTGCATGCTGTCCCGAGTCCGTCCCCGGATATACTTCCACGGGGTGGCCAGGAGAGCAGGACCACCTGTGGAAGTGCTAATTTGGGGTTGCATCGCCTTCATCCGGCCGGTACTGGAGTAGGCAAGCGCAGTGTGGGGAGGTCTTCCGAAGCGCCTGGCTAATGCACTGGAAACAGCGCAGAAGTTCTACTGCGGCATTATGACCATTTTGCTAATCTTCCCTCCCTTCTCTCGCTGTCAGACGTGATGAGGCTTCTGTGCGGTGCGCACATTTCTAGACATCCTGGAGGACAACACAGTTGTCAGTCAGTACAATTTGCGCAGGGGCCCTGAAATAAGAGTGACCACGAGCAGGGCATAAACTCTTCTTCATTCCACGTGCTCTTGAGCTGTATTTAGCGAAACGATTATTCGTTTTTTTGAATTATTTTTAAATATTTATTTTATGACTTTTTGTTTTGACGTATTTAAGGTGATGCAGTTCACACGTTGTTGCCAAGCCAACATGTAATGAATCGGAATATGGTCACGAAAGTGTCTTTTGAGGCTCAAACCGGTAAACGCCTACTCAACCCAGCACAGCTCTGACTCATTATCTGTCTCAAGTCCATCGCTGTGAGGGTTATACAGTTACAGAGCAACATTATCTCACATGGAAATTGTGTTTTAACTCCTAGTGTGTGGTATAGAAACTGTCTCTATACAAAGAGACTTAAAAACAACCACAGAAATCACTAACCAGAATCTAGCAGAACAGATGCTACACCATTTGAGATGTATCCTGGCCCATAACTGAAAGGTTTTCCATTTCACCACAACTGACAGTTTGTTTTTTCTCTCCCTCAAGATAGACTGTCATGATACCAATCACGGAGCTCCGTTACTTCGCTGACACCCAACCAGCATACCGCATCCTGAAGCCATGGTGGGACGTTTTCACCGAATACCTCTCCGTGGTCATGCTGATGATCGCTGTGTTTGGCGGGACCCTGCAGGTCACCCAGGACAAGATGATTTGCCTGCCCTGCAAGTGGGTGGTCAACAGGACGTGCGAGACCCTCCCTATCCCCAACATTACCGTACCCTTTGCCCCTGAACCCAAAGGCATCCAGTATAACCTTGACCGGCACCAGTATAACTACGTTGACGCAATCTGCTACGAGAACAAACTGCATTGGTTCGCAAAGTACTTTCCCTATCTGGTGCTACTTCACACACTTATCTTTCTCGCCTGCAGCAACTTCTGGTTCAAGTTCCCCCGGACAAGCTCCAAATTGGAGCACTTCGTGTCCATCCTCCTCAAGTGCTTCGACTCACCATGGACGACGAGGGCCCTCTCCGAGACCGTGGTGGAGGAGAGCGACCCCAAGCCTCCGGGCAAGATGGACGGCGCCGTGGACAAGAAGACCTCATCCCTGAGTGAGGACGTAGAAGCCAGCATACCCATGCTTCAAAGAACTAAGTCCAGAATCGAACAGGGCATTGTGGATAGATCTGAAACCGGTGTTCTAGATAAAAAGGAAGGGGAGCAGGCCAAAGCCCTTTTTGAGAAGGTGAAGAAATTCAGGATTCACGTGGAGGAAGGCGACATAGTTTATCGCCTCTACATTCGTCAGACTATCATCAAAGTAATTAAGTTCATATTGATCATTAGCTACACCGCCTACTATGTACGCTGTATTCAGTTCAGGGTGATTTGCAGAGTGGACATTGAGCGACTCACTGGATACACAATGTACCACTGTGCTCACCCCTTGGCCACTCTTTTCAAGATCCTGGCCTGTTTCTACATCAGCTTGGTGGTGGTTTATGGCCTCATCTGCATGTACACACTCTGCTGGATGCTCAGCCGCTCCCTCAAGCTCTACTCCTTTGAGTCCATCCGCGAGGAGAGCAGCTACAGTGACATTCCCGATGTGAAAAACGACTTTGCCTTCATGCTGCACATGATTGATCAGTACGACCCGCTGTACTCCAAGCGCTTCGCCGTGTTCCTCTCCGAGGTCAGTGAGAACAAGCTGAGGCAGCTAAACCTGAACAACGAGTGGACCCTGGAGAAGCTGAGGCAGCGCATCACAAAGAACTCCCAGGAGAAGCTCGAGCTGCATTTGTTCATGCTCAGTGGGATCCCGGACACCGTGTTTGACCTACTAGAGCTGGAGGTGCTCAAGCTGGAGCTTATTCCTGACGTGACCATACCCCCCATCATTGCCCAGCTAGCCAATCTACGGGAGCTGTGGCTCTATCATACACCGGCCAAAATCGAGGCTCCAGCTCTTGCCTTCCTTAGGGAGCACCTCAAATCCCTGCACATCAAGTTCACCGACATCAAGGAGATCCCTCTTTGGATCTACAGTTTGAAGAACCTCAGTGAGCTGCATCTAACCGGGAACCTCAGCGCAGAAAACAACCGCTACATCGTCATCGATGGGCTCAGGGAACTCAAGCGGCTCAAAGTGTTGCGCCTGAAAAGCAACCTCACCAAGCTGCCGCAGGTGGTGACGGACGTCGGCGTCCACCTCCAGAAGCTCTCCATCAACAATGAGGGCACCAAGCTGATGGTGCTCAACAGCCTAAAGAAAATGGTGAACCTGACGGAGCTCGAGCTGGTCCGGTGTGACCTCGAACGCATCCCGCACTCCATCTTCAGTCTGCACAACCTGCAGGAGATTGACCTGAAGGACAACAATCTGAAGACGATAGAGGAGATCATCAGCTTCCAGCATCTACACCGGCTAGTGTGCCTGAAGCTGTGGTACAACCAGATCGCCTATATCCCCATTCAGATAGGCACCCTCACCAACCTGGAAAGGCTGTATCTCAACAGGAACAAGATAGAGAAGATCCCGAGTCAGCTATTCTTCTGCCGCAAGCTGCGCTTCTTAGACCTCAGTCATAACAACCTGAACAGCATTCATGCTGACGTGGGCTTTCTCCAGAACCTGCAGTACTTTGCTGTGACAGCCAACCGGGTGAGTGCATATGCGTTTCCTGTTTTCTCCCATTCACTTCCTTCATTTCTTTCTCAGCCCTCTATTTCATCGTCTTGTCTAAATAGACTCTAAGGTCAGATAGGGTGATTGGAAGGTCACACAGTACAAAGCAGAGAGTGGAATATATGCCTTTGTAGCTTACCACTAGGGTGACATTAGTACACTTATTCAGCACGTGTGTAATGAAAGAACTTATATAGCTACATAGCTTTTAATCATTCTATCCACCTTATTTTCGAACAACAGTGGGCTTTAGTGACTTTTGTGTCGTGTTTTCCAGTCGTAATAGCAGGAGAAAAGACAGATTAACGTAGTAAGATTTCCTCCTCCACATATTTTTTTTTTCCCGCAAATGTCGGGCAGACTTCGTGTTTACATGTATTAATATTAGGGCTGGGTATTGGCAAGGACCTCACGATACGATACATATCACGATACAAGAGTCACGATACGATACATATTGCGATACAATACATTGCGATATTCCGCATAGTTCACTGCAAATGTAAAAAGAGAGCTGAAATGCCACATATCGGCTTTATATTTTTAAGGAGCTGCTGTAATTTTGTCAGCTTCGTCTGTCATTTTGCATCCAAATTTTACTCTACCAGGAATGGGGGCCGTCAATTCTAGGCAACTAACCATAACTGCGACATCTAGTAGTTGTAGTTCACACACCGTTTATAACCAGAATCTTTAAAAAATTAAAAATAAATTTTTTTGTCCCCCTGATTTGTTTTTCTTAATATGGACAATACCTTCTTTTATCTGATAATATCAAAGTCTGTTCTGGTTGATGTGGTCTCAGTAAAGGAAATGATGTGGTCTTGATGTTTTTCCTAAAGACACAACTCGGCATAGGACAGGGAGTAGCCTACTTGGTTTTTTGTGGAAGGTAGGACCTATGTTCTCGTTGCTGGTTGCTTACCATTTTATTTTCTAGCACAAGTTTACATTTCTAAAAGTATTCTCTAACCTGTGTTTAGCTTTAAGTAGTTGACTGTCTTAAGGGCTGGGTTACGTTACAGCAGTGGTTCTTAACCTGGGTTCGATCGAACCCCAGAGGTTTAGTGAGTCAGTCTTAGGGGTTCGGCGGAGGATAAGACACACCCGACATATATGATTCGTGATGACACGCCCCCCTTCGGTGGGTTCGGTGAATGCGCATATGAAACTGGTGGGGTTCAGTACATCCAACAAGGTTAAGAATCACTGCGTTACAGTCAAATGACCAGAACAGAATGTATTTTCAGACACTATACCGTTAGCCCAGCCTGTTTTTCTTAACCCTTAAACTCTTATTGGAATGTAACACCAAGGTGGGGAAAGCACATAAACATTCTTTGCCCATTCTTCCTTAACAGCCTTCCCAACTGCACCAGCAATGCTCGTAAACAACTTTGGGAGAGAGACTCGTAAAGTTGTTCCGATACATTCCATAAAAAAACAGTACTGGGTTTGTTAAGATAACAGAAGGCGTGGGTGCCATACATTGGCTAAAATAAATAGCCCAGAGGCCCATGGGTTCAGCATCAGTCTATAATGTCACCTGGACTACAATTGAGTAGTTGTTAATGTTTGAAACGTGCCCCTGGAAGCTAATAGCAGCTAATACTCAGCATACACACATAATGGTGCACATATTGTCCCCTTTTGGACCTGTTGACAAAGGCATGTTTATTATTAATATAATTGTAATGCAGTAAAGAATATCATAAAATTATAACAAAACAAAACTGTATTTTCAGTTGGAAGCACTGCCACTCTGACCAGGCCCACCAACCCTCTGTTAACTTGTTCATAATTCCTTCTATTTCTAATGTGTCTTTTACCACTTCAGATTGAGACTTTGCCCCCGGAGCTGTTCCAGTGTAAGAAGCTCCGTACTCTGAATCTGGGGAACAACTGCTTGCAGACTTTGCCCTCTCGCTTCGGGGAACTCACCGGCTTGACCCAGCTTGAGCTGAGGGGCAACCGGCTGGAGTGCCTCCCAGTGGAGCTGGCCGAGTGTCGGCTGCTGAAGAGGAGTGGCCTGGTGGTGGAGGAGGACCTGTTTAACACACTGCCAACTGAAGTCAAGGAGCAGCTATGGAGGGCCGATAAGGAGCAGGCCTGAGATGAGCTGAGCTGAAGCTCAGCATTTTTACCCAGACGAGATGGATTGGAGTATAGGAGGACGTTAACACTATTTCTGGGCATTGGAGTGATGTCTAGTTGCATCATTTTGTTTGTTCAGTTTGCCTTGTCTTCGGGTTCTCAGGAAGGGACCCTTGTTGGTTGTGGCCAACAAGTGGCAGCTGAACTCAGTGGGAATATAACATTGTGGTGCCACCCTCACCCCTTCCAACCAAGTATATTATAGTTGTTTTTGTTTTTTTTTTGTTTAAAAAAAAAAAAAAAAATTTTGTTACAATTCCAACCAATTCAGTTCAGTGTTTCCATCTTTGGTTATTTCAGTCACACTGTGTCTTGGAAGGGCACTTCACAAATTTCCAAGTGGAAAAGCCCTAAGCCAGGCTTAATGGTGGTCGGTGGTAGTATTAGTGGTAACTACTAATAATAACTTGTGGCTTTCATGATGTTGTTGATGTAATGGAGCATCTCACCAGAGACGTGTACAGACCATGGTGTATATGCATGCTGTAGTGAAAGCTTTCCAAACATGAGCCTAATGTAACCAAATAACAACATTATAGCTTTTGGGCTTTAAGTCCGTACGATATGTACACTCCTAAAGCAGGACATTTAATGACTATCCTGACCTGCATAGACGCGTAGAGAAGGCTACATTACATTTGGTACATGTAAAAAAAAAAAAATGTAATAAATATTGTTTTTGATATAGTAGGGCTGCATGTTAAACAGCCTATTTCAACATTTTAAAATAATGATCAAAGATGGTTAGATTAACTTGTTCAGTTGGAAATTGCTTCACTAAGACCAGCGGAGACTGCATTAGATGTCCCTGTATAAAGGTCGCGGGGTCACTTAGAATTTCTGAAGTCAAACCGTTCTCTGCAGTGGTCATAAATTAAGTTTTACAGCTCATCGTCGCAATCAGGTTAGCAAGACACGCTCGCAGGAATCTGGGGCCTGTTTTTCTTCCCCCTTCTGCACATGAGATGACTGTTAAATGTATGGTGCCTCAAAATAGACAAACTCCTGCATGTCCAGGACACTATAGTATCGTCACTACTTGCCAGCTAGCAGTCACCAATGGGGAGACACATTTGTTTTTACGTCCCCTGCTATATTGTATAACTGGACATACTACACGTCTATTTATTCCAAGGCAAGAGGAGAACTTTTAGGGAAGAGATTTAGCTGTGACCATACTTCACACAAGATGCATTAAGTTGCCCGTTGAGTTTGTAGGATATAAAAAATCCACAAAATCCACAAATTGGAACAATATGCACTATTTACCTGAGACACTTTTAATGTTAATAGCGTTATTTTAATAGCATAATTTGGATCAAAACCTGCTATGTGTACTAAAGCCAGGCAACTTTTGTTGTTACTAATATTGCCTTAACCTTTTTACAAGCTCCATGTTCTGTTAATGATTGCAAACATCACACTCGTGGCTCAGATTTTCATGTGCTGGGAAATGTATAGCTCACACTTAACAATCTTGTTGCATGCATGTGGTCTCAAGAGCTGTTTCATTTTGCTTTTAAGTGAGTGGAGGGAAGTCTCACATAAATGAGACAATTGCACCTTTGTTCGCATTGTGTTTTCTTCCATGGAGGCCTTTGCTATATCCAAATAACCTTCTAGAATTTACCAATGAAGACCTTCTGAAACTGCTTGGTTTTCTGTTTTAATTGTGCTTTAAGGAACAGATGTAGTCTTGAATATGTCTTAAGGCAAGCTGCCAACTTTAGAATAAGGAGTATTGGTCACTGGTTAAAGGCTTCCTACTTAAGGACCGATGGTGCCAGAGAACGGCCTTAAAATCTGAAATGCCCTGGAAGCATCAGATGAGTGTTTTTAATGATAAATTGTTCATAAAGGGACAGTTGGAACAGACGTGTCAATTTGCTAAGTAATACAAGTAAGTAATACAACAAACTATGTTCACTTTATCTAAATGCCTCTCTTTTTTTCAATATTTAGCACACTTCTAAAGCGATGTACATTAGTCAATAGCTGAATAGGTCATACACCAGTCATTGTAAGTAAACACATTGTTGGAATAAAAAGCATTATAACATTACATATATCATATGCCATAAAATTATTGGCAAGATCCGGTTCTGACTATAGCAGGAAGGGTCAATGTTTGTTTGTTTTCATAGTAAATATAATAGAGACATGACCTGTGACTGAGCGCATTGTTAATGTATAGTGTATATATTGAGGTCTGCAAACTGCATACTGAAAAGAACCAATCATAATGAAGGTCTCGGTTGCCCCAACTGATCTTCCAGATTAACTCAGAGCAGCTGTGTGGGTTTAAATATGTTCTCTCTTATAAAAGGTACACGTCTCCGTTTGTGTCTGGAATTCCCCTTGTGGTTCAAACCGGTGTTACAAAAACATTGTTTTGGTTTGAAACTGGGCACACGCCTCTACTACACCTGTGTGCTGAGTGGCTTGCATTCCTCTCTACTCCTCCCACTACAGCGGCGTGCACAGTTTTTCAAAACATAAACACTGAGTCAGGAACCAAGTGTGTGTTCCTGGTAGGGTGCTGTAGTGCAAATAATGAGTCTGTACTTTTGTCAACGTACTGTTGAAGGTGCACACTCCCACCAGCCAGCTGCTTCACATCGGCACGGTAAACGGGACGGTTGCGAAAATAGCTTAAGGGCATATTATGTGGAATTTCTCATATCATGTTTGAACATGGCTACCACACAATGTTAGTAGTGAACCTATCTTGGCATAGAGCTTTCATTTCAGATTTGGTGATTATGTTTACGCTTGAAATATGAAATGTATATAATCTGAAGTGTAACAAAGAAAGGCAAGTCTCTTGGTTTAGTGTTTCATTTTGCTGCCATTACACGCACAGTAAAGTTATTAGATCTGTATTGTTGACAGGAGTAGCCCGTTTCCTGTTTTGCCCTTTCCTTTGGTTGACCACAGGCATTAAACAGTAGAGTCATGAGATGACGTCAGATGTTTTACATCAGGCAGGAAGTGTTAGTAACAAGGAGAAACTAACATTTGGTTACTTAGAAAGTATCCCATAGATCATTGACCATTGCCATACTCTATAACACGGCCAGTACATTAGTTTAATAATATAAAAAGCAGCACATGAAAAAGAGTGTGGAAAGCCTATTATTAGTAATTCGCTAAAAGTACTTGTCCTTGAAACGTATCGAACGTATTTTAACTTGTTCGCATGTTGATGCTAGAATGGAATGGTAGTGGTAGGTAAGCATAGGTCTACATCCTCACAATGTCATGCATCTGAGGGAGATTTACGCCTTGTTTTTTATCAAACCTTTAATTTGAAAAATGTACACGTTTCTGTTGCTTGCTTTTTAAATATGTTTGCTTATTTATTTTCTGTAAATGAAAAAGGAAAACCGTAACAAAATATGTTATGCCATACAGAAGTATTGAGCACATGGGATTATTTAATGGTAAATGCAGTTGTTGAAGTGCCCCCCCACTGGTGGCCCAAAGTCCTTTCTGAGAAACCAATGACAATCTAACCCTAGGTGCGGGCGTGCGGGGGCTCATCCCGCGCTGTGGTTATTGAATAGCTTGGACACAATGTAATAATTATATTATGCTATAAAAGAGTGCGCATTTCATGGCAATTTCACGTAGTTTTTGGACAGCGATCTTATTTTTTTTAATGCTTGTTTTCCCAACAAACTATTGGGAATACTAACTGTATTTAGGCAGTGTTGTTGATGCTGACCAATGTATGGGGTCTTGCTCCTTGAGCAGGACCTAACCCCTATCTGCTCCATGTAATAGCACCATGTCATTGTAAGTTACTTTGGATAAAAGCGTCTGCTAAATTACCTAATTGTAATTGTACTATGTTATGCAACAGGCATTCAAATTCATAACCCATAAGACGTAATGTAAATAATGCTGGAGAGAATTCCCTATTCGCATCCGTTTGTCTCCCAAGAGTAGAGCATTGGCTTTCTAAGTAGATGTTCCAGTATATCTGGAGAGTGGAGACCACATAAAAGGGACAATTGGCGACGAATGTAAGTACTTTTATACCATTGTTACCTAGATAATAAAGTGCACACAACTACCTAGCCTACTAAATGCTTATTTATTTGTCTCGTCTCCTGTTTTCTAATTTATGGGTTTGATGCCCCCCCTAGTGGTCACAATGCCGTGTTTTCACGTGTAGGCCTACAATGTAAGATTCTGATTAATATACAATAAGCTATCAAGGTCACTATTTAAGTAAAATTTTCCGGGAAAGAGGTTGGTTTGACCAAAATGTTAAGTTCTAATTTATTTAGGTCAGAAATCTCACATAGGGTCTCGATGAACGAAATATATTAAAGATCAAAATCAACAAGTTAAGAACAAAGTGACGTAGAAACGGTCAATGGAAACCAAAATAACTCTTACTCTAACCAACCGATTGAGGGCTGAATGGCCCCCACGTGTCTGTACGCACTCCCGAAAACGGTGGAGATGGCGGATGGTGTCCTGGCGGATATCCTCCCAGACCTGATAAGGGCATCCGTGAACTCCTGGACAGTCCGTGGCGCTACTTGGCGGCTTTGGATTCATCTCGGTACATAATAGCAGTCAGTGTACGTGGAGGTCTGTTTCAGTTTGGTCAGAAACATGCACACAAGTAGCCCGATCATTAAAACAGGTGACATTGAGAAACAATCCCTTATGCTTCCTAAGTGGACAGATTGATTTCCCTGAAGTTTATTTGACTTGGTGTTGTACTGTGATGATGAAAAGTTTCCCTAATTTTTTGAGCTTTGTAGTATATATTACAATTAAATTATTTAGCATTCGTTTTCTATCCAAAGCGACTTACAATTACATGATGTTATTACATGATAGGGGTTAGGCATCAGTAGGCCAAGTCTGGGGCTCGGACCCACGACCTTCTGGCTCAGCATCCAAATACTAGACCATTAGACTATCCGCATCCTATATGTTTACTGCAGACTACCTTCCACAGCGTGCAATAGGCCTACCCCTCTATTAACATAGCTGTAATCTATAATTCTTTGGTATGAATAATTACCGAGGATCTATGCTTATAGTATCGCTGCTCAAATGTTTATTTATTTATTTTCTATTTACACTTTAGTTTTTTTGTTTTTCTGCACAGGGCAATAGCAGATGTAGCCTGAAAATGAACTTTCAGCGAAATATAACGCGAAGATGACTTCTGGATAAGTATAGTAAATATTAAATATGAATCCGCTTCATCATTAAAAAAATAAATTATTAACAATAATAATTAAAATAATAAGATTTACAATAAACCCATTAGGCTATACTTCTTCTACCAAGGATTTTAGGCTACCTCTTTGTTTCTACATTTAAGCAGATCATCCCTTAGGTTTAGAGCCATTATGGAAATATTGTCTGACGAAGATACAGTAGGATACGGGTTATCATGGGCGTGTATCGCGAACTACCGAGTTGTGCTTTTACAACATAGGCTTGAGGTGTGTATTATTGTTTTACAGTTTGCTTATTCATTTCATTTGTTTAATTTGACGTCACGCTGCTTTTGCACACGCGCGGGACTGTTTTTTTGGGTGCTATTTTAAAATAGGATGCTATGACTCCATTGCCCATTCCAGGGCGATACCGCCAATGAAACTATGGAATACTGTGCAATGCCTTCATGGGAAAGGGTGGCGGGTGTCCAGCTTTGAGTTGCAAAGCTGTCTTCAAGTAAGTGTTACTTTTAGATTATGCGTCGTGCCGGTGTTGTATCGCACCGGTACAATGCCACAAATGTCAGCGCGCTCTTTCATCCGAGTGTATAACAGACTAATGTGCAGGTAGGGTTGCAGGATTATTTTGGCAAGCGCTCAAATTTTCTTTATTGTTTCGTGACAAACACTGATACATGCTGACATTGATCTAGAATATTTCTGCTGCACTGAGAATGATTTGAATTGAGAATGATTTGATCCGACAGAAATGTCCAACAGCCTCTCTACGACATACAGTAGACCTATTCCTAGAAGAGAGACCTCTCTGCTTGAACATGAACGCCGTAAAATAAAGAATCTGTTTCATTGGAGGTCCATATTGGGATTTGTGTGGGGGGGTTTCTTGCCTTAACCAAGCAGGCACACATACCATACATTATCTGGTCTACCAGATTGGAAACTGTAACTCTCCAAAGGTCAGAAACAATGCACTTGACTGTTAAACTTGTCTTTAGCTCAGTTGTACCAAATCAAAGACAAGCGTGACAACCGACTTTCTAGCTTGAAAACACTTTAGTGATTTAGAAATAGTATACATAGCCAACTTATCTGAAAATATTCAGTTGTATTCTCTTTGGGTATTTTTAGTGGGGGGTTGTTGAATCATAACCAAAGATTACAGTAGGCTAATGGTGTTTGCCTGACAGTTTGTCAGTTGTAAGAAAGTAGTTGGTCTCAACTACCATCGTTTAATTGTGATTTGAAACAAAAAATCCTAATACTCAGATATTATGCGTGTATACACTACATCTGGAAGTACGAGAGGGGAAGTTTTACATTTTACAATAATGATACTCTTACACACACTGCCACTATACTATGGCAATATACTGTACATAATATGATATTTAATAATCCTTAGTATGCATATGCAACACATAGCTAACAGTGTGACGGTGTAAAATAGACAGAAATGGTGCGTCAACGTGACAGAGAGGTTGGCATTAATTAAAAATGATATGGAAATGTATTTACATTCAGCAGTGGCAACCGAGCGTGTCTGCAGTGGAGCTGCCCTAGTTGCAGCTCGCTGGAAGAAGCTGTGGTTGGCCTTTGAAGGGGAGGGAGGAGGGGCAGAATGATTGACTGACTCATGAGAGGACTCGCTGAGGGCTACAAGCAAAAGTGACTTTAGCTAACTTGGCCGGAGAATGTGGGTCAGCTGCTTCCTGTTCATGTTGTGTTGTCTGGGCAGTTGGCCCACCTTTACTCCCGTGTTAAAGCTGCCTTATACCAATTCTATTCTATTCTACTCTAATATATTGTATTATTTTTGCTTCTATTATGGACTATGCTATGTTTATCTATTCTATGTTGTGTGTGTGTTGTTCCCAGTTGTCAGTATTAGTCGTCGTTGGACAATGAGGGCCGTCTCCCGCGTCCCGCCTCCTGCCAGAGAATGATTAGGGCTTCCAGCCAATCGACCTGCCACTTCCCGCAGGGTCCGCTGCCCCCCTGGCCACTTCCCGTCCCGGCGCTCCGCCGCTCGCCCGGCAGGCCTGGGAGGTCCGGCCCGGACGGGCTGACCCGCACCGCCTCGCTCCCAGAGCAGGACTCCCTTCGCAGTGAGCCGCAGCACGGCTTCCGCACCTCCAGCAGCTACAGTGTCCTGAAGGAAGAGCGGGTGGAGGAGGAGGAGGAGGAGGAACATGAGGAAGAGGAGGAACAGCTGGAGGAGGAAGAGGAGGGCGGAGCGAGCGACTCCACATCCTCCCCAGAGGAGGGCCTCAGGAGAAAGGAGGGGTGCGGCCCGCGAGCTCACAACTCCTTCCTGCCCAGCCGCGACCTGGGCTATGATGAGGAGGAGGACGAAGACGCCGGCGGAGATAACCTCCACGGGTATCGCGAGGACTCCTCCTTTGTGCTGCACGGGAATTCCAACTGGCAGCGGGACGGGGGAACCAGGAGCTCTGCCCTGGGATACGTGGCTCTGGAGCAGCTGGTAGATGCGTTCCGGTGCTTTCCGCCCAGCGGTTCCACTACCAAGGTGTTGATCAAGGTGGGACATCCAGATCCAGATCCAGACTCGAGCATCGGCAGAGAGGATCGAATGTCCTGCGGGACCTCTGGCCGGACCGGAGGCCTCCTGGAACCCCTCCCACCGGGCCACCCCGACTCCGCTGGCAGTGGCTCCTGCTCCCCGTCTTCCAACAGCTCTGACGGGGTCCTGGTGAATTTCAGCACCATCTACGACAGGAGCAATAAGCCTGCCACGCCCCGGGACCCCAGCAGCCCCTCAGATCGGACCTCCAGGTGGGCGACCCGTTACCAGCACACGGTCACCGCGGTTACATTTCCTGAGTCGCTTTAAACCGCTGGTTTTTCAGCCATAACCATGTCATGATGGGGTCGTAAGCTATGAACCACTTTGTTTAATATCATAAAGATACATAAACATAAACATGAACACTGTTGATAATGTATGTTTATGTTATTGACGTAAATACACCTAGATTTGGCAGGTTTGCCAAAACGTTGTAATAATGTTCCTAAAAGCATCTTCTGACCCGGACCCCCACTTAGAGATCGGTACACAATCTGCAGTGTCAAAATATACAAATATTGAGATAGTATAATCATTTTAATATGATTTTTTTTGTCTTATCACCCACCGCCCCTACCTCCAGGCCAGAAGAGGGCGCCGTCTTCCTAAATCTGCAGCCTGTTTCGCAGCCTGCCTACCCGGATCGCACCGTCTCCCCTCGCCCAGGAGGTGGCGCCCCGCGCGGGTCGCCTCACGGCTTGGATTCCAACTGCAACCTGTTCTCCCTTGAGGCAGCAACGCAGGGCCTGACCTCTCCGGAGGCGTCAGACCTGAGCGCCGCCCTCCCCACGGGAACCAATCAGAAGTACTACAGGCTCGTGACGTGTGACGTGCCCTCCCAGTCGCCCAGCCCAGTCTGGAGCAGTCTGACCAGCTGGTACGAGGCGAGGAGAAGCCCCGACTGCGCCAAGCACCAAGTGGTTTATAGTAACGGGATAGGAAGGCTTCAGACTGGAGATAAAGAGGTACTATTGGCATAAAGCAGTGGCGTCGATGACGGTTGATGTTTACACGCTCACATTCCACTATTTCTGGGAATAATATCGCTTTTTGTTGTCTTAGTACTTGTAAAATTGAATCTAAATTAACTACAAATTCCAATGGGCGAAGCACACAATGCTAACGGACTAGACCACATAAATGAAAAAAACCTTTTGCTATTTCTTATCCTGACCCACACCAGGAACCGAGGAGGTCATCTTCGGCACAGAGCATCGCCTGGTTCGACAGCTGTGACGGTTGTTTGAGTGCCCATTGTGCTACGTCCCAAACTGGCAAAGCCCTGGACGGGAAGGTCCACGAAGATCAGACCCACTGCCTCGCTGACGCTTCCCAGCACCAGCGCAGCCACCGGGCTTCAGGTTCTGTGGGCCGCAGTGGCACTATCGGGACGAACACTGTGCCAATCCAGCCACCTGTGGTTTTAAACCAGAACCTTAGTGATGCTACTGCTGCTACCGAAGAGGGTAAGGCAATGAGTTTTGCTAACAAGGTTTGTTTGACTGCTAGCAAGCTATCTCTAAAACTTGAGCAAGTTTCTCATGAAATTCTATGGAAAGCTTGAACATGGGGACAGATTCATTAGATCTTAACCTACATCTGACATTGCTGTAGGTCAATACTGACTGTCCCCTGGTCTTCTTCCTCGTACTCTGCCCTCCAACAGGAGCGTGTTCTTGGGCTGCTCCGGCAGTGCGCTACAGCAAGGCCCAGAGGCCGACCTCTCTCCCCATACAACCCTTCGTCCTGCTACCGCCATGCGAACCGCAGAGCCAGCAGTTGGGCTCTCTGCTGGGCCACTACATCAGCCACAGGAGCGGCAAGTCCAGCAACTCCCATCCAGGCTCCGGTGGCGCGGGCAATCGCATTCTTGCGCACCTTCAGCCCTCACCTCTGGGCAACCAGGACTCCAGCCTCCTCCTGCCGGCTGAGTCCAGCTTGAATACCTGCTCTACCTGCACTCCCAGTCCCGAATGCTTTAGCTACAGACCCGCATGGAGCCACGCTAGAACAGGCCGCGGCCATACGTGTTCATGGGGACCCCAAACCGACCTGGGTCTAACACACAGCAGCCCTAAACTGCAAAGCCTTCAAGATCAGGACAGTGTGAGTCCATACACGGCCTCAACCACATGTAACCCTGTTTTAAACGGCACTAAACCGATCCAGCCTCGATTTCCTTCACCGGAGAATAAGTCTTGCCTTGTGAAGGTTCCTTCCTGCCACGACCTCATCAATCTGACGCCCGAGCCCACCGATGATGGTACAGAAAAGATACATCGAAGTCCAATCCGGTCACAGAGCAACAGCTTCTTCCATTTAGTATGCTCTGACACACCTCCCACTTCACGCCAAGCTAGCCACACCCACTGGCCACGCCCACTGGTGTTCCTGGCTCCTCCCAGAACCCCAAAACACCACCTCCATAGTCCACCGGCACCTGCCTCCACTTCTTACTTCTCCTCTCTGATGTCTCGGCTCTCGACGGCAGGCTCCGGGCTCCAGCACCAGCAGATCCAGGACTCCGAGTCCTGGATCTCTCCTGACACCTCCTACGAGTCCATGTCTCTCAGTCACCTCCAGAGGAGAGGTAAGGGGAAGCACGTTAGGGTGCAGAGGAAATATAAAGGAGTCTTGAAGGGTTGAATGGACCCATTTTAGTATGGCTGAAAAGAAACATCGACAAAATTATACATTACTGTTATACATTACACTATAAGCAATGTTCCTCTCACTCCCAACCTTCCTATTGGCCTATTGAACAAAGTGTTGTGGGTTTCTGAGCCAATCAGTGAGTGAGTAGCACACACAATAGATGGAAGAGCAGAGCTAGAGGCAGAAGTTATTTTCTGTTTCCGTACAGCCCTGAGTGTAGTGTGAAACATTGTATTGTAGAAATAGTGTAGTGCTTTATTTAAGAATTTATTTTAAATCGTTACAGCCCGTTGGGTTTAGGTGTAAGTACATTTACACATACAAGGAAGTTGACTCGGTGAAGCTGGTGCATTGCAACAAATAGACAACAAACAAGTATAAATATACAGTATATACAAAATACAAGTATGAAATACATACACTAAAGGATTTTGACCAAGTACTAGGCGGAGAAAATAAATATACTGTAGACTGGAATATGTACAGAACGCTGTGTGTGAACTGTATTTCAAATACTGTGATTTCTACTAAAGCATACAATCATTAGGAAGCATTTGGTTCTGGATGCCTCCAGTGTGGAGCTGTCTATGCTGTGATGATCTGCAGAACAGAACTCGCTGTGCTGTAGCAGCAGCTTCATTACCCTGAAGGAGCTTTCATGACCTATTTTTAACTCGTGCCTGCGCGGGATTGGCCGAGCCTCCTGCACTGTAGCCTATGTGAGCTTGCCTTCCAGCTCCAATACGACCAAGAGAGAGTGTTGCAGTGGAAATAGTCCCCATGATTTATGATACACGCACCCCGTGTATCATAAATACACAAAAAGGGCAACTCGGTAGAAATAAATGGTAAAAGTGATGCTGGTTAATTATTCATGGAGATGCCTGCAGCTGAGAGCAGTAGGGTGCGACTTCAAAATGGATGACGAATTAAGTGTGACATTTGCAGAGGGACGCCAACATCGGCATAAAGTCATCTGCATGTGTATCTTACAATATGATAAGAATCATAGGAACTTTCCTACATGTATCTCTGCACTGACCCACTTTGTGTCATGGCGTATTATGTGTCCTGTGGAAACATAGCAGCATAGATTTGTGACAACCGCAAGGGAACAGCAAGGACTGATGACTTTATTTGAATGCTAAAGGTCCGCTCCGCGATTGCGTTACAGGAGCCCCCAGAAGCACAAATTTCCACCTCAGCTCACTGTTTATGTTTTGACACGACTGGCCATTAAAGAGGGCAAGAGAACAGTAGGGGCCTATGAGCTCTGTAGGGGGAGGAGTAGAGAAGGAGTGCCAGCCACAGGAAGGGCATGCGCTCTCGAGTTTCGAGACAAAACAACGTGCTGGTTTCAACCACAATGGTAATTCTGGACACCAATCGAAGAGTGTCTCTTTAAATAACTGTCCGTCTGTCTGTCCGTCTGTCTGTCTGTCTGTCTGTCCGTCCGTCCGTCTCTAGGTCGGCTCAGATCTGTGAGCCTGGCAGTGGAGTTGATCATGGCTCATTTTGGCAGCACCAGAGACCCTGAAGTAAAGGTATTAAATAACAAGGAGGAATCAGCATGATGTACCGAAAGGATTCTGTTAAAACAAGACTGTTCTGACCCTACTGGATACTATAATTAAATGTCTGCTTTAAATAAGAGAAGCAGTATGTCAGTATGTGATGTCAGGTGATGTCTGATCTTTATGATTGACAGTTGATGCAGTACAGGACCATAAGAAGAGGTCTAATCAAACACATGTCTGGCCTTTATTGTTACTTTAACACTAAACGGTGGAAAGGCACTTGTGAATTGGTGACCAAGTGAATGTAGATTTAAACCGTTTTACCTACGGTAATTATGTGTCCATCCAGTATGTTTCTGTGGTCATTTACCCCTCTGAAACACATTTTACCACGTCCCCACAGATGCATCTGGGTAATAGTTCTCGGAGCCCGACTATCGGCGGACTGGTCCTTGAACACTTGTGTCCAGCGATCCAGAACCTTCTAGAAGACGGTCTCAGGGATCACTCACTGGACCCCGTATTCGGCCAGCGCCGCAACCACTGCTGGGACGTCGTGGAAGCCTCTACTCAGACAGGTATGGTATGTCATATGATGCGTGACGCGTGCATTTTCGGACAATTTGTACAATATGTAGAATCCCATTAGCGATAAGTCCTTCACGTGTCCGTGTGTTATCGTCGTGCGTTTCCACTGCTTTCCTCTCCCAAGGGCTCTCCACGCGCGTCCTTCACAGCTTGGTGTCTAAAATCCGACGGTGTCTTCAGCTGAGCAGCCAGTGTATGAGGCTCAGAGCGTTCATCATGGGCCTGCTCAAGTAAGCACCTTCACATTTGTATTTGTACATTTGTATTATTCGTTTAAAAATGTATCGCTTGAGTATTAATACACTAAAAGGAGTGTGTTATTCATTATATATTATTGAATATATTGTGTAGCGAATTTTGCCGTCGAGGGCAGTGTTGGGGAAAATATGTAATTGTGAAATGTAATTGTTTCACTATTTTATTTTTTTCAGTCTGAGAGTGTTGGAATTCTGGTTGAGTCACCTTCAGAGCCAACAAGGTGATTGTCCTGGGTGGTGAATCGTAATTCTATTTCGATTTCTAATGCTTTACAGTAGCTTAGCATCATTAAAGCCATAAGCTAATGTTGTATTCTTGGTCAGTTCACCAGAGTTGTCTACTGAACCTTTCGCTGGTCGAAAGGCGGCCAACCGTCTACCAGTTACATGTCAGCAAACATGGCTAACATGGCCTTTCTAGTGTGAAGTTCACATCTCCCACGACCCCCTACCCCCCCTTCCCCACAGATGTAGTTGCAGCCTATTACCATTCCTGGGCGTTCCTGTCCGTGTGCCAAGGCCGTTGCCAGCCCCTCTACCAGGAGCTCCTACTGGTGCTCCAACCGCTGGCTGTGATGCCCTTTGACCTCAGCCTCCTCCTGGAGTCCAGGCTGCAGCAGCAGGGCTCTCCTCCACCTCTGCCGCGCTCCGCGCTCCTGGTGACCAGCTGGTCGCCGCTGGGCGCCCACGGGGGGGCGGGAGCAAGACAGCAAAGCCAGCGGGCCGGGGGCTCCCACCTCCCAGTGTGCCCCCAGCGGTCACCTTCCTGCCAAGGGCGAAGGAGCGAGACGCACGCGGAGCGCTCCAGAGGCAGTCCAGGGGCTGCCCGAAGCCCAGAAGACCTCTGCCACGCACCCCCCCGGGCCCAGACACATATAGATGGAAGACAAGAGGACGGGACAGGAGAGAGGCACACAGGGACATCGAGGGGTTCGCCAGGTCTTCCTGTCCAGGGGGAGAGTGACCTTCGCTGGGCCAAGCTTTTTGGAGCAGCCGGTGGCTCCAGCAGGGGCCTGGGGGCCTCGCGGAGCCTCGGTGGGACCCGGCCAAAAAGGTAAACTCTGGCACCAAGTTCAGTGCTTTCTGGTTTCTCATTTTGCCCTTGTGGTTGAAAACGGCATTACAATAACTGTTGATCTGGTTTGAAACACAAGCGGCGCATGTCCCTCCCACACAATGCTGAGTGGCTAGTAGTTTTAACAGTCCTGTCTCTGTATTCTTTATCTAGTTTTCTGAATGCTCCAAACTCTAGAGTATACTTTAGTAATGTAGTCCATCAGTTTGTATTATGACTGCCGTCACCGTGTATCTCGCAGGAAAGTCTCCACTTCAACACCTTGTATCGGTTAAAAGGCCGCCGCCATAGGCTGCCGTTCAGACCTTCAACACACATTAACCCTGCTGGTTTCCCTCTACGGTGGGGTGGTGTGTTCTGAGCCCAACCCCTCAAGTTTACCTTCTATCTGTAGTGCCTTGTGAGGCAGTAACTGAGTGGATATCTTCTCTCCCTTCTAGGAGCAGACGGCCGTCGGAGTGGCTACAGTTGGACCGCTCCCAGCTTGGATTCCTGGCTCTGTCCGTGTGGCCGGTGAAGTTAGGCAGAGCCCAGACTGACAAACACTAGCAGCATAAACCTAAACCACTCTCACCTATCACTGTAAAGCAGTGGTTTTCAAACTGAGCCATGACCCCCCCCCTAAAAAGCAGTAGGTCAAAGCTTGAGATGCATGTTATGCTATATATTAATAGTGTAACATCTAGCATTAAAACACTATATGTTAATTAAACAAATGAGATACACCAATGAGCCAAAACATTATGTACTGTACACCTGGGTGGTCATAATGGGTTAGCATGGGACCGGTCTGTGGCCCGTACGCAGCAGGGGGCGATGACCTGTGTGTTTAACATTAACATGTTCTGCCACAGTAGCCCTTCTGTCGGTTTGTCGCCCTCGCGCATCGATGAGCCTTGGGCGCCCAACACCCTGTCTCCAGTTAAGTGGTTTGTCCCTCCTCGGACCCCATTGGGAGATACTCCACCCCGAAACGGTTTGGCCCTTGTCTAAGTTGCTTAGGTCTTTATGCCTGCCCATATTTCCTGCAGTCAACACGTTGACTGTGAGAACCTCATACTGTTTTGGCTCATCTGTGTATATGCATTTTTTTATCACAACCACAAGCACAATTTAACAATGTATGCATATTTTATAAAACTAGACTATGTGACCCACGGAAATCAGCCCGTGACCCATTTGGGTGTCCGGAACCCACACTTTGAACATCACTGCTACAAGACACAAGGCTGTATTGCGCTGGCTCACTGGTTAAAACGCACATTTATGCTTTGTGAGATTAGTGTCCCTATGCATTGTCCAACCGGATCAGCAGTGTGCTTATGAGTTACTTGCCCCAGCATTCACACCTGTCAGTCAGATATTGTCAGTTGGTGAGAACCCAAACTGCGGTACAATTCTTTCCTTTCCTGTTGTGCAGATCTATCAACCATTTCCCCGCCCTGCACCTTTCATCAAATGTGTGTGAATTAGGCAATAGTGCCAAACACACAAAATACACCAGCCCAGAGTTAGTGGATTGTGACCGATGTCTCCAGATGTAGCGAGTTATTATTTTTTACCTGATTTACAGCATGGATTTACATATGCGCATGTGTTAACCAAAATGGTAGGTGCTACATTTTTACAATAGGTGCTAGAACTCACGTCGTATCTTTTTGTTAATCCTTTAATGCCAGAAAACAAGAGTGTTGAAAGATTTTTTTACTGTTCCTCACTGTTTCCCAGTGAGGAACAGAGAATTGCACAACTTCAAGCCACCCGGTGTTGTTTCAGGTACTGTATATTAACAGTAGGGCTGCAATTAACGATTATTTTCATAGTCGATTAATCTGTCGATTATTTTCTTGATTAATCGATTCGTTGTTTCAGATATATAAAATATCTGAAAATTGTGAAGAAATTTCGATCAGTCTCCCAAAGCCCAAAGTGACATCATCAAATGTCATGTTTTGTTCACACCCCATAGATATTGAGTTTACTGTCAAAGAGGAGTAAATAAACTAGAAATGAATTCAAATTTAAGAAGCTGTAATCAGAGCATGTGGACCTTTTTTTCTAATACAAATTACTCAAACCGCTTAATCGATCACAATAGTTGTCGATTAATTTAATAGTTGACAACTAATCAATTAATCTATTAATTGTTGCAGCTCTAATTAACAGGGTCGGGTAGCTTGAAATGACACAGATGTCATGTCACTGCTATGTAGGAAGAGTTTTTAAAAGTACTGCAATAACTTGAAATGTGTCAAAATGATTTATATAGGCCCTGTTAAATCTATCCTTTAAAAGCCCAGTGACAATCATCTGAATGAATAAAGACTGAACATGTTGAATTGTCTTGCCACACTGTACTGTACCACATAATTTAATAGAAAGCATCCCAAAGCATACAACAGGAATTTCACACAAGCTTCTGGCGTATACATCATGTAATGTTGTTGTTATTTGACGATGTCAACTGGAATATGAGTCGTTTCAGCTTTACGAGATGTCTGAGCTGTACGACAGCTAGCTGGAGCTTCCTTTTAATATTTTCCTGAAAGCCTCCTCTTAGCTTCGGACGTCACCACTGCATTGTGGGTAATTCGGCCATAAGTTTGTCCATAGCTGAATCTATATCCTGTAAAAATGCAATAAAGATTGACATAACGGTGTGATAATACTACTACGCTTAAGATTGAAATCATGATTTAAAGTTGGTTGATCAAGACAAATAAATTAGTATGTGTGTGTGTGTGTGTGTGTGTGTGTGTGTGTGTGGTGGGGTGGGGTGTTCTCATTGGGGCTGACCAGGCACGTGTCCCGTGTACGACGGTATCTTGCCCAGGTGAGCGCCGTACACCGAACGGATCGGCGGCAGGGCACTGCCTGCTTGCCCCTGGGCCTCCAGTGAGGAGAGGGCGCCGCGGAGTTGCTTCCCGAACTGGATGAGAGCCTTGTTGGTGGTGACGGGGTAACTTGTGCCGAACAGGAAGCGAGATCTTGGCACATAACCTGTGAAACCTAGAGTGACAGGTGCCAACTGGTGAACACGGTATCGACGTTCTATGGTCGATGCACCATCCGCCTACCCTGTATACTGGCTATCATGTAGGCTAATAGGCTACCATAGATAATAATACGTGATGTAGGCCGTTTCAAGCGTGGGCCTAAAATAATGCAACATTACGAAATAATCGTGATGTTGCCCCAACCTTAGGGGGCAGGGTAGTCTAGTGGTCTGGGTGTTGGACTCCAAGGTCTGGGCTCGAGCCCCAGAGTGGGCCTACCTGTAAGCAGCCTTGAGCAAGATGCCTAACCCCTACCTGCTCCATGTAATTGTAAGTCACTTTGGATAAAAGCGTCTGCTAAATGAC
>JAOEHI010000004.1:1170136-1193830 GCA_025447815.1 Percopsis transmontana
GGCAGCGCCCTCTAGTGCACTGGAAATTAACTGTGTGCCAACCAACCCTTGATCCAACCAACCCCGCTCTCCCCTATGTTGACAGTCGCTTTGGTGGCATTGGGATTCCGATGAGTTAACAGCTTGATCAGACATTACGTTGTCCATCGTTTAAATTCCATTAACAGCTAGCCGAAGCCTCGGTGATATAACGATCCAGGCATTTAAGATGTTGACGAAAATATTTCCTCTCCTTACGACCATTCATAATTTAACTCAAATGTTTTTGGGTGGAAATATGTTCATCTTTGCGGAGCGAAGTCTGTATAATCTGATAACGACCGTTAATTAACCGCCTGTAGAACGACTGTAAAGCGGAGTAATAGTATGGAATGCCTCTTGTCCAATCAAATCCCTTTGTTGTAAGTAACTGTTGTATAAGAAGTATTATTGTAATCAAATTTATGATAGGTAAAACAATATACGGGTTAGGCTAAATCGAGTGAGTTACATGTGACTTGATTTTTGAATTGATTCGTGTAACTGAAGTTGCATAAGAAACTGCAATACATGCAACTTTCGAATAGTTTTACCATGTTAAACCCTAGATTACATAACACATAACATCATGCAACCTTAATGCAACACCAAGGGAACTTGTTTTTGCAAAATTGCGATATCATTCGATTGTCCAGTAACAATGTCACTGATGTTCATTAACAAATTCGCCACACCACACCACGACTGTAGCCTACTACAATGCGTTGATCGTGTTAAATTATGTTTCATGCTTTTTAATATATCACACATGTTTATATGCAGCAATTAGCTCTAGTTAGTTAATTACAAATTAGCTTGTCGAATGTACGGTAATTTAGGCCTAACGTTACCTGTCCTGGGTCTTGTTTCGTGTAACGTTAGCTATCCGTAGGCTGCGAGCAGCAATTCTTTCCTGGGAATTTTGAGACAATATTGACAATGCAATCTCCTCCGGATCTTCCCCAACTTCACGTATGGACTCACCGACTTGACTCATGTTTACTGCGTGGGTTGGAAAAGTTTTCACTTGCAGCTATGAACTTTAAACAAACAACACAAACACAAAACGTTAAGCGTCATCCTTTGATAGACATTTTGGTGACTGTTGCTATGGGAAACAGAAGGACCCATGTGGTAAACTGAGGAATTGCACAACATGAGGAAATGAGGTAGAGACATTCTGATAGAGATGCTTAGATTCTAAATTCATAAAAGTGCATAGGGCAACGCGTAGGCATGGGTGGGTACTTGACACTGGCCCACCCAATCATAAGTCTTCCTTGCTTCTTGGTTATATTTTGGTTAACATAATGTTTCAGAACCAATTAAGTATAACTGATGTAGGCCTACAATTAAGAAAAATTGTAACGTAGTGAACGTTATGCTGCCTGCAACATCAGTAGCTGAAGAAGGAAGGTATCGTGTATTTCCTGGAGGGAGTGAAACCGTTAATTTATGGTACTACGGTAATAACAACTATGCATCACATGACATATTCGACGACACCAAGGATGACCAGGAGGGGGAAGCAAAGGACCAAAACAACGACACAAAAACTAGGCAATGACACAACAATAATATCAGACCAGTGGTTTTTATAATAAAAGCTGCTCCACATTTTCCCACCAAACTACATTTGGGCCCAGGTCCAGAAAGCAGGATTTGTAAATTATCTAGATTTTTAAACTCTGGAATTGTCTGTTCTAGCTAGAGTAAATTCAGTTAAGTTACTATGAGAACGGCAGGTTTAGTGTAGTCCTAGTTAAACCTGACTTTCTGCAGTAGACAATTCATCATCCGTTGAATGCATAGATGGATGTATTATAAGAACTGGATAAGGCGTCAAAAATAGCGGCAATTAAGTTCAATGAAACCTGCTCTGCCGCGCATACGACCATAGATCAAAGAGCGTTTGCGATTAGGCTCGCTGCCTATGTGAACGCAGCGATGACTAGTGTGTGAGCATGCGAGACGAGTTTACAGTCAGCGAGGGAGGGGCTGACTGACAGGGAGTGTGAGAGATGCTTTGCTGAAGCAAAAACAAAAAACACAGCGTTAGGCTATATCTTTTACGTTATTGTGAGAACTGTACAAATATTTTCGGTTCATTATGGCAGGAGGGACAAATTAGACTGTAGCGGGCCTCCATGGTAAATAGGCCTACTGGGTAAGCCACAAGTGGGTATCACCTCCTCGATAAATATTGACACTCTCATCCACCATGAAAGGTGCCGAGATGGCCATAGCGTAGGCAAGAGACTTGGCATCCTGGTAACACGACAACAACCTCTTCCTCAACGTCAGCAAGCCCAAGGAACTGAGAGTGGACTAGGCTACAGCAAGCAGCAGGGGTTCTGCAGCTGTCTAAAAACGGTCATTTGTTGGTGTTCAAGTGTCAAGAAGGGACAGTTGCCAATAAAGTTTAAAGGCCTATCTTTGAGATGCAGCATATTCTTACTCCACTAGAATTATGATTATTTTAGATTTTCAAGATGATTTTTTAATATTGTCACCCGGTAATGAGACATTAGGGCCTACTAGTTCTACCTCTGTTTATCATTTAAGTCTGCTAAATTATCTAAATCTATTTTCGACTTTGTCAATGAAATTTAAAATAGGCTACGAAGATTAAGCAACATAGTCTACTTATAGTTGAAAGAGTTGTTAATTTTAACTGCAAGTAGGCTAGTCTACTGTAGGTCTACCGTATTTTTATACGTAGACCGTCTACGTATAAAAATTATGCTAACCACTATCTGCCCGCTCTTTAATAGGCTACTCTCTTGTCAGTCGCTTTGGATAAAAACGTCTGTTCTAAATAACCTAATTGTAAAAAAATAATAGCTTTCTCTTACACTCCTGCGACATTTAAGATGTTGACCAACATAAAGTCTATTTTGGGATTGTATTTAAAAATTCCCCTATTTGGATCTGATTAACCTTTATTCCTACCACAAATCGAATGAACCCATTTTAACTAGTAAATTGGCTTGGTATGAACCGGAGATTTAACTTATAGGCGTTCCCCCTGAAAGGGGACGCCTATAAATTAAATCTTATAGGCGCAGGAGTGTAAGAGAAAGCTTTATTTTTAAAGTTAAATCTCCGGGGGCTAGCACGCAACTGAAAGGGAACGCCTATATGTTAAAATCTCCGGGGGCAGCCCTGCGGTGGGTGTTGCTGAACAGAATTTGCTTTCTAGTTCACGACAGAGTTAAAGTCCAAAATTGACAGTGCATGCCAGGGTCATCGCATGATAGAATACCACCTTTTGAATCTGGCTGTTATTCGGATAAAGCACGTAGTTCTACACCGTTCTTGTGTAGACTACTTCGACTAAAACGACATGGATTTAATGACAGATCGTGATATTGAAAAGGTGACAATTCAGCCTACTTGTAAACAACTTGTAAACCGTACAATAGGTTAATGTATATATTATGTTAATGCATTACTGATTGTTGTCTGCGAAGTCTTGTAACATTGATTTTAAATTGCTTCTCTAAAATGCATTCTCACCGTTGGATTTATCTTGTTACGTAACGGGATGCATGGCCGTTAATCCTCGAAGCACGTTGACTATAGTATTTAGTAGTAACCTAGTTCTCGTCCCCATATAGGGCCTACAGTAGACTATGTGCGCAAAGTTGCAAATTACTAAAATAAATTGAATAAAACTTGTAAAACTTGTCTGTCTATAGTACCAGAAAGACGGCTATGTGGTCCTGGAAGGACTTCTCTCCTCAGGAGAATGTGACGAGCTGAGGCAGAGGATGGTAGAGATTGTGGGCCGAATGGATGTCCCGGAACACTGCCGAACCACCTTCTCCACCTACCATGATGAGCAGCTAAAAACACAGGTGAAGGACCAGACACTGTCAGTTAATTCATAATACAAATTAAGTTGTAGCATTCAAAGTTTAATCCTTACCAATTTATTTCACATTATGTCCCTAACATGCTTGGCATTATTAGATGCAGGTAAGGGTACAGTTTGTTTAATTAAATATCTTTTTCAAAATGAACTCCAACACTCACTCTTAAACAAGAGAAAATGGAGAGGTATAGTAGCTGAACAGAAACTTCTATTAGCCTACTGTAGCTTTCCCTACTGCGCTCTAAGCCGATCTCATTAATCTGCAGGGCAGTGCTGACTATTTTATCACCAGTGGTGATAAGATTCGCTTTTTCTTTGAGAAAGGAGTTTTTGATGACAAAGGTGAGTTCTATCATTGCTTTATCAGCATATGGCGAAAATTGTGGTTCATATTGAATAGATAAAGCATCACTCAATTTACAGGAGAGTTCATCGTTCCCAGAGAACGGTCCCTGAATAAAGTTGGACATGGTGAGGAGCATTTCTGACTAAATTTATTTGTCTTGTGAATAAAGAGATTTCCAAAAGACCCTTCTCAATCCTATACTGTCTCCTTTAGCTCTCCATGCCTACGAGCCTTTGTACAAGAAAGTTACACATTCATCAAAGATTCAGGTGAGGGAGTTGGTTGTTATATTTTAATGAGCATGTGATGTCCTACTTCACATCACTAACAGTCAAATGTAATTTCCTTGTAGGGTATAGCTAAGAAGCTTGGTCTAGAAAGTCCTGTGATACTGCAGAGCATGTACATTTTCAAGGTAAATCAAAAACGTTCTGCTGCCACTGTATTTACAATAGGTTATGTCCACGTTACTGATCATTCTCTACCAACTGAGAAATGTTTGGGGTTAGTTTATACCTGCTCCAAAAATTAAGAGCACACCTAATCATCACAGCATAATACCAAGTCAAGTTCAGGCAAATGAAAGTGACAACGGGTGCACCAGAGAGGCAACAGCAACACAACCCCCAAAAAGGGAACATGAAAGAGTCAGGAGACGCCTTGGTGAACGTTATGCTGCCTGCAACATCATCCAGCATGACTGGTTTGGTGGTGGGTCAGTGATGGTCTGGGGAGGCATATCCTTGGAGGGTCGCACAGACACCTGCTAGCCAACGGTTGCCCTGACTGATGATCCCATTGACCTGATGACTTGGTTGCCCTGACAGATGATGCCATTGACTTGATGCCATTGACTGGCCCTCACCTGAATCCAGTTGAGAACCTCTGGGACGTTATGTATCGGTGCATTTGACACCGCCAAGTAGCGCCACAGACTGTCCAGGAGATCATTGCCTTGAACCAGGTCTGGGAGGAGATTCCCCAGGACACCATCCATCGTCTCATCAGGAGCATGCCCAGACCTTGTCTGGAGTGCATAACAGCATGTGGGGGCCATATACACAACTGAGTCACATCATGAGTTGCTGTGATGAAATTCATGCAAGTTGCAACAGCCTGAGATTTCAAATGTTTATTTACTTAGATTTTTGGTGTGAGTTTGAATCCAGCCCTCAAGCGGTTGGTGATTTTGGTTTCTATTGACCGTTGTTCTCAACAAATTACACAGTAAAGATTTTGATCCTTACTGAATATATTTCATTCATCGAGACCCGATGTGTGATTTCACTGTTCCCTTCATTTTTTTGAGCAGTGTATAATAAAAATAAAAAATAAAAAATACATTTCAGAAGTACATGTAATTATATTTGTCTCTCTTTTAGCAACCAGGAATTGGTGGGGAAGGTAAGTAAATGCTTTGATTAATTGACTAATCTTACTACTGAAAAAAACTGATCACCCATGAGATGTCAAGCCACAGACACTCTTCATGTTAATATGCTCATACTTAATAATATAAGTAGTTTGTTTGTTTGTTTATAGTGATGCCACACCAAGATGCCACCTTTCTGAACACAGAGCCATTAGGAAGAGTGATGGGATTGTGGATTGCCCTAGAAGATGCCACTGTTGACAATGGTTGCCTGTGGTTCATCCCAGGATCACAAAACAGTAAGATCACGCTCCTGAACTCTATTCAAACTGTTTTGATTTCCAACCCCCAACAACTATGGGTCCACCAGGAGTTCTAAAAATGACCTATAGGCAAATTGGAAACCCCTGGACTAGAACATACTATTTGTTAGTTTATTATCGCCTCTATACATAAGTGAGGCTAATAAGAGACTGGTATTGGTCTGTGTGATGGGTACTCATTCCACACACAGGATTCAATGTAACAGAGTGTGCTGAGCATGGTTTATTTGATATGCACGGGTACGCAGACCAGCAGTTAGCAGGTCTCGGGAAGGGTTCAGAGTGGAGGGTTCAGAGTCCTTTCTGCTCCGTGTGTCCCCTCTTGGGCTATGTCTGAAATCACTCACAGTGGACTAGATAGTGAGCTCGCCATTTTGTAGTGCTGAAGGAATGTATGTTGAGAACTTATTATACCCTATATAGTGGACTCAAAGTATCCCAGAATGCATTGTGAAAAGTAGTGTACAATCGATGGTCACTAACCAAGCAGTATAGACAATCATGCATTGCGCTGGTAGAGAAATGGGCACGTGACAAATCAAGTGCACAGGCATGTTTGAATTGTGCGACAGCAATGACGTAATTACGAGTAGTGTCCGAAAGTGTTGTTTTCATTTTGCCAGTGAGCTCACTATATGGTCCTCTACATAGAATTCCCTACAGAGGGAGTAGGGAGTAGTGAATGAGTGAGAATTTTCGGAAATAGCCTCGGTCTGCCCCCTAGGTCATTAGTCCCATTGCCAACACCTGTTTCCCATCCCTGAGTCCCGTGAACCACACATCTCAAAAGGCCCTCCCATACAGACAGCGCTAAACCACGCCCACACCTCTACAGTGTGTTTTAATCATGTTATTCCTATTCATAATAAAATGTACTTTAGTTGATCAGTCTTTACTCACTTTTCCATAGGTGGTATTTCCCGGCGTATGGTGCGCACCCCAAAAGGCACTTATCCACTGACAGACTTTGTTGGTAGAGAGCGCTCCTACGATGAAGACATGTTTATTGCTGCACCTGTTAAAAAAGGTAGGTCCTAAACCACTAGACCTAGTTGCATTAATTTTAACATGGACATGATTTTGGCATTATATTATCATTATGAGCTAAATACAGTGCAATATGCAGGCGCGTAGCCACGGGTGGGCGTGGTTGGGGGGCTGCCAGCCATTTGGAACCACCGCCCACCAAATCAGTTTGGAATTTATATTATTAAAAATGTTATGTTTATGCTAGTATTATTCACCAGCCTCCATATAGCTCATAAATATATCAATATTTAACTAGGTATTTTTTAAACCCTGCCCCACCCCATCATCTTATCATGTTGCAAGGCATGTTGTGTTTGCGTAGCTGTAAGATCCCAAGTGCATGAGCGATTGTTTGCTAGCCATTTTCAGAACGACTCTAGAAAAAGAAAATCATTGGAGGCATTGGAGAGGAGTTTGGAGCAGTCCATGGTGCTTTTCACTTGCTTTATATATACTGTGTATCATTTTACCTAGTACAACAGTGTATGTAGGCTTTGTAACTCAATACACATGCAATCCATCTGTGGTTCAGGTGGTGTGGTTCTCATCCATGGGGAGGTTGTGCACCGCAGTGCCCAGAACACATCTGAAGACTCTCGTCATGTCTACACATTCCACATCATGGATTCCCAGGGCACCCGATGGAGCCCTGAGAACTGGTCAGAGTTAAGACAGAATGTCTGGGGGGGAGAGAGAGAGAGAGAGAGAGAGAGAGAGAGCGAGAGCGAGAGCGAGAGAGAGAGAGAGAGAGAAATACTGATTTTTTGTTAAACCTTCAACACTGTAGCTTCCTTACCTCAATATTAGGTCATCCTGTAGACATATTCTTCTGTCATTTGTGCTAGGCGATGGACTAGCAACTCTAGAATGCATTCTGATATTTATTTTAAGGCATATTTCAGTTTATAATCCAAAAGGTAAATGTATCCTAAACAATATGATTCTCCAAAGAGATGGTAACCCATCTTAGTAGACACAGTAAAGCAAGTGACTTAAATAGTGAGAAACTTAAGTTCTTAAGAAATTTAAGTTCCCACAAATAATGGCTTACCTTTGACTGACTGTGTGTGGACTTGTTTTAAGAAGGAAACTACAGTTTAGAGGGTTTAACAATAGTCCACTTGTGCTTTAAGAAGACTTGTCTTTTTAATTTCTCTGTTGTTAATTGTTCAAAACTTTTGTTGTCAAAGGTTGCAGCCAACAGAAGAGCTTCCTTTCCCATCACTCTACTTTGACTGAAGACCTTAGCGACTCTAGTTCTTGGAAACTTACTTTAAAAAAAAAAAGGATCAGCATACAAAAGTATTATCCTTACTGTAGCAGAAGTTACCACTATGGCTAGGTCTGTAGCCTATAGTGACACTGCTTATACCTCTGAAATTGGCATTTGCTATAGTATTACAAGAATCAGTTACCTCCCTAGCACAGCACAAACATTTTGTATAACAGCCAGTAGAATTGATGGACATGTGTCATAATATTGGTGGCTAATTCACATTGCTCAAAAGATGTCTTGTTCAACTTTCACAGACACTCAACAATACAAGTGTTACTTTAGAATTTTTTTATTGGACTTTTGTTGTTCTTCGGGGTTTCACTGTTTGTAGTAGTAAAATGTAGTATTACAAAATAACATGTTGCAGAAGAGTATTCACACTGAGAACAACTTAGTTTTAGTTCACTAAATCCCCCCCCCGAATGTGCATTTAGAAAGAGTGGTACAATAATAAGTTTAAACCACTAAAATGAATGTAGGTGAATATACAAATAAAAAAACATTTGTGTGGCGGTAGACATTTAAGACATAGGTCAGAGTCCATGCACTCGCACAGATCCATCTTTATCTATTAATCAACGTTAAACAAATGGACTGAAGAAAGGCAGTTGCACACCGGTTATTTAATCAAAACTGAATAAAAAAGTCCAACAATTTATTATAAAACCTTTAATGCATTGTACATGCAATACTAGTTTGCTGAAAAATGCAAGGGATGAAAGCAAACACTACATTTATAGGACCATGCAAATAAATTAATGAAAAACAAATGCAGACATACAAGAATGCACAGAATAATGACATCATGGCCTGGTGAGAATATTTATACCAAGTCTTGCTTATTTGCTTCTTAACAAATTAGTGGAAAAGTAAATTGTTACAGACAATGTTAAGATTGAGTTAATGTCTGCATGTAAAGGTTTAACTTTGCAGGGGAATTAGTTTTAAGCAATATAAAGTAATATTTAAGCAATCAAAAAAATATACTCTGTATGGATTTGATTTTCAGTACAGGGTTTTACTTTGTAATGTCATGCAAGAGCACAATCATTTTCTGCAATATAGAACTACAGTATTGGCTTGTTGAGACTACATCTTAAAAAAAAAAGCTTAAAACAAACAAACAAAAACAAACATGCTTTTAACTACAGTACTAGGTAATGTGTGATAGGAAAGACAGTTCTTAAGGCAAAATGTCCAGCAGTCAGTCCTTAATTTTGTCATTACAGTAGGAAAAAAAAAACAGTATATACTCAAATAAACATAATGGCTTGTTAATAAAAAGACATGTCAAGAAGCGAACAATAACATTAACGTTCTTCAAAGGCTTTACGAAAGGCAAATATAAATGTACAGAAAACAGGACAAGAGTAAAAAAAAAACCAACTCAAATAATCAAAATGTGCCATTTACTAGTGTCTGTACCGTTCCATAGTCCATGCTTGCTCTATGTGAAGCATTTTTTCCCCCACTAAGCTGATTTTCCTCTGCCATTACATAATTCAGTTTGTGGGTGTTGGTGTCGAAATAGGTCACGCTCACTATCAATAGAGAATGTTGTAAAGTACTTAGCTACTCCTCTTCTCCTATTTCTTTGCAATTGATATTTAAATGGTTTGGGATGAAAAATAATAGTGTTTACTGCCATGCTAAGAGCATGGTTCCAGCCCTGCAAAACAAGAGGAATTGTAGTGCCATCTTAGTTTGTTTTCATAAAATCAAGCTATCTGCCTAGCCATGTTTAGCTGTTATCCCCCAGTCTCTTTCTTGTGCTACTCACAGTAACCTCCCATGGAATATCCCACCAATTACAAACAGACAGACAGACATCTAATCTTTCACCAGTGACATCTTAGCAAGCGAATGTCTCTTAATTTCAGTAAAGAGATATGGATTCTACTAATACATTACATATCCCTTCCATCCAATTTCATCACTTTTACCCCTCCCAATAGGGGCTGAGGACAGGGAGTAAGGGGGTCTGTTCGCCCCCTCATTATTGTGTCCGTTTGTCAGTCCCATCAGAGCAGTAGCAGGATGAAGAGGTAGAGTGGGAGCAGGAGGTTGTCTATCTGGGAGGTGTAGGCCTCCAGCATGGCCACCAGGGTGATGGAGCCTACAATCCAAGAGTAGGTGGAGTTCAGATTGATGCCCCCGTCGAAGATGAGGAACATGGCCACAGCAATGATCTGGGCGAACACAGAAGTTGCAGTCCCTTCCATCGTCTTCTTCGTACCCGGCCAGCGAATCTCACCCATGGTGCTTCCGAAGACAGAGGCAACAGTGTCTCCTACCCCCACAGCTAGCACGCCTGCATATGGTACCAGGCCACCAGCACCAGGCAATATCCCTTTAGGAGCACACGGCCCAGGGAACAGCCATATTGGGAGAGACATGCCTAACAGCAGGTAGACGTGGGTCAGGATGAGAGGCCCAGAGTCCCGCTCATCCAGGAACAAGGTGAGCAACTGTCTGAGGAGTTGTCCCAGAGGCCTAATACGAAAGTACCGTACGTACTCCAGGAGCAGGAAAACTGCCAGGCAGCCCACTGAGGCCACATGAAGAAGTTGCCTGTCGTACACCAGACCTGGGACATAAGTCGCCACAATAATCAAATGGAAGTACTTCCTGACCACAGTTGAGGCCTGGTGTTTCTTCGATCCGGACTGGCGCTGGTAGTTCTGATGGAACACAACACAGGTAGCCACACTGGCTAGGAACACCCAGTACCCAAGCAAGAACAGTCTCCTGTCATTTAATGTGACAAAGTCCAACAACCACATAATGGGGTGGCGACCAATGAAAAGGGAGAGCCATGGCATGAGAATTCCCAGTACCAGAACTGCGGTCATCATGTGGAAGAAAAGCGATGACACCCAGGTCTCAGACTCCATGAAGCAGAAGAGCAGGGCGAAGAACACCCCCAGCAGCAGAGATCCCACCACAACGACTGGCAGAAAATAGTTCACAGGCTCACCTTTGACCTCTGCAAGGCTCAGGGAGCGCTTGATGAGCTGGTTGGCGATGAAACTGATTGCCCCGACGATGAGCAGCGCCTCTCCAGGAGTAAAACAGCGCGGTAGCAGGTACAGGACAATCAGGCTGAGGTAGACGAAGATCAGCAGCACCTCTAGGACTTCAATGACTTCAGACACAGTCAGCGTCTGTTTGGTTGTGTACAGAATTGCGCTGCCTGCCATGCCTGCTATCACACAGGTGTTTGTGGGCACTGGTCTTGTGATACCCAGGGCAATAAGGGATAGAAATAAAGCCAATATCATTCCTGTGACAGTGAATACCATGGAGAAGCGCTCAAAATAGACATTCCCTGAAGCAGAACACCTTTCCTTTAACACGAGGCCCAGCAGAGGCATCACCATGGAGGCCGGGACGATGCCGCTGTTTGCCGCAGGACGGAACTGGAACACGGCACCGCCGGATCTGAGTAGGCGGTCCCATTTATGCTGTACGTAGAAAGCCTGGAGGAAAAGGGCTATGCTGCACCAGGAGTGCTGGTTCCACAATGCCATGTGAACACTTAGCACCATGGCCAAAACTACAGCAGACTCTACTAAAACTGGGTTGACCTGCATGGCTGCACACAACATACACTAGGAGTGAGGGAAACAAAAGAGTTGGACAAACGTTTTCAAACAATCAATGTCCTCTTCTGTATATGTCTCGATCACACTTGTACACACTTAATTTGTTAGAGACTCTCCAGTCATTGAAGACGTTAGGATCTAAAGAAACATTTAAAGGGGCACAATTAGTCATGTTGGTATTCAGAAAGCTTGTAATGTCTAAATGAAACAATAATTACAGTGTAACAGTCATTTATTGTGTAATTATTCTGCTAATGACCAGCGTTTTTTGGTGGGGAGAAAAATGTGATAACATATGTCATCATGGCTTATCTACAAACTGACCTTTATCCTACATCATACATTTTGTCATGAATTATTATGACTACACAGTGAAGTCATCCATTGAAGAGACGCGGAGGGGAACTGATTTTTCAACCTTAGGCCCTGTTCACACCTGGCACTAACATGCGTCTTGGGTGATTCGATCAGAAGAAACCTCTTGTTATTGTCCATGGAGGTGGTGGTTGGCCAAACACAAAAGATCATGTCCACCATACGTGATACGTGTGAAAAAGAATGATTTGCTCATATATATTCATCAGTCACGCACAATAACCCCACTTAAATGTAAAGCGAGTTTACGTTTAAGTGAGAACATAAGCAAAGCCAAGGATGTTGCGACCCCCGGCCGGCATCAAGCTAGCAAATCCAGCTTTCTCTGAAGAAGCTACCCATACGTTACAGAAAAAACGCTATTTACTTCACAGTGACTGTAAAATAATATCAAGCAAGAGAAGCATACGTACCACATATATGAAGTATTATCTTGGACCAACGTGTGCGAATGGCGAAACCGCTATGCGATCTTTTGACAGCAATCTATCCTCTGTCAGCTATTCTCACACCAAGTAGGAGGTGGCCATATTTGACAGCAGAGTCACATGGTCACCGAGTGAAATTTTCTTTCGGAATGGAAAACTAAATGCAGCAATGGATTATTCTTAGGTAAATTAATGTTTGATATAGTATAACAAAAATAATGATCATATGTGATTATATGTTTCGTTCGTGGAAAAATAAATTTATATATCCACCTAATTTTAACTATATCATTTATTTCATTCATTTCGATTTGTAGTTCTAGTGGTCACAACAGTTGAGAAGAGGGGTTGGGGCAGCATAATTATATGCTATGTGTTTTTATGGGGGACAACAGAGAAAAAGGAACACGCTGTAACGGAAGAAGCAGGAAGTGTAGAAAAAACAACCAATCCTGCCAAGCCATGGCAGGAGCAGCGATGGCGGAATCGGACATATGCGTTAGGTAGCCACGTTAAGTTTTTAAATCTTTACATATATTATGTTTATAAAGTTTGCTAACAATAGAACGTATGTTTATATTTTGCCACTATATATCTTAGTTATGTCATTGCTTTATGACGATAACGTTTGAATATGCCAAGTTAGCTATTGGCACCACGCCAATTTAGCTTAGCTTAGCAACTGCTAGATTTGGATTTGAATGGGTTGAGCACAGCATCATACCACCAGCTAGCTAGCACTTTAGTTGCTGTGTCAAACTGTTGGTTGAAGTATACCTTAAAATGATCACTTACAGGGTTGATGCATGTCTCTGGCACTTCTGTGCGTGGTGCTGCTTATGACCACGTTATAATTTGTACTTGCATTGTATTAATTGTGGGGTTAAACTAACTGCTGATATAAAAGATGATACGGTACAGCAAATTGTTTTTGGCGCAAATTGTAGTGTAAACATTGACTTGGCACTTAACATAGTCCATTCGTGGATTGTAATCTAAATGTTGATATTATTAAAAAAGTAGATGTTTTAGTAGGTAAGTAGTTGTTATCCATTTATTGACGTGTAGTCCATAGTCATTGGTATTTTGTCTTCATTTTAAGAGTTGGTGATACTTCACTCGCAGTACTGCTTTCTTTTACTATGAAACTAAGGAGCACCTCTTAATTGGACTATTTCTTCTCTCAGGAGCAGTCGGGAATTATGGACTATACTACAGGGAAGATCAGCACTGCGAGAACCGGTATAGACCTAACCAACATTATGTTTTGCTCCTACATTAGTTGGGATCATTATATCAGCAGTATTAACACAACTTAACTGTCACTCTCTTTGTCTTCTGTTTTCTTTCATATGGTGAAACCATAACGGGTGTAGGCTCAAATCGAGGCAGAGCTTGAAAGACACTGGGAAAGGCTATATCAAGGACTTAATTACTATAAACCACCCAGGTATTATAATGGATATTTTGAGGATATATATTGTATAGGTCTATGTCTTAATTGGAATGTATTTTTTTCACACAGCTCATCTGCAGCATCAAAAGTTAAAGCAAACAAAGCTTTTGCCCAACCATTGAAGGATTTTGGTGTGCGAATCAGTAAACTTCTGGTGAGATGGTGTGGATGTGACTGCATCTGATGTACTTTTAATTTTTAGTGGCACATTTCATTCTATGATCCGACGCCTTTTGCAGGGTCTTGATGAGCAGCAGAGTGTGCAGGTTCTGCAGTGTTACTTACAGGTGGACTACAGGGGAACCCGTAATTCATTAAAGGTGCGTTTGTTTTTATTGTGCTGCTGTGAAATGTTATTTAAATCTGATTTAGGTTTCTGGCAATACAATAGTGTGTGTATCCGCACAACTCAGCCCTCTCCTTCTCACTGATTGGCTTTTGAGATGAGAGTGCGGAAAGGATAAACACAAACCATTTTGTTTTCCCCACAGACTGCTCTTCAGGATGAGAGACAGAGCCAAGCACTTCTGCTGAAGGTCAGTAAAGTCTACAGTACATTTGAAATGAACACATTCTGTGACTTGGTGTTGAATCCGGTGCTGCAAGCTAATGTCAGTGTCCTCGACACGATGTTCGTTTAATGAGAGGAGATAATGGCACAATCCAAAACATTGAAGTTAATTATACTTGGAAACATACCCTAAACAAACAGCCTGCAGTGAGAGAAAGCCACACCATCCGTGTGACATTGTTTACTGATTGTGTTCAGGGTGCATGACGTTTTCACTCAAATTCTGTTTGGTTGCAGTTTGTCACAATGACATGGCACTCCAAATGTGACGCTCGCACACCCGCTGTTATGCCTAATCCCCCAAATTAGTTTTGCACTGAAATAATGCTGCTGTGTTTCTATGTCAGTATAGGAATTGTATGGTTAATCCTGCCTGTGTTTTTCTATGGGCTCACAGGTAACTGACTACTATTATGAGGAGCGTGTGTGCCTGCTCAGGTGTGTCCTACTCCTGCTGACGTACTTCCAGGATGACCGGCACCCCTACAGGGTAAGAGGCTTATGATGCCCCTAATGGATCCGTGCATCTGCAGGTGAAGGTTAACATTGTTGTTTTGTCGATGTGTTTCGGTCCAGGCTGAGTATTCTAACTGTGTAAATAAACTGGAGAAGGACCTGGTGTGCAACTACCAGTCCCAGTTTGAGACTCTGTTCAGAGCAGAGGCCCCGACATGGGAAACCCATGGAAATCTCATGGTGAGAATTAGATTTGTTTGCAGACTTCTGTAAGCTATTTCACGAGCACATCCTATCTATTAAAGCATGTACAACACCTCTTCTGTTTCAGACGGAGAGGCAGGTATCGCGCTGGTTCCTCCAGTGTCTGAGAGAGCAGTCTCTGCTGTTAGAGATCCTCTTCCTGTACTATGCCTACTTTGAGATGGTTCCCTCTGACTTGCTGAGATTCACTCAGATGTTCAAGGAGCAGGGCTTTGGCCTACGGCAGACAAACCGACACCTTGTGGACAAGAGCATGGATGGCCTGGTTGATCGCATCGGGTCAGAAGTTATAATTACGTTACAGTTTAGTACTTTATGACTCCATGAGAATGAATATATGATCAAATCTGAACAGGGACTGAAAGTTAAACACAGAAAAGCGTTGATTAGGTAGATTATCTTATCTTCTGTAGCTATTAAGGAGAAGGAAACAACATATCAATGATGCAAGATTGTTTGTTTATTGGATATAGTTGGGTCATCTTATTGGCACTAAAAGGCTAACTTTATATTGGTATTTACCATGGAAATAAACCTTCTATTGCTTCAATTAAAGCATTACAGGTTAATTTAGCTACCCACAAGCTACTTGCATAAATGGTGCAGGTTTCTTTTGGACTGCCTTTTATTTAGATATTTCTACCAATAACATTCTCGTTACGTATGTTTGTCTGCTCTGCAGCTATTTGAGCTCTCTGATCCTGGTTGAAGGAATGGACATTGACTTCCTTCATAAGTGTGCCCTGGAAGACTCTACAGACCAGCACCAGTTCTACAGCACTCCACAGATAAGCAAGGTAAGGCTACAGCCTCCAAACACAGCAGGCCTAAGCACATTACACAAGCTAGCTAATATCGCACTTTCTGGGTCAAAGCACTGAGTCAGACACCAACTTGTTGGGAGGTAAATCAATGATGTGATTTGCGCTCTAGCGCCCTTGCAGATCTAGCTTTTTTTCTCCTTACTTGAGACTGTATTGTCCTGATGCATGCTCTATGGCTTGATTACAAGTCTGGTGACTTCATATGAAAAAGTTCTCTGTGTCGAGGCTGTCATGGAGAGGCCCTTTAAATCTTAGCTTGCATTATTTCTACCGTCTTCAGGAGATGGACCAGTTGTTGCTGACATTTGGTGACATCCCCCACCATGGGCCTGTGCTGCTGGCATGGGTCCTGCTGAGACACACGTTGAAACCGGAAGAGTCTAGCCCCGTCATCAGGAGGATAGGCAACACTGCACTGCAGCTGGCCGTGTTCAAATACCTGTCAAACATGTTGCAGAGCCTTGGTGTCTCAGGGAATAATGTATGAAGACGCCATTGAGGATTCCCTGTTTTATCCAAGGCTGTTCCTTTATCACTGTTTGAAGAAAGAGATTCTCATTGTAATAAATAATTACTAATGCTGTATTTACCATTTATAATGTATCCAAATTGATGAAAAGTGACTATAACACACGCATTGCTTTAGCGAGTCATCAAATTCCATAATTTTGCTCAACTGAAACCCCTGTTGTTGTGTACATTTCCATAGTACCTGATCTGCATTCCTCTCTCTTGCTCCCCAGTGCACGGCAAGCACAGCAAAGATGTGCGTCTATGGCCTCCTTTCATTTGTGATCACATCTTTTGAAGAGGAAACACTGGGCAGCCAGCAGGTATAGAGCCATTCTGCCCTCCCTCTGCCTGCTTATATTGTAACGGGCCTTGTTATAATTGATTTCACCTGTTAACCGTGGGAACCCACTGCTTCTACAGCACCTTATTGATGCAGCCTGCGACGTCCTCTCTGCTCCCAGCCTGGCTGAGCTTTTCTGGGAAATGGTAAACAGATTCACATTGACAGGAGCAAAACTGAGACAAATGCCTAATGCTAATGTCTCTGTTAATGTTTCGACTCTTTCGATACAGAAGCCCAACAAGGGACTGGGCATGATTCTGGACAGTGCGGTAGGCGTGTTTCCTCACAAGACCGGACCACTGCTACAACTTCTCACCGCCCTTCTGTCTAACAAGTCTACGGTTAAAAATGTACGATCTCCGAACCCAAGTGCACACGCACCCTCACCCCACCCCCCACCCCCACCCACTGGCGCTGAGCTGACGGTGTGTCCCTCTGTGCGGCAGGTCTACACTTTCCTGGACAAGATGGCCGTCTACACAGAAGTGTACAAACACAAGCCCTCGGACATTGTTGCCAAGGATGATGAGACGTTTTGGAGGAGACGGACACGAAAACTCCTGTACCCATTTGGTTAGTTGGTCTCTCTGTTTCAGCACATAAGTCCTATGCCCTCACTATGTAACAAGGAGCGTATTTGTGTCCTCAGGCACAGGGCAGACCAACCTGTGGATGCCCCAAGGCGTGCTCGGCCAGGTGGTTGTAGGTGGGGAGCAGGGCTACATGGTGCGGTGGGACTACTCCTACAGCTCCTGGACCCTGTTCACCTGCGAGATGGAGATGTTGCTCCACGTGGTTTCGACCGCAGGTGTGCACCTGATCACCAACGTCTACATTGGTCATGTTTCCTTCAAGCAGCACTGAGCTACCCTCTAAACCCGTCTCCATGTGTAGATGTGATCGCTCACTGTGAGCGCGTGAAGCCCATCCTGGACCTGCTCCGTAAGATCATCAGCACAGACTGGACTATATCCGACTGTCTGCTGCCTCTCACCTCCCGCATCTACATGCTGCTGCAGAGGTAAAACTGCACCTGGTCAGAGCAAGGCTGATGTTCCTGTCTTCTGTTGGTGCTTTTCTGAGACTTGGTGTCCGTGTCTGCCAGGCTGACGTCTGTCATTAACCCTCCAGTGGACGTGATCGCTTCCTGCGTCAACTGCCTAACTGTGCTGGCTGCCAGAATGCCGGGCAAGGTGGGTACAGTGGCTTCACGTTGGACGTCTTTAAGGGACTAGGAAGTTCAGTGCAAGTGTATTCTATTAGTGTTAAATATAATTATAATATGAATAAAATATTTTCGTTTATTATATAGAGAGAGAAATAACCGTATTGCTAGATGGAATGCTTCTCAGGACTGTTTGGGTGTGTATAGACAGACTGCTTTATTGACGTTACCTGACTTTTAAATGCTGCACTTGCTGAGACTATATATACTGAAACCTTTACAGGCAACTTCTTGATTTGGTTTGTAAGCACTTAACTGATGTCAGCATAGCGCTGATCATCATAGTGCCCAGCTTGAACCTCAATACAACTCTGAACTAGAATGAAACATTGGAATGCTACATTGTGGTGACTGACTGTTTGTATGATTTTCCATATTCCTCCTCAGGTGTGGTCCAGTCTGCACCACACTGGCTTTCTCCCCTTTGCCTCCAGCCCTCTGACCAGCATGGCTCAGTCTATAAGGTACGTTGGCTGACCGGGTCTGAGTGCAGCATCACAGCTTGTTCTTGCATCACAGCTTGTTCTTGTGTTTGTGATCCGAACAATGGGTTTCTCTCCAGCGCTGAGGGCATGAAGGCAGGGAACTACGGCAACCTACTGGTCCAGATTGAGCAGCCCCGGGGGGAATACGCTGTGACTATAGCCTTCCTCCGCCTCATCACAACCCTGGTCAAGGTAACATAGTCTATGTAGTCATTTAGTGACAAATACATCGTTCTGCAGTTTGAATCACTCACTTTGAATTCACTCTATACCTCATCTTCCCTGTCCGGGGCCAGGGCCAGCTTGGCAGCACTCAGAACAGAGGTCTAATCCCCTGCGTGCTGCTGGTGTTGAAGGAGATGCTGCCTACGTACCACAAGTGGCGCTACAACGCCTACGGTGTCAGGGAGAGGATAGGTGAGTTGACACAGTCCACAGTTGTGGCTAAAGGTCCCAGTCATGAGAGGGAACACGGAGGAGACCTTGTCTATTCTCTCACTGCAGGCTGTTTGATTCTGGAGCTGGTCCACGCCATCCTGAACTTGAACCCAGAGGGAGAGGACCAGGGCAGGTCAGCATAAAGAAAAGTTTGCTGGGGCATTTCCCTATAGCGGTCTAGCCCTAGTAATTGCACGCACTAACACTGTGAACTGTCATTATGTCCAGACAATAATAGTTTTTTACTGATTCATTAAAAACAATATTTTTAGTCTGTATGAATGAATGGACTCTGGTTAATTGTTTAATGTGGCTGTTTTGTAGCACTCCCACCCTGCAGTCGCTGTGTATCTACAGCCTGGCCAACACTGAGGCAGGACAGGCTGTGGTCAACATCATGGGTGTGGGGGTGGATACCATAGACACAGTCCTGGCTGCTCAGCCCAGCAGGTGAGGCATCAAAATCGTCATGCTTCAAACCATTCTATATTTATGACATTGAACTTTGAGTAGTCAGCGTCCTATATCTTGATGAAATCGTTTTTCTGTTTAATGAGAGGTTAATATCAATATGCTCTGTTCCCGTAGCAGTGGTTCTGAGGGCCCAGGTCAGGTTCTGATCCAGACGGTGAAGTTGGCCTTCTCTGTCACTAACAACGTGATCCGTCTGAAGCCCCCTTGTGACGCCATGTCCCCACTGGAACAAGCTCTGACACAACACGCCGGCCACGGCAACAACCTGATAGCTGTCCTGGCTAAGTACATCTACCACAAGCACGACCCAGCTCTACCGCGGCTCGCCATCCAGCTGCTGAAGAGGCTAGCCACGGTAAGGCGGGCCAACATGGTCACACTCTGATTGGTCACATTTAGGGATGGGGATCGTACATTTTTATTGATATTGACACCATTTTCGACACTGCTTAAGGTCTTTCTTAGACACTCGATGTACGTTTGTGCACCAGTGATTTGATTGACATGACTCGTGTCTCGAGACATAACGTTACGTTACGGTGTTGGTTTGGGCCTAAACTGCACCGCTCGTTTCCTCCCCGCAGGTTGCACCCATGTCGGTGTACGCCTGCCTGGGCAGCGACGCCGCCCCCATCAGAGACGCCTTCCTGACTCGGCTTCAGAGCAGGACGGAGGACATGAGGATCAAGGTCATGATCCTGGAGTTCCTTACTGTCGCTGTGGAAACCCAGCCTGGCCTCATCGAGCTTTTCCTCAACCTGGAGGTGAAAGACGGCAGCGAGGGCTCAAAGGTAGAGTATGTGTAGTAGTCACCTCTATTCTACTATGAATCTGCCGGAGAAAAGCCCAGACGTGATCTTCATGAAGCTGATGCTCTTGTTTCTGGCCTGTAGGAGTTTCTGCTGGGGGAGTGGAGCTGCCTACAGGTGGTGCTGGACTTCATCGACTCCAGACAGCAGGGGAAGTACTGGTGTCCACCCCTGCTGCACCGGGCCGCCCTGAGCTTCCTCCTGGCTCTCTGGCAAGACCGCAGGGACAGCGCCATCTCTGTCCTGCGCACCAAGTGAGCACCGGTTTCCTTGCAGCCTGCCCTCCGGTCACATAGAACTGACTAACAATGGGAATGATTCCACAGAGCGGGACTAGCAGTGTGTTAATAGGACTCTGTTTTCCACAGAGAGAACTTCTGGGAGAACATGTCCACCCCGCTTTTTGGCACCCTCCCTCCCCCTTCAGAAACTACAGAGGTGCAGCAACCACTTCTACCCCTCCTCATTCCTATTTTTCTCCCATGTTGAGCTCTAGGATATCAGTGTTGTTAACTTGGGGGTTTTGTGTTCTCTTCCCAGCCGTGTGTTCTGGAGACCTGCGCTTTCGCCATGAAGATCATTGGCCTTGAGATCTATTATGTTGTTAGGTAATACTGCCACAACTCTCCAAGGAGCACTGTGTAAAAATCACAGGGCCAAGACATTTCATAATGTCTAACCACGTCCTGCAGCAGTTAGATTAGCTTCGTCTGCTACAGAACACAAAGTACTATAGGTTGGATACATTGCTAGAATATTTACTTACTGCTTTCTCTGCCGGCAACCAGTGGCAAACAGCACTGTCCATGTCAGCCATACATGTATTTCTTCCTTTAGCTCAGGTTTATGCATCACTTCTGTTGAACAACAAACTGTACAGACAATTCTGGTCATATTATTACTGTAGAATATAGTCTGAATTTTACAAAGGGCTGGTTAAAGGTTGACTGGGTTGGAGGTCTTATTAACCTTGGCAATGCATGTTTGCAATGCTCACTAAAACTGATAGTAAAGTAGTTAGTTAAAATGTTCACGTTCACTTGAGTGTAGCAGTTAAGTGACCATCGACAGTTAAAATGGGTTGTAACTGGCGTTGCAGTGGCTCCTTAGAGCAGTCCCTGAAGGACGCACTGCAGAAGTTCTCCAGTGGGCACCGCTACGAGTACTGGTCCCAGTACGTCAAGTCTCTGGTGTGCCACGTTTCCGAGACGGAGGAGGAGTCCATCCGCACCTCCTCAGAGACCCAGATGTTGATCACCGCCTGGCGCATGCTGCTCATCCTGTCCACCAGCCACGTACGTTATGAAACCCAACCTGCCGTGGGTTCCCCCAAGTCCATTTTACACACAAGGATGAGATGTTTCATGTTAATACAGCACAACATGGCACCCTAGCTCACGTCGTGCTTTGTTAATGAATCGCTTATTAATTGTGTTGTAAAAGATGGGTAACGTTGATAAATACAACTTAACCTCCTTGAGGCCAGACTTGTCTGCAGCACTGACCTACTGTTGTTTCTCCAGTCTGATGTCATGCACCTAACGGACGACTCAGTCAAGCTCAAACTCTTCATGGACGTCCTGGATGGGACCAAAGCCGCCGTGAGTCACCGTTCACTCTCCTGTCTTGGTTCATATCAGTAAGGTCAATATCTCCTTGCTGATATGTAAAAAAGTGTCCTTTTTTTTTGTTTGTCAGCTGATGGTGCCCAGGTCTGTGCCTTGTCTCCGCCTTGGATCCATGATGGCCACCCTCCTTCTGGTCCTTCTCAAACAGTGGAGAAGGTATGTGTGTGTGTATAACTTCCACTTGACAATGAGTGTTATTGTCTACAGTACAGGGTGGACCGAACCCTCCCTAATTCCCCTGCTGTTCTTCTCCCAGTGTGGTTTCTACAGCGCCTGACATTCTCTCCCCGCTGGCCTTGATCCTGTCCAGCGTCTTACAAGCTGACCAGCAGCTGATGGAGAAGACCAAGGCCAAGATTTTCTCTGCCCTCATTTCTGTGCTACAGATACAGGGCCTGAATGGTGATGGTCATTTCCTAATCTACCTTCATAGGAAAGGTTTCACACCGTTTAGGAGTTGAACCGGGCACTAGTTTGAGTGCATTCTGTCTCCGGTTGACAGGCAGGGAGATTTCCCAGCTTCCCCAGCTCCTGCTGTGCGTGTGTGAGACTGTGAAGGACGAGGCGCTGGCCCTGATCGATAGTACTTACCACAGTGGCCCAGCGGCGGCAGACAGCGCGGAGGACAAAGACAGCATGGAGACTGACGTCCCACGCAGCCTGCAGAAGGACCAGAGGGACGGGGTAAGTGGTCTCACCATACCGCCCTTCTGAGACACCTGCAGCACGGCCTGCCTCACGTCCCCTCCCCATCCCCTCTCTGGGACAGGTGTGTGTTCTGGCACTCCACCTGGCCAAGGAGCTATGTCGTGTCGATGAGGACGGGGAACACTGGCTGCTGGTGATGAGGAAGGTTCCAGTGCTGCCCTCGGTCCTCGGTGCGCTGGAGCTCAGCCTGCGCTCCAAACAGAACCTCTTCTTCACCGAGGCTGCACTACACCTGCTGCTGACACTGGCACACACGCCTCAGGTAGCTGAGTGAGCGATTCAAATGTGTCACACTCTAATGCAGTGGTTTTTCAAATGTTTTGAGCTGTGTCCGAGTAATATATCCATTTCCCCACTAGGGGGCAGCCGCTGTTGCTGGGGCAGGCATCATCCAGAGTACCTGCCTGCCCCTTCTCAGTGTCTATGAAGTATCTTCAAATGGAGCATCACAGGTAGGAGCTACAACCGCATCATCCCTGAACATTAATGGCCCTCTAGGCACAGTCATGTAATCTCCATGGTATGTAGTCATGTGACGCACTAACCCAGCGTACCCCATGTCTGTTTTTGTGAAACAGGGCTTCTCTCGTAAGACCCAGGACTCCCCCTGCTGGCCAGGGGTGTACCGCCTCTGCATGTCTCTGATGGAAAGCCTGCTGAAGACGCTGCGCTACAACTTTATAAACGAAGCCCTGGACTTTGTGGGCGTTCACCAGGAACGCATCCTACAGGTAGGGCTAGGATGTGTGTGTGTGTGTGTGTGTGTGTGTGTGTGGGGGGGGGGGGGGGTAGACCTGTTGGTAAATATGGCAACTATAAAATATATACTAGACTAAAGATTGTTAAACCCA
>JAOEHI010000004.1:1200233-1211791 GCA_025447815.1 Percopsis transmontana
CTACTTCAGCCTGCTTCCCGGGGAGACTCACCGCCAGATTGTTGACCAAACTTTGACAGTTAGTCCTCTCTCGCGGTGAACCCTTGTGATCATAGTGCCTTGTTCTTTTGGTTTTTCCCACGGTCCCACGGTCCCCCGTACCCTTGTAACCCTGTGCATCCTTGTTTTTCCCCAGTTACGCCGTCCTGTCTGTTTCCCATCGCTCCCTGGACTGCCTCTCTGCCTCCCCGATGCTCCGCTGCCCATTCATCGTCTGTGCCTTTGCCTGGTTGACTGCCTGCCCGGTTGCTGGAGTATTGCTGCTTGCCCCCTACATTACCGTCGCCCCGCTGCCTTGCCTACCCGTTGATGACCCCTTCATGGCCCCGGAAGTTCCCCTGCTACCTCTCCAAGCCCGAACTAACAATAAACTCCTGTTTATTCTATTACTGTGTGTGTCTGCGTTTGAGTTCCCCTGCCCGGCCCTGACAGAAGGAAGTTAATCATCCAATTAACAGCCACTTATTTATTTGGACACATCACACACCATTTTTGTTCATCTGTATCTATCTGTCTACATTCGAAGTCTGTAGTTGGTTTTGAAAAATAAAGCCATACACAAACATTTTCCATTTACAGATATATTGAATTGCAAAGTAGGGCCTTAGAAGGAAAGACTACCATGAATCATAAACAAAGCATAGTACAGCCCTTGATATTTGTCAACTATCCAGGGCAACTGTGGGAAAGAAACCAGGCCATATGGAAGAACCCTTTCAAGACAGCACGGCTTAAAAGAATAATCACTCAAAGGGATAATCCTTACACAGCTGGATGATTAAAGCACAAAAGAAGTTCAGTGTAGCTGTGTATGGTAACATTACACAAATCTTAAGGACAGATGACAGCATGGGCCATCATGCTGCAGCTGGAGAGAAAATTAACTAAATAGAAACTTAATGCTGTTGCTGCTACACAATGTCCAAGCTGTTATATTTCTTGTATGGATACTTCACATGCTGAGGGTGGAAGATATTAAAGCAGAAAAACATGTTGTTCCTGTATGTGTATGTATGAATGCACATGGGTATATAGATAATTCATTTGTACATACAGTACATACCCATTTGTATCCTTTTAAATGTGTTGCTCATTTATGAGCAAACATGCTACACATTTTACACACCAATATGTATGCGAGAAGGTGTGTTATTACAAACGTAATGTGGTGTTATAGAAGGATGAGAGCTTTTCCCGGGCACTGTCAAACTAAGGGAAAAATGCTGAGTCTCCTAAAAGTATTAATAGGACATACTGGAGTCATTTTCTGTAGATTTTGGAAATTCTTCCTGAAAGAATGGTAGCGAGAAGAATCGGGAATACATTTCAGCTCTCCCCCTCCGACAGACCAACCACACTGGCACAGCAGCAATTTTCCTACCAGCTCCCAAAAGAGAAGCAGCCAAGGCAATTAAGATCTCTGCTTTTACAGGAAGAGAACGTTTAATTGTGGCACTCGCTAAAACCAAAGCACAGAACGAGTACTGGTAACTGTGTTCTTGAATAAATGCATTATTCCAGCTTGTCAAGGGCCAATAAGCAGCTGCCTTTTAGAGGAAGACCATCAGAGTAGACTATTAAATTAAATAGATTATTAGATGGATAGGATAAGGATGGATAGGGAAAAGATGACAACAAGAAGAAGCCTTCAAAAGTCAACCCTATAAAGATTACAATGATAAAAGGGTAGGGCTACAAAGAAACTAATATACTGGTCTGGCTGATCTGCTTTACTGCTTTACTGAAATACCGAATTATGTGATGTAACACATATTGGTGGCTTGTTCATCAGATGTGACTCCCGCCCAGGTTTTGAGGTAAGGCTAGGTCGGTATCTGTTGGCTGATAGGGGAAACAGGGCTAGTAACAGCTTGTACCATGCTGAAGGAGCTTAATGGAGCTTATCCTCTGCTACCACCCATTCTAAGACAAAAGCCCTTCATCACAAGGGTAATCGAGACAGTGTCAGATGCTGTATAAAGCTAAGAAATACAGTTTGTGAATAAAGCTGTATATATGAAGTTGAATGGGAGTAGACTACAGGCAGGAATATTGGCGAGGCAGTACATTAGATAGCAAAGGATTAGCACTTCCATTGAAACTTATTAGCACCTACTGAAGGTCACTGGCTAAGTGAACGCATGCTCACAATACACCAACCCTTTATCTTCCAGTGCAGTTAAACCAGTCCACAGCACATTGGACTAATCAGACAGCCTTCCCTCTTCCCATCTCTTGTGCTTTTTATTTGAGCTGGACCCAGTCCTTGCTTTTCAAGACTCCTGCGCCATCCAGAACATGACTCGAGTAACCGCAAGGGAGCACACTATCTGGCTGCAGTTTCCAGTCTTCCATCCATCCATTTCATGGTCTTGGTGTGTTAAAGATTTTAGTCTAGGCAGTGCTACAGTACCAACCATCCTCTAGAAGGGATTGGAGGCTTCAGGGAAGTTACTATGTTGTGATCTTAGACACCTTGCTTGTTCTGGGCTTGTTTTGGTCTTGCATCACCTGGTCTCGTCTCACAAAGACATGAGCACTGATTGTGAGATGATGGATGGGAGTATCTCAAACCGAACACCATTTGTCATATTCTAATATTGAAAGAAACAAGAAATCTCTGTCCTAACTGAAGAGGAACACGTGCAGAAGATATGGAAAGCTTTAAGGAAAAAAGGCTTTCTGCGTAGGGGTTTTATAACATACTAAACACAGGCCTAGCATCATTTGGGTGCAATTCCTGCTAGCATTTGTCATATTCACTCAGCTCCTTGCAATACAGCCAATTATTTAACTCAACATTCTTTATTCTCAACATATCTAGCCTTTTGAGGATTTATAAAATGGTCAGAGTGAGAAAACCAAAGCGTTAGCTCTAAAACAATACAGTATGTTCTCTCTGTGTGGTCTCCTTGACATAAGGACAACATGTCCTCACGTTAAAGGGCATCAGGGCTTGGCAGTGAAACACTGGCTTCATTACGTTTATCTGTACCTACAGTCTGGGCTACAAGCAGCTTGTTTTTTTTGCTAACCTAGTACTCTGCAGCCCAAATAAAATGTGTGGGCTTACACAACATATGTAAAACATATAGGGAAATAGACCTCTGTTAAACCTTTAAATTGAGGACCTCAGCTGTGCCAAGTCACTCTCTGGCACCACAGAGAGAATGTCAAATGCTTTTCCACTCTAATTCAATCTGTGAATGCTGAACTGGTTGATTCTGAAGGTAAAAATATAAAACAAAACATGAAACTGACTAAACCCTGTTGGGTTTCCTCTTTATAGGAATTGTCCAACTGCCTTTTATGTCACGTCTTTAAGATTTATAATTGGGATTTATGTGTAATCTGGTCTGGTATTACAGAATTATTCATGCCCCGAGTTATTTAGTTATTTAGTTATTTATCAGCAATAGTTGTAAAAAGATAGGGTAGCAAGTCTCTTTTTCTAAGTCCTCCCCAGAGAACAAGGATTTGTACGACAAGCTTCCCTCTCTAACCAGTATGCCTGACAGACAAGCTTGTGAACACTGTAATAACTTAAGCTGACAGGTTTCGTCACGGGTGTAAAATACCTGCTGTTTTTTTTTTGCTGTTCTCTCTAATGTCTAACATAAACGCTGCCTCACTCAGTACTGTCTTACTCAACACTGGTTACCATGGAAACGACCATTGGTACAAATCCCTAAGAAATGTGTTTACATGCCTATGCTATGATCAACAAACAAAAAATAATCCCAGATCCTCCAATGCTCCAAGAAGTCTAACAACTTTTCCATGCAGTGTCTTACCTTCAGAGTGTACTTGTGCGCGTCCCAGGTAACAAGTACAATATAAAACTGTACAGAGCAATAGAGCTCTCCTGTGGAAGCAGAGGGGAGAAGGAATTAGCAAGCACTTTTACACAAACAGTAACTCAAACAGTTGCTAAACCATAAAAATTTCAAAATGCGTGAAAACAAAACTGGTTTTGCTGGTGTAAAGTATATCTCAAGTAAAAAATAAATGGTCAAAAATAGCATTATACTGTAGGCAGATGGTTAAAATCCTGTAGCCTGACATTACAAGCTCAGCTTCTATCTATGATTTGCTTTATATCAGTCTGGAAACTCTCACTGAAAACTGCTTGTCGGGTAGCGAACCTCAATCAAAACACATTTGTCAGCCAGGCAGTGCAAATATAGGTGTCAATATTATCCTTAGTAGGTTATTAAGCCACCCACAACTAATCAGAACAAAAAACGTGTTGTCAAACGCAGGACTAGTAGACGAGTGGATCACCTTGGAAAAAATCTAAACAAGATCCACGTGGGGATGCTGGACGCTGATTGGTCGGTGGTTCGCTACCCGACTTTTGAGGTTTTCAATGAGATCCCAGACTGATATGTAGTGAAGCAAATTGTAGAAGTGGAGCTTGCAATATCCGGATTTTTTTTTTAAACGTGAGTAACTAACCTGGGCTGCAGTCCCTACACATTTTACATGTCCTTCTGTTCATTGAACTCAAACGGTGTTGCAAAGAATGACTAGTTGAGTTGGGTTGTGAATTGGAGAATACAATAAGTGACCAGAAAGTGATTTTTGTGGTCTGTCACACCCACAAATTAGAGCAAACAGAAGTAAATACATGTTCTACAATGTAGAATGAACGTTTTTTGAGGAAACTTGTCATTCCATTCCATTTTACGAGTACCAGAGGTGGGTTGTGATGCAACACACATTGTAGGGCTGCTACCAGCAGTACTGTAAAGCCTGACAATAGTCCTAATCTCTTTCAGGCCCTGGTTTTGCAAATGATAACTGATTGGACTGCCTTCTGCTGATTTTATAACATAATTTGTCCTAACTGAAATAAATCTTTATTAAATTCAGTTCATATGTATTCCAATTTCTGTCCCTTACTGTGCATGAGATGAGACTGTTTGTGACAATATAAAGATACTTTGGATTTGTCATTTGGTTGTTTTATTATCTGAGGTTTGCATGTCCAATGTGGAACTATTCAGACTGGAACAAACCCATACCTTCCCAGTAGCTCTGCTGCAGCTGGTATCTGGCTTACACTGCAAATGTATTTATCATAAGGAGAAGGGCCTTCACTCCAAAAAACACACACACACACACACATACACATTGGCTTGTGGTGTGGGGGATAGAAATGTGATAGCAGTCTTAATCAACAAACCTTCCTCCACAAATATGCACGTGTGGCACACACATTCACACACGAATGACCCTCACCACACTTACTGCAGGGCTGAGCATCCCAGTTTGGTGCTGAGATCTGGTAACAGAAAGGGCTGCCACCGTTTACCGCTGGAAATCATCCAGACACACATTGTAACACACACACACACACACACAGTGGAGGAGGAAATGTCTAAAACAGCTGTGTGTGGAGGGTTACAAGGAGGCAATTGGGGGTGGGCCACAGATCCCAAACACACACACACGTGTGGGAAAAACAGACAAAGTCAATTCAGCACATTTGCTTGAATAAATGAATAAATAGTTGATACTCTTTTTATGTAATTGTTTAAATGTTCTTAACTACACTAAGCCCCCCCCCACCCCATAATTAGGAGCATACATAAATCTGAATTGATCTGCAAGAGGATGTGCTTAAAATGTGTGTGTGTGTGTGTGTGTGTGTGTGTGTGTGTGTGTGTGTGTGTGTGTGTGTGTGTGTGTGTGTGTGTGTTTTTGCGGTGTTTAGTTACAAATTCAGTGTGACCGCAAGTCTTCTCCTGTGTGGAGCATGGAATTCTGGGAAACCATAGTCTGACCTCCTGGTAAGTAACGCAAAACAGCTCTGTCAGCTTCGTCCCAACACCACGCACAGCTGAATAAGATCAGCACACGGATCGCATTTAGTGTGAGTGTGTGTGTGTATGTATGTATCAGTCAACCAGGTGGTTGCAGTCTACTGTGGTATCAGTTGGGCAGAAACCACTTGTGAAAATGAGTCATAAAAGCTGAGAATTGTTCTCCTCTTGTCTAAATGACTCTCCATCACGGTGCCTGTTTTCCTTTGTGCAACCTGGACCTAGTTGTCAGGGAAACCAACAATATAGTCCCGAGCTTTTTATATCTCTAAAAAAATGTTATCCGCAGTTTGTTTTGGTTTTCTTTGTGGGGCTTTTGAAGCATGTGTTCAAAAGATGGTTAACTGCAAGCTAAAGAGTAGGTGGATGCTAACCAGTCTCCACTATGGTGAGTCAATACGGCTAACATCAGCACATAGTTCCTGTCTGTTGCGGTTTTCACACTGCAACTCCAGACTGTGACATGACTTCCCTCAGGGGAGTCCTTAGCTGGGCTGCGAGGAACAAATGCAGGCTAGCAAGAACAAGCTTCTTCCACTATTTCATTCTGTGAATGTGAGATAGCCTCACCTACTTATTCCACCGTTTATCGACAGATAGGGAGGTTGCATTAACTCTTATGTTAAGATGAAATTAAATATGATATGAAAAGTTCAACTCTGATACATGCGGAGTAAAAATAAATATGAAATGTTATTTCAGTTTAACAAATCATAGATAACCATCACGGTACATCTACTCTAAATGTTTACAATGTAATGCCTTCACAATACTCAATATATTAGTTAGGCCTATCCGTTATAAAAAAGTTCATTCACAAAAGGCTTATTTATGGAGAAATCCCACTACTGTTTTTTAGTTTTATTAGGCCAATAGCAACAAATAGACAGCACAGCAGCCAGTAACAGTAACCGTGGCATACAAACAAACACACACAAACACGTGGGCAGTGGAAAATTCCTAAGGTCCGGTACATAGGCTACTACAATCTTTCTTCGTCACAGTAACCTAACTGACCATTGCACTTGCATTTGTTTGACGACGACTGGCTACATAGCCTAATCATGACCGAAAGCAAGACAAGTCATCAACATAAGTTCCCATAATCATCACTTCACCATTCATTTGATAATTCATCTGTTATCTCTGTAATACTGTAAGTAAACTACTCCCTCTAGTTTTCGTGGATTTTGTTATTTTTGTACACATAAAATATTGTAGCAAAGATTTACAAAAAGGAAACATGGAGAGCGACACCATGTGGACAAATGGTGGTTAGGCCTTCCATGGGTGGTTACCAGCCTAGTAAGCTGTTTAGGCTACCTGGTAATGCCAGGTAGCCTACACAACTTTTTAAAAGTGTATGCTAGTACAAAACAATACAGAAGTAGGCTACTGCTAGACAGTTTCAGTTTTTCTTTTGAAAACAGATTTAGAACTCACCAACTACTAATCGAAAAATTATTTCAAAGGCCAATTTTAAGAATTACATTGAATGTGACCAAATGGGTTAATGAAACCTTGTGGGTTAAATCTATATGTGTGTGTGTCATATCTCCTTCGGTTACATCCTACATTTCCATTCCCTTTCGTCCCAAATAGTGAAAAAATAGTAGGCTAGTGTAGTCAATTTACGTAAACCGGACGTAGCAAAAATCTTAAGTAGACTAGAAGTAGGCTACACGCAATTCCCCCCTACTCAAGCTTTTTGAAACCGGTTAAGACCTGGAACCATCAACATGGTGAAGAAACAAATAAATTCGTCTGTAGCTAATCCATAACGTAAAGGCGCTGAAAATGCCTAAACTACATTTCAGGTCAATTAGGCAGCTTCTGAGTTGTGCAGGCTATATAGTTTACCCATTCCCCAATTAAAAAACTAAATAAAATACCCCAGTGCTCACAGAACACTAATGGACAAAATTACATAAAAAGGTCAAATAATTCTAATACCTTTAATATCACGAAGGTCTGATTTCTTTATTCTGTGGGAGATACTGTGCTTTAAAGCATCTCATTCTAACGGTGCGGAATGCGCGTCGTGCGTAAACGATGGAACATCAGATCATTATGTAGGCTAAAATGTGGGTGATTACCGGTTCGTCACTTAAACCTAATGGGAATAGGCTATAGTAAAGTTTGTGTTTGCATCCATCGTCCTGGTAGACTACAGATCGTCCCGCGTGAGTTGTAACTGACTGTTGAGCTGGACAACTGCCAACCGGCACAAGGTGAGCGCGCTGAGGTTAAGGACCAGTTTAAATATACTGTAGGCTACAGTAAGTAGGTTAGAGTGTAACCGTGATTCTATGTCATGCGTCTCCAGCAATCTATTGTTAAAGCAAGAGAAGACTACTTACTTTGTGTCGAGATGAGAGGTTCTGCAATCTCTCCTTCGGGTCCCTAAATTCATTTGTATTCATTTGTCCTGGCAGTCAAAAACCTGATCCGTTAATCACAGCGTGACTCCTTTGCAATGGGGATAGAAGGCACCAGTCGCCGTCTTACTCATTGGAGAAACTTGAAATAAAGGTCCAAAGAAATCTCATACTTTTTTGTCTTCCAAGCCCGACATAAACTCCTGGGTCGTTCTGCGGGATGGCCTGACAGAAAGTGTTCCTGGGTGACTGTCTTACGATATTCCCCTGTGTTTCATTCATTTATGCCGCTCCAGAGTGAGGGAAGTGTAGTGCAGAAAGAAAAGTTGGCTTCTTGGAAGGGGGTTACGGAGTCAAGAGCGTCGGACTCATCTCTTTCCTTTTTAAATGGCTTTTCTGGGTAAGCAATGGCAAAGGCACCGCGAAGCTGCAGGTGTCAAGTTACAAACCCAGCGGTCGTGCTGAGCAACTACACGCCTTCTCCAGGGGGTGGCCACGCGGACCCGCTCAACCCCTGCTCTGGTACACAGACATAATAAACCACGGTGACATATGGTGGGCATGCGTTCCTACACAGCAGGTTCTAAACAACGTGCTGGCTATAGAGGTAGAAATTCTTGTTTGCCCAGCACCAACAGGTGGACTTACTGGGGTTATTCCAGGATTCTGTGTCCTATTAAAGTTTAATTACAATTACAATTACAATTTGGAATTTAGCAGATACTTTTTTCCAAAGCGACTTACAATTACATATTACATATACAATTGATAACACTTGACTTCTTGTTGTTTGTACCTTATACCCTAACCCTAGGCCTACTGTATATTGTTCATATTGTATAGGCCAGTCATGTGTTTTTCTGTATTGTGTAGCAATATCAATAGTTTAACACTTATTTGTTAGAGAAGTGTTGAAGGAGGTATATATGTTACTTAAAGGGGAGGGGCACACCTCCTAATGACCAGATGTCATTAACCCAGACAGGGGTCACAGCGCACAAGACTGGACCAACAAGTGACCTGGTTGATTACAACCTGACATCCATTAAATGTTTCATAAACACAAATGACTAAAGGTGACAAATGACTAAAAGTTATGTAAGTTAGGACTGCTAAAGGCCTCATAGATTCCTCTTTAGCTGTCTCCTTCAGAAATGACAGCTCACTGGATGTTTAAGTGACCAGAGAAGAATATAGGATAACTGTCAGATGTCTGTCATTATAAAATAGAGTAGAAAAGAAGGGAAGAGTAAGAGAAAGACAACAAGACAATGTTCTTAATTGTGTATAGCTAAAAAAAAAGTAACTAAAAAGCCCCCCCATGGAATGAAATCTGTCGCTGAGAAGCCCACGCCTTCGGTTTGTACCTTACACTATAATCTCCTGACTAATCATAGTTCATTTAGAATTATTCATAATGGGTTGTTACAAGCCTTAAAAAGTTTGTGGAAAGGAAAAGTGGAGAATTAGGCCATTTAGAATCAGATAGCAAGACTTGCTATAGCCTACTCCACCTTACTAGCCGTCCACACCAGTTCAAATGAATACTGTACAGCTATATCTTTGTGTACAGATCCTGAACACAAATAACAGCATGAGAAGACAAATGCCTTTTAAAGAGGATGTAATTGACTCGTTAATTAGTGCCCACCCCTTGGGCTGACCAACCGGTCGTCTTCGACAGATGCAAGGCAAGGTTTCGATTAATGACGCAGTTTGGCAGTCACGACGACCTATGTGTCTCTTTGCTCAGGACTGTCAGTCAATTGGCCCCAGGGGTGGGTGCCAATCGACGCAAGCCATTGACATCCTCTTTAGAGTCCCCTTCACACACTCTGTTCCCAGTCTTTCATGGCTGGGTACCACCCAACTCTCCCATATACTTCCAATGAGCCACAGTGTCGCGGCCTCCTTCTTCCAAATTACAAACTCTGTGCTTTAGCTAGCACGCTCACTGCCACCCCTTAAAGCTGCTTAATTATGGTCATTGGCACTAGGTCTGAAAGCTCCCTTTATCCCCCCCCACGCTCCAGAAATAGGCCCTGCCTAGGCACAGAGGCAGCCCAGATCAAACACATCCCATAGGGAAGGGGTCATTACTGGTACGCAGGGCGGACACAGCCCAACGGGTGCCGGACCACGCCTTGAGCCCAAATTGCAGCTTGGGCCTAAAGTCAGGACACAAGACTGTTCTTTGATGCAGTGCAACAGCCATACAAGCCGTTTAGCTATCAGTGTTTACAGTAAGCTGTGTACAGTACCTGGAGATATGGAACTAATAAGGAGCATTATGTTAATAACAACAAAAACAAAAAGTAAAATGAAAAATTAACACAATGGCACTCTTGTGTTCACGTGTTTATGGTTTATGTGAATCTCGGTGTCACTGATTTTACATGAAGGAGTTTTATGTAGACATCAGAGACAGTACATGCAAATGAATGAAAAACCTATAGTGTAAAACGTTTTTACACAACATTTCCTCTATCTGACTATTTTTGATTGCTCTCCGTGACAATACCAGTACAAAAGTAGTTTATAAAATGTTTGAACTGCGTAAAAAAAAAGCTGTGATCCGCCCCAAGGATCACAGCTCGAGGCCTTTTTTTTGGAGGGAAATGAAACAGCCTAAGGTCACATGACAAATAAATAGGCTGCGGAGACAGCCGCGTCTGTGTTGGTGCGTCTCTGTGTCCGGTGGTGACGGAGGTTATGGAGGAGGTGAAGCAGACGTGCTGTCTCTTCAGCCCCACGGCACACAAGTGGACTGTTCATGCATGGAGCGTTATTCATTCTGAGTGTGTGTGTGTGTGTGTGTGTGTGTGTGTGTGTGTGTGTGTGTGTGAGAGAGAGAGAGAGGTTGCATGTGCTTGTGGGGTGTGTGTGCACAGTACACATGCAGGTGCATTTGTGTGTGTGCATGTGTGAGTGCACTGTATGTGTGTACTGTCTGCATGTGTTTGTGTGTGTGCGTGTGTGTACATACATGTATACATGTACACACACATAAGCATGTATAAGTGTGGTATGTGTGAGTGTGTGTGTGTATGTGTTCAGGCAGAAGTCTGTGTGGTGTGTATTTCTTTCCTTTACAGGTGACTCCAAACCAGTTTATCTATATTATTATAAATATATCTATTCCCTGTTTTGGTGTCCAGTTTGGTGTACAGCGGGATGCGTAAGTTTCTCAAACAGCTCCCTGTCTCTCTTTCTCTCTTTCTCTCTTTCTCTCTCTCTCTCTCTCTCTCTCTCTCTCTCTCTCTCTCTCTGTCTCTCTCTCTCTCTCTCTCTCTCTCTGGGTGATGTGTCTTTG
>JAOEHI010000004.1:1211891-1228533 GCA_025447815.1 Percopsis transmontana
AACACCACAAACCCCCCCCCCCCCCCACACACACACACACACACACACACACACACACACACACACACACGTACCCGCATCGGCGCGCGTGGACACAGGCCCACAGCGCCGCCTTCAGCCCAGTATGTCCAGATAGACGGGCGAGGCCTTGGCCAGGCTCTGCAGCATGCTGTGGATCTCCTTGATGCTGAGCCTCATGTAGGGCTCCCTCTGCCAGCAGCCCAGCATCAGGTCGTACACCTCCTTCGGACAGGTGCGGGGCCTCTGGAGCACGCGTCCCTGGGTGATGCACTCGATCACCTGCGAGAACCAGAATGACACACACACACCCCCCACCGCTCGTCTGCTGTTCGGTCGCCATGGAGAGTTGGACCGTGTGTATTTACTGGGCCGATATTCCCACCAAGGGGACGGTATTATTCTCTAGACTGTGTGGGAATGGGCTGTGACACGGGGGGTGATTTTTGCCGGGCCGGGAGATAATTTACACTATATATTTATACATTTTATGTTTAATTGTATCTAGTGTGGTTTTATAAAAAATGCATACATTTTTCAATTGCATTCATGGTTGTTAAGGGTGCCCTAAGCAATGTAGACCCAAAAAGGACTTGGCAGACATACAAATATTTATATTTATTTATTATCTTAAAAATCTTTTAGACAATTGTTATGACCCTGGGGACCCCAGGGTCACAATGTACAGAGAGCTAACTTTGGTTCTTTGGTACGAAATTGGCACTGCTGAATTTACGGCACTAGATGGCAGTATAAACTCTAAGAGACTGTTTGCAGTGGACAAATGCTTAGAGCACCTTTAATATATTAATATATACTGTATATGTTTATCCTATACTTGATGTTCAAAAAGTTGAAACATTTTAAATGAGCTTAACGCTGACTATAATTGCATTTTCTGAGATCAAACAGCGCTGTCCGACTTGAGTGTCGGTGCTATGTAAAATATAGCGCTCATGACACAAATACTAAATTTGTCTCTGACCTCGTTGTTGGAGAGCTGGTACCACGGCTGCTTGCCGTATGTGAAAATCTCCCAGAGCACCACGCCCAGGCTCCATACGTCACTCTCGGTGGTAAACCGGCGGTACATGATGCTCTCTGGGGGCATCCAGCGGATTGGCAGCATCGTATGTCCGCCCACCTGGAGAAGAAGAGAGACAACCGGAGACAAAAGTGTCAGTTTGTAAACCTACACTCCACACGGCCTGCAGGAGCAGTGGCATTAATGTAGTTAGTTAGATATGGCAGAGGGGAAAACAATGTTTACATTTTAAATTCTGCCATTTCTATTGTGTTGTTTTTTATGTCTTAAGTGTATGTTTTAAATTTGGTGGCATTTTGTGGATTAGTTCATAATGACAATTCAATATATGCATTAGGGCAAAATCCTATGAGTAGGACTACTTGGATTGAAAATTCTCCTTTCACTTGTAAAATGCATTATTCAAATTATTATTTTGCATTTTAATAGTTACTTCTACATTCCTGCTTAGTAAGTCAAGTTTGTTAATTGATGAGAACTATACTATAGAATGTAAGAAACCATCTTCATATGGTACTCCGATGTGAGAATATGTGTTTTTTTGGTATTTTGATTCTTCTACTACTATTGCTAAAACCCACCAGCAGAGGGCACTGTAGAATTTTGTTAAACTTGTCTGACTCAGAATTTTGTTGGTCTAAATAAATCAGCATGAATTCTGACCACAGATTCATATTTTCTCTGCCACAGAATTGAAAAATAAATGTAAACCAATCCATTGTACACTGTTGGCTTTCATTTTATTAATGGAAGAGGTTAGGGATATGTAATAATTTGCAGTTATATTAGATAAAAAATTGATTCATTCGTTTTGGTTAAAATTTGTTTTAATTTTGCATAGTGTGTGTGTGTGTATCAGAGGAAACCTCTTCACTCACTCTGTAGTAGTCTGTACTGTAAACATCTCTGGACATGCCAAAGTCTCCTATCTTGACCAACAGGTTCTCCCCAACCAGACAGTTCCTGGTGGCCAGGTCTCTGTGTACAAAGTGCTGGGAGGCCAGGTAGACCATGCCGGCAGCAATCTGCTGAGCGATGTGTAGCATCTGGGACTGGGTGAGCTCCACCAGAATGCTGTGTTGACCGTCCGCCATCAGCACTGCATCAGGACCGTGGGCCCTAGAGGCAGACCACCAGACATTACAGGTGAGTGTTTGAAGCTACAGCCTAGAGCAGAGGTTCTTAGCTCCCTAAAAAGGATAATGCTTCATAGCATACGACCCCCATCCCCACACGCACACGCAAGAACAACAATTATTTTAAAGTTGTGAAATAATCCCCCGGACCCCAAACCAAAACAACACCGTTTCTTTGTGACACTTGTTTCAACCACAAGGGCAATTCTGGACACAAATTGAGGAGTGTGCCTTTACACTCTCATTACACCCCACAAGACTTCACTGAATCTGTGGCTGTCCCGCCCAGTAGAGGGCGGGTCAAAGTACCGCTCACTCTTCAATTCTCCAAAGTTTCCGTGCTGCACCTTTAAAATCGATCAGTTCCTGCCGACAAGACTCTCAGGCCAAGGAAACCCCACCTGAGGAACTTGTTGAGGTCGCCGTGCTTCATGTATTCAAACACCATGATGAGCGGGTCGCTGTCCACGCAGACGCCGTAGAAGGTGACGATGTGGTCGTGCTGCAGGTTGGTGAGAAGCTCCGCCTCACGGTAGAAGTCCGCTCGGCCGCTCTCACTGGCCTCTTTCAGAGTCTGGCGAGAGACAACGCGGCACACACACACACACACACACACACACACACACACACACACACACACACACACACACACACACACGAGACACATTCACACAGCGATCAGCTCCTCAAAGGGTTTGAGCCACGACCCCCAAAAAGAAGTAGTTCACAGCTTTGAAACATAATGTGTAGTAGAAAAAAATATATATCAACAACCAGGAACACACTTAAAAAATGTATATGTATTTTATAAAAGTAGATTAAATATAATTAAAAATTAAAATAAAGTTCTCAAAATGCTATAATTCTCCTGCGACTGCTTGAGGGTTCATGACCCACATTTTGAAAACCGCTGTCCCACATTGTCCTACAGTGTCCTACAAGGCCCTATATTCAGTCAATACAATTGACTGCCGCACTGACAAGCAAATTGATTATTGGAGGGAGAAGCCTTCTTGAGGTACCTTGACCGCCACCAGGAGCTTCTCCTGGTCTGGTGTCAGGTTGTAGCACTCGGCGAGAAAGACCTTCCCAAAAGCCCCCTCTCCCAGCTCTCGCTTCAGCACAATGTTGTGCCTTTTGATGTGCTGGACAACTGCAATGCAAGCAAAGCGAGCAAAATCACGTCATATACCTAACAGCAAGTGCTTCACTATTTAAAGGTCCCATATCAAGAAAATACAATAACCTGAAGAACTTTTGCTCTCCATTTAGGAAGCTGTAATAAGTGTAAATCAAGGGATCTGAGGCTTCTACTGCATGTTGGTATATGAGGGAGTCAAGGGTCTACTGCGAGCAGTTCCCATTTCTGTTGCATTGTGATGTCAGACAGATAGTAAGGCCCGCCAAGGTAAATGAGTGACAGCTGAGCTGGACAAAGACAATCTGCCACAAGGAGCATTGTCTAATCAAGGCAGTGCCTCTCTTGAATAGGACCATTAAAAACACACTGTTCAGCTGTATCAGAAATACACTGATTGAGATTTGATAACATAAAAGTTCATGTTTTGGGGACTTGAAGGACCAAATTAACAAAATATGTCTCCTTTGGTGTGAATAGGAGTGACTGTGTGGTTATATGTGCGTGTAAAGCAATTTCAAAATAGCCCTGTTTAGTTTCAATAAAGCTAAAATATCTAGAGATCTGTTTTTAAACCTCATACGTATCAGACTAACTGTCTGGTGGCAATGCGGAGGGAAAGCCAAACAAAGTCATCACTATCGCAGAACACTGGAGACCGCTGACTATGAATAGAGCGTCCGCCAGCGTTCAACGTGTGGATTTATCAGAAAAGGACCGGGTTACCAGACGTTTGCCGAGCCAAGCGGTAACTCACACGTGTCAGATTTCAGCATGCTGCCCGAGTTACGGAAGTACTGCGGGTTCTCAATGACAGGAATCTTTGTCATCCCAATGATCACTGCGTCTGGACCCATCTCCGAGGAGGAAGGAGTGTTGTTGCCATTGGAGACGTGATGAAGAGGGCTGGCGGAGTCATCGTCATTACTGATAACCGAGGAGGAGGCTGTGGAGCCGTAGGAAAGAAGAAAAAAATAAGAAAGGATGTCCAGCAAGCGGGTTGGCAAAAAGATGGAAGACATTTTTGAGTTTTAGTCATTTTAGTCATTTAGCAGTTGTTTTATAAGTCTGAATCTAATTAATCAGTCTCCAGGGATTTTTATAATTACATTTTTTGGTGTAGATGCAGCTGTCATAGCTAACCATATAAACATGGCGACCTCCTCTACCTGCGACCCACGCCATGTGGAATAAAATAGCTCATTTTAATTTCATTTATTTACTTGTTTTATTTTATTCTTTTTGAATTTTTATGACTTTATTTATATATTTTTTACCATAAAGGCATGTGATTTGAATATGTTTCTGTGCTTCTTTATTATTTCACCTATGTTTACGTTCATGCCTTTATTTTCGGAAAAGGTAATAAAAAACTGGAATGAAAAAAACATTGAGGTTACCTTTCATACCAAACTTGGAGTTTCTTCCATATTTCAGAATAATCACCATGAGAACACACCCAGTCAAAGCAACTCCGGCGATGCCTACCACTACATACACCTGGGGAGAGATTTTTTGCTTGTTTATAAGTCAGAAATATACACATCTTCTCCATAATGGACAACATCCACTTAAAGTGATGTTGATATTGACTGTTTCTATATTGTACCCAAGCACACATTCAGAATGAACTACTCAATTTGTTATATATAAATACAGCAACCAGATATGGGTTAGGTCATCCCAAACATCAGCGGTAAGGAAGCTGCAGGGGTTTTTTTTAAGTTCAGTATCACTTTAATAACTGATCACTTTGGCAGGAACACTTACTGCAACACTGTCGTCCAGTGGAGGGAGTGGCGAGTCTGAAAAAAGAGAAATTCAGACCATATTTTATGTCAGATGCATTAATATTCCATGATGAGCTACAGTATAAACTGCTTTTTCATTTACTTCTATAATTCAATTAGTATGAATTTTCACAGATTTGAGAAATGACACAGAGATGAATTCGGACGTGGCCAACTATTGACTGTACATTATCTTAAGTGGGACATGAGTTTAAAGAATGAGCACCAGTGCTTGTCATGTTGTGGTTAATACACAGTGAATGTTGGGGTGTTGGTGATACTTAGTAAGCGCAGCAGGAATCCAGACACATACCGGTAGTATCTGAGTGGAGGTGGGTAGTATAGGCCGCAGGAAGATAAAATGGGTAGATGAAAATATTGATTAACAGTTATAGTTAATTACATCACTTGAATTTTAACTTTAGTTAAACTTTGTAATTATTTCACTAAACACTACTGTAACTTTAAACACTAAGACTTTACTGTAACTTTAAACACTAAGACTTTACTGTAACTAAACTGTAACTACTGTAGCTTTGTAACTATACGTGTAATGAGCATTTCACTGTATTAATCACTTCACATTAATTTATACTTTTCAGATCTATGAACGTATATAATAATAAGTCATATTTTGCAAATATGACTTTAATTTGTTACTTACAATAGTAATTAGGCTCCTCTGGAATAAAGAAAATAAAAATGTACATTAGTCTTCCACTTTACAATAACCTGCATGCTTTTCAAACTAGTATGCCCCTTAAAGATCAAATTACTCCTCTAAGACATCTCTTCTGTAACCTTTTGACCCACAACCCAGTAAAGAAGGTAAGCGCTGGTCAAAATAATAACTTAGCAAATACCATAATTCACAATCTATCAATTCATGTGGGGCTTGTGCAAGTTTGTTTTAAAATCTTTTAGGAAATTACCTGGCAAAATAAAATGCCTAATGGAGGTTTTGTTTGAGAATATTGTTTGTTTCAAATGCTTGAAAAGCTTTTTGTTACTGAAAGCGTCAAAAAGTAAACATAGAATACGATTATAGAGACCTGAGTGTCCGATGGGAGGCGGGTCGATGAACTGGGCGAAAACTTTCTTCTCATCCTGCCCGAAGTCATTGGTGGCCACGAGCTTGTACTCGCCATTATGGATGTGTGTGGGGTTGTTCAGCTGCAGGCAGCCGTGGTACTCGCCCTCTAAGAAGTCGTGGATTTTGGTCTTGATGTACTCTTGCTCGAGGAGAGGCTCGCCCCTGTGGTACCATATTAGTTCCGGTTTGGGGTTCCCCGTCACACTGAAGGGGATGCACCAGTGGTGGTCCCGCTCTGGAACCAGCAGCTGCTGAATGGTGGGGGCAACTAACAGAGGAGAGGAACAGTAATCCAGCCAGGAGAAAACACAGGGGGGAGGGGACGATAAAATGTGGACGTACTGGCAACGGAGATGCAGACCAGCGGGAGGAGATGGAGACTAATCACACAATACTTTAACACTGACATCCTGGAAATAGGGAGCAGAACGAGAAGAAATAGGCCACTGAGTGGAGGGATATGCCGAGGCACCAGGAGCTTTACAAGAGGAAGAGTTATGGTGACAGGGAACATGCAGTGTCAATAACATCGGCGAAGAAATAGACGATAATAACAAACCGAGAAATCTTGATTTTAAGTAAACAGAGAAGACTTTTGGGAAAAAATACAAAAAAGGTAATCACCAATGAGAAACAAAAATAGAGGAATGTAAATCTAAGTCAGTCATGTTTACATATATAACACTCATATTATACTATTATTCTATTATGCTATATTATTATAATACAGGTATGATACGGAAATAACACATCTGCTAGAGCTTTTTTCCAAAGGGAGAATGATCCAAATATATTTAGCGTGACTTGAACATACGGTAAAATACGACTAAAGGAAAACACACATTTCTGGTTAAAATGATAAATAAAATCTGCTTTTAACCACCAACAGGCTTTTGTGTATACAAAAATAACACAATGCTAACCCGTTCAAGGAGGTTTAGCACTGTATAGCAAACTTTACGGGGGTGTTTTGTGTTAACATCGGACTATACATGCTTGTATGTAAACAGAAATATAGGCTACTGAATAATGGGAGTATTCAAATAAGGGCATTAAGTGGAATATTGTGAGCATTTAGCAGTTTGTTACAATATTTACATGCACACAATACACAACTTATATTCTGAATGTACTGTATACATGTGCGGAAAACCAGTATATTATCGGAATATCCCACATGTATCATTCGGAAGAAAGCCTTTTTTGAACATGCAAACAGAGTATGCTGTTTACATGACCCATGTAGTGGAATATGAGTATGCATGAAGATATGGTCAGTGTTGAGAAAGAAACAGGGAACTTACAGAGAACATTGAGCTGGAGTGTAGCCTGGTTCTGACCAACCACATTCTCAGCTCTGCAGATGATTACTCTGCCATTGTCATATGGTAACAGGCCTGTCAATGTGAGACTGCTCTCCAGATCCAAGTCATCTACCTGTGAATACACCAATTATCACAACAAGGACAATTACATTTCTGCAAAACCTCTGTTGGTTAAAGGCCCCATATCATTCCAGTTTCAAACTTTCATTTTGAACAGTTCTTATGATGATTATTCAGCCCAGTTGGTGTAGCACCATTTTTTTTTACATACTTGCAGCTTTAACATGATTGGCTATATGAATGGCAGTGGCAGGATAGGTGAGAGACGATTGGTTACAATTCAGAAATCATTTCACACCTGGGACCAAATATGACTTGCTTGTTTTACACCTGATACATTCAAAAGACTGTGGGTGAAATTACATGTTAGATGGATTTCAAAATTAAACTAAACTTGAACTTTACGATAGGGAAGCTTCAAAGTTCAGCATACAGTAAAACTCACTTTATAGCTGGTAGAGAGCTCAAAGTTCCACAGTATCTCTGGAGGAGGGGAGCCTGTGGCACTGCACACTGCTTTAACATTACTCCCTTCTGTCTTGGTCACGATTGTGGGGGTCAACTCTACTTGGGGAACCTCTGCAAATGCAAGGAAGTACTTGAAATACACACTTTGAAACTTTTAGACTTTTATTTTAACATTTATTTGAATAATATTCCATCTGTATTTTTGTATTTGCTCTTTTAGTTCTTATACATATACTGTATGCATACAGTGTATATTTCTCCTCTCTGGCTGAGCAATGTCAAATAATCTGTGCTAGTCTCTATATCGGGGTATCACATTACCACAGTCTGGGGGAGTTAGCTTAGCGAACGCCCTCCTCGTTCCTCTGTCGTCTATGCATTTTAACTGTTGGCCCTCAGTTTCGTCTTGTAGCTTCAGTTTGATCCAAAAGTTCTCACACACACAGTCTAAAGGGTTACCAGACAACAGGAGCCTAGAAGAGGAACACATAGTATCAATATATTAAACTCTCACAGTAAATATATAAAACATTCACCCCTCTTGCACCTGAGTGGGCCACAGATCTATTCACTCCCCATATGCACTTTTGTGCACAGTTGTGCATAAAACACAAATGGTGAGATGTGCCAGAAATGTAGGGTTTTGGGGAGTACTTTAAAACTTTTATACTCACGAGAATGACACATTTAGGTTTTGGAATATTTTCCATGACAGTGTTGATAGGTTGTTGTCTCTGAGATTTCTGAAAGTAACAAGAAAGACAGCACACCAGAAATGTAAAACATTTTAGATTTGTTATTGATGTAAGTAGTTCTTCCAATTAGAAATAAGACAATTTTAATGGATACTGCTACAAGATAAAATCATACTAAACAAAGGAAAGTTATTAAAATGGCTTCTTACACATATTGTAGTCGTGTGTTGTTGTAAAAGGCATCTGATGATATTGAAGACAATCTTGTTTTTGTCACCGTTCTGTAAAAAGGGGAAACAAATAGTTCTTTATAAAGATTATAAAGTAAATTATTTTTCCTCCACAAAATTGTGTGATAAAAATGTATACTTACAGATTTTTCAGATTTATGTAGTATTTCAAGCTGTTGTCATTGATATCAAGCAAAGCATTTTGATTTGAGATGTATCTGTTAAAATATATAAGGCACACATTGTTGCAGCAATCAAATATATTCTTCATAGAGACAATTAAACAAACCTTTTCACAGCATAGTTTTTGGCAAAAGGGAAAATGTGTTTTGTGAACACAAGGCCATGTCTTGATTATTGAATCAGACTGTTTCTAGCCTATAATAAGCTATTCTCTCTCTAGAAGGTCTACAGAAACAACAAATGTAATCACACATCAGGCATTCCTGTGTGTTAATCTTGTAGAAATAGTGATCAAACTCTTCAAATGTTAATAATATATCAAAGGTCAATTCTGTTCTAATGTTACAAATGAGAGCCCAATTGACAGCACAATTCAATTCGCTACTGTTACTCCATGCTCATCATATTTCCGCACAGACTTCAGGTCTCCAAGACATCTGGTACTCAACATAATGTGGAGCAATAGCCTACTACATGGTTTATTTACAGAATTGTGTGTTAACTGCAACACAGATGTTTTGCACACTTGTCTTAAGATGATATTGTTGCAAATGTTTCATTAACTGGAGGAAATATTGGCTAGAATATTTGTGGAATAAATATTCACACATTTCAAAACATATTGACACAGTCTTAAAATGCATTATATGGATCAGTAAATAAAATATTACCAGAGGCTGTAATTCTCAAGCATTTCTAAAAAATTTTTTTTCGAAATTAATGTCTTATATTAATAAGATCCTGCATGATCCTGGAAGAAATGCCACACATTTTGTTCCAATCCAATTTATTTTTTAAAAGAAATTTACATTGAGGGGATGTATTGGGTGATTAATAAAGGCAGTAGCCTATCATTTGCCAACTTAGATTTTGTGTTTATGGTCAAGATTTGAAGAATGAATATGAAATAAATATAGAAAATATCACCAAATGATTTCAAATAAGATATTTAATTATTTTTTTTTTAATAATTTGGTGATATTTTCCATAGTTATCATGTTAAAAGAAGGATAAGATGTAAATCATATAATTGCATGGAAATTATTAGCTGAAAGTGTTACAGTTTGTCCTTAGTTAGTCCTTCATCATTATATAATCTAAGGTCAAAGTAAAGAGGGTTCAGTAGTACGTGTATTTTTGTAGAATGAAGGCTGATCCAAACTAATTTGTGTATTTTATTATTATTTTCAACAATTTTAAAATGTTTGTGTTGCACTAGGCTACATAAACTGCTATGAGCTCAATTTTACACACCGCTTATTCTATAACCTATAACTAAAATATGTTTAATTCCAAATAGGCTATGGAGAGAATTGCATAATTTTTGACAGGACTTTGATCTTTAAATAGATCTCAAAAGAGGGTCAATGCAGAAAATATACAATAGACAATGTGACAACTCCCAGTTTCAAAAGTCTTCAAAGATTATGCCTGGCTGCCATTACAGGAATGTGCATTCAGAAGCTATGTGATGATAACTATGATATACATCAGATCGGGGATAAACAGTTGATATGATCTGCAATACTGAGCAGGCTAGGCTATAGTAGCAATACTGTAGACTACTATTGGTGGTTAGTTAGTGTCAGTTTGATATGGAGCTCCACTTTTTGTTCTCAACTACAGTCTCCATAGCACCAAACACCTATTGGTTGTAGGCTATACTTGAACCTGTTTTGTAAAGGAAATACTAACCAATCTAAACAACTCTGAGCCCGCGTATAGACGATACTTGCACTAAACACACCCGCAAAGTCAGTCACCCTCCCCTACACACACACACGCACGCACAGGTGCGCGCGCGCAGGCACACGAGCCACACGCGCGCTATCGGACAAACGTAATCATTATTCGTTATCCAACAATCACAAATTGTTTTAGTTTAACATACCTTGTCGTAAATTGGCTATATCTCTAAAATCAAATAGGCACATCTATATTAGGATTATTAGCATCATCACTTAAAGAATATTCTAGCCTCGTACCCATTTGAGGTAGTTCTTCACGCATAATCTAACCAGTTGACAAGTATGATCTTTTGAGACACTTACATCTCCGTGATGTTTTCCATGTCATCTAAAATGAGGAGTGGGAAATCCTCGATCCCTGGTACAGAATCAGTACAAGCAATCCTTGAGATGCTGCAAGTACAGGATGCAGGGCAAGCGTCGCTAAACCTGCACAACCCCATCAAAACCAAAAACAATCCGAGACGAGCCATGCCATATTCCCCCGCGTTGGAGTCCATCGCAGGTCCAGTGTTGTCCCGCGATCCCCCAACAGAATTCTGTCAAATTGGATTGTGAAGATTTCCTTCCCTGAAGACGTAGTCTTGCCAAGTAAATCCCTTTCGACTCCGTCAAAAATATTACGCCGTCGGTCACGAATGCGCAGAGAAACACTGTTTTAATATCAAGCTGCCATAGACCGGCCTTCCCCGTCTCCGCAGAACTGCTATCACACTATTGCATATCGATGCCGTGAAGCAAGGTGTCAAGTGCTGCGTCCTACCGCTGTCTTCTCCGTCTCGGGGACAGACTAGACTCGCCAACTGCCTCGTAACACAAAAAAATGAGGTGTTCCAGATGTTTAGTGATCAATAAGCTTGGGGCCCGATGGGAAATTGCTAATATGCAGTGTAGTGATGGGCAGAAAAGAAAAGAGACTGCACAGTGGAGTATAAATGCGTGGTGATGTTGTAGGTTGCGTGTGTTGGGAGGCAGGCAGGGTACCTGCATTGGTCTATCGATTATCGTTGAGGAAGAGCGCATCTCCCCCAGTCATCGTTTACATTAGAAGAGACGAATACGATTGTAGCCATAATAGCATACTTTGCCGTCAGGTTAGGCGTAGGCTATATGATAATTATTGTGTTCGTGTTGAGAAAATGACTTAGTATTCACAGACAGATTCACAGCCAGTGGTGTTGGTCAACAGTGCCTCAATTGAGTGGGCTACAATTATGGGTTACTTTACAGTTTATTTCTTTGCTTATGTGGGCCTATCTTATTCACTCTTACTCCAAAGGCATTCGTTGCGTGACAGCAGCGCTTTTTCAACATCTCCACTGTTTTACGGGTGGCCATTAGACCTATGGTGTGACGTACGGTTGACGCACAAGAGGGGTACGTTGCATCTAGGAAAAAAATAATTACCTATATATCTGCGAGCTTCAAATGGGGTCCATTGGTCATTGTGTGTGTGTGTGTGTGTGTGTGTGTGTGTGTTCAGGCGCGCGCGTGCGTGAGTGCGTGCCTGTGTGTGTGTATACAAACGTCAGAGTTGTAAATATATAATAATAACAATAAAAAAACATCCGGAAATGATTGCAGCAACGTTATTGATTGTTTTTTGATGTATGCTTTCATTAATTTGTTCATACATTCATATAGTCTACTGAAATGTTGCTATTCCTTGAAACTGTGTCAAGGAAAGTATAGCCTATATATTTTTAATTACATAAATCCATTATGTCTTCGATTTATATTTGGAAGTATAACTAATTGGGAAGGCTATTTTGATGATGTTTAAGGAAGGTGTATAAATGCTAGAAAGGGCACATGATGCACTATGGGCACTATGACATAGCCTGGATGGTTAGTGTCGCTATGGTGACTCGCTTTTTACAAATAGCATGGACGCTATGGATGCAGATGAAAATATGTACGCAGGCATTTCTATGAGAAACATCAAGAACTGAATTATATCTGTCTCCATGGTAACCTCAGACTACAGAAGGATGAGAGCTCTTTATTTCACAATAGATCCTTGCCTATATCTGAAGGCGCACAACAACACCATGGGAGAAAGGATAAAGAAGCGTATTTAATGGCCATTATTCAAACTCCAGTAGTCTACCGTAGTTTCCCGTAGTAACTACGAGTTGTGCTGCGTAAATGTCTTTACAAATGTGTTAGTCTAAAGTAGAAATCAAACGCACAATCTGTGTGTGTATTCTGTACGCAATGAAAACATGTTTTCAGTGTGTCCATTTGTGTTAAAATTATCATAAATAATGAATATTTATTGAATGATAAATGACCATGGTCTATTGCTTACATAAATATACAGAAAAACTAGTAGCCTAAATAAATACTTTTTCTTAATATATATCACTGAATAGTTTTATGCATTGTTTACTTTTCGTAGTCAGAATTTCTGGCAATGTAACTTTAATGTGATAATGATCGATTTGCTCCAGCAAGTGTTGGTTTTATTACAGTGGCAGCCTATCCAATAACAACGACTATTTGGTTGTGAGTGCTTTCCAATCAGAAAAGGAGGACCAACGTTGTATGTGGGTATGTTAGATTTGTAAAGTATCTGTGCACGTCCGTTAACCCGCCCTGACATGCTAAAGGAAATGGACGTGAAGAGGCAATCCACGTTTATGAATCGAACAAACCCCAGCAGCGAACTACATGTTTAGTGGACATAGCGAGTACGCGGGTTGCTGCAGGTTTGTGTTTGCAAGTATTGTTTTTAGTTCAGAATAGCATCATTTTTCATCAGCTGTATTTCCTAAGAAACAAACAAAATCGTTGTCAAACGCAGAATAGCGCCGCGGTGTAATTATGCACTAACCAAGGTTAGAGCGTCGCAACGTGTACAGTAGACACGCCTCGCGAAACATAGGCTAACTGAGAAACTAGCTAGCTTAGCCTACCTGCTAGTGCAGCTAACGCCCGTTGACACTTTAATACAAATGGTATTCGATCTTGGCCATGCAAATTTGATTCTGTATTTTGGACAGCTAGACCCAACTACCTGGGTGACTAGGTGTGCTAAGCGTAGACAATCTCTTCTATCTACACTAACGTAGCCAGGCCTAGCGTAATGACAGATGATTCCAATGTATGAACCTACGTGGACGTGTAAAAACGGATACTCGAAGTACGTTCCCCATGTCCCTGGCAATAGAAAAACGTGTAGACAAAATGTAAAATGACCACCGTGTACTTCTTTTTTACGCTTGCCGTTGTATACTTTTTTACACCTTTTTTTTTTTAGTTAAGCACCTGAAACTCAGTTTTCCCACTATATGCTTTCCCGGTATGGTTTAATGCAAATAAAAATAATTACCCTTCCCTCCGCAGATCCAGGGAGAGGAGAGTGTTTGCATTCCACTGTTGGCACAGACAATGGAGGCAGAAATTGAACAGCAGGAAGAAGAGACCACATTCAGCAATACCGACACTAATGGTAAGATAGGGCCCAGTTTTAAAAACTGGGTAGTTTTAAATAAAAAAAACAATCTGGCCTTACACCCCATGTGCTTGCATAGCACATGGGGAAGTCAGATGGCAGTGGGTTTCTCCTGTCCAAGACACTGCTGTTTTGGGAGTCCTGAGCAGATCTGCTCACGTTCCCATCCAGGAAGGGTGCATGGTAGGGTCTGGATACCTGCCAGTTTACACATGACAGATAACTGAAAAGCATTCTGGGGAAAGGGAACCCTGAATGTATATAACAAAGTAGCTATGGCTAGTATCATCTAGACAGCTCTGTTTTCTTTCACTCTTTGCCTCCATTTCCTTAGAACATAGTGGCAATACCATTGTATGAAGTCATGAAGATGGCAAAGATTCATACCATAGATTTCATGTTGGCTTTAACCACCTCGTCAAATTATCCTTAGTGTGAAACGTGATTGACAAGGATGCCTGTTCCGTCAGGTAAGCGGCCTGCTGAGGATATGGAAGAAGAACAGGCCTTCAAGCGCTCTCGTAACACAGACGAAATGGTGGACCTGCGCGTGCTTCTTCAGAGCAAAGTAAAGCACCATTCAGATGTTACACAGCCATATTACAACACAGCCTGCCTTGCTACCATTGCACTGCCATACTTGCACTGATTGCATTTCATGTAACGTAAATGTGTTTCTCCACAGAACGCAGGTGCTGTTATCGGAAAGGGTGGAAAGAACATAAAAGCCCTGCGCACTGATGTGAGTAAACAAATAAAATGCCGCCGGGACTTCTGTGAGGGGGGAGACTGAGCTGGCACATGCCCACTCTTTGTCAGCATTGTATAGGTTTCAAAGAAACCCACACAGGTCTTAAACCGTCCAGCAACTGCTCGAGGTTTCTATTTCTGAGTAATATTTATCTAATCCAAATCAAAATTGAGAGAAATTATTGTGTATAAACTAAGATCTCAAACCCCACTGATGATGATTGCTTTGATTTCCATACAAAATGTTCCAGGCTGTTTCACCCCCCCTCCCCCCTCCTCAACATAAAGTACACCTGATTTTTCCCTTCATATGAACTTGCCACTTTGATTGAACTACATGTCGGCTAATGTTAACAGAGATCAAGTTGTCGTTGGCCAGATTATGTGGAATTATTTTGGTTTGTATGTTCTCTCCTATACTGGTTGACTAGTCTACGGCTTTGACATCAGTAGCAGAGCTCGCAAGTTGTGATGGCCGACTAATCAGGACTGAAAACCCGAACAGGCAGAGTTCTAATGTGTACCACTGTAGCCCTACAGGTTGTTTAAGACTGTGACCAGGCAGCCTGCTCTCACACACACACACACAAAACACAATCTGGAACGCATTTCTCAAAAAGTATTTTTTCTTTTTTTTTGTTTCTATTTTTTTGGGACAAAGTAGAGTGATTGAGTATACAGTAGCTTGTATTCAATTAAAATGTATTCCTTCTCCCCCTCTTCCCTTCTCCTTTTACTTTTTTTTATTGTTATTTTTGGCCACGTACCTCCGTTGCCCATGTACTGGATCAACATGCCCCTCCTGCGTTGCCCACCTTGACGTTGGCCCAACCTCCGCCCGCCCCTGAACGCCCGCCCAACTGACACTTCGGTTGGCCCCGCCCATAAACCGTGCCCCTCCCTAAACGGGCGCCTAACTTGACATCTTGTGATTGAATGCCCCTGCCCATTGCCAACTTCCTCCACCACAACCATCACCACCACCACCACCACCACCACCACCTCGGCCCATGCAGTACAATGCCAGTGTATCAGTCCCTGACAGCAGTGGCCCAGAGCGGTATGTCCCACCAGTTAATCCTCACTGCCTGATTAGAAACAGTGAAACACATGTCTTTGATAACCTGCCTTCTGTTTTTTGAGTTTAACATCTTTATATACATCGTAGTATACTACCCCCTCCCCCCCCAACCCTCTCCCCCATCCCACCCCCCTCACATGCGTTTATGGATCAATTTGATTTTTCTGTCTTCTCAACCTCACGTCCATTTTACATATCCTTATTCATTTGACTTTTTTCGATTCAATTCTCCCTCCAACAGAAAATCAAGACATCCCAGTAGCAAATAGTAACACATTTCCTCGCTGTAATATTTAATTTTTATCATAAAATTGTCAAAAGCAGATGTATTTTTCTGTCTTTTGTGGCCGACCTTGGGGGGGGGGGGGGGGGGGGGGGGGGGGGGGGGGGGGGGGGGGGGGGGGGGGGGGGGGGGGGGGGGGGGG
>JAOEHI010000004.1:1228633-1327058 GCA_025447815.1 Percopsis transmontana
CCCCCCCCCCCCCCCCCCCCCCCCCCACCCCCGTGCCCCGCCACCCCCACGCGCCTCTTTCCCCCCGCGGCTGGTGGGGCGGGGGGGGGGGGGCTCACCCCCCCCCCCCCCGGGGGGGGGGGGGGTTGATTTACAGCCCAACGTAGAAATTAGGAAGCTCCATACAAACTCAATAATAAATTAAATGTGGAATTATGTGTATTATGTGTGTTAGTTTCATATCTATACATCAATATGGTCCGATTTGTGATGCGATATTGAGTTACAATTTTATAAAGTGTACATTTAAGTTTAGTAATAAAGGATATAATTAATTTGGGGTTGTAAATTACCTTCAACTGCTGAAACCTGGGTTTCCTAGGATGTATAAAAATGATTTATTTATTTTGGTTTTGGAACAATAACTGTGTGGAAGGAACATTTCAGTCAAGCTACTTTAGGTGTTATTTGTAAGCAATGTGTAAGAAATGTTAGTTTCCCCGGGTGTGTCTGGGTGATCTGTTTTTACAAGCTACCTCAATCAAACCATACTCGTGTCAGTCTATGTGACTTTGATCAGTGTCAGAGTTTAGATAGAGTGGAACCCAGTGGAGGTTGATAAAAAAAAAAACAACAATATAGATTTGGTTAATTAAATACAGAGAACAAATGGAATATATCATCCTTAACATCAGCGTGTGAACTTGTGAACATTGTAAGAATACTATCTCAGGTGCTTAGGCATTGAAAATCTGCTAAGAAACAAACAGAGGTCCAGGTTAAAAATGGTCGGAGATATCCTTAAATTCCAGATAGTGATTTATTCATAAGAGGATGTGTTTCCACAGAGACTGATCAGGGTCAAAGGTATGATGTCTATTAAATGACCCCTGAACTCATCTATAACCTCAGTCAGTGCAGAACATGTCACCTCCTCCCTGCCTGCTTTGTAGCCATCAACCGCTCCATTAGCCTGGATCTCTTCTTCGCCTGACACTCAAAATAGAAAATGTATCCCCGGCACCATCTCTGTGATGGAAGGTGTATCCGAGATTTGCTTCCCTTGCTCAAAATCTGCATTTGGGGAAAAAAGCTTATGAATAAGTAATCCTGAGTTCCTATCACAGACAAATTAATGCTCACTGACCACACCTGTTTGTCTATATGAAGAAGCATGCAAGTTTGTGGCGTTTGTGTTCTATTGCATATCTTCATATCACAGCTGGGTTCTCTGTTTGTCTACAAATGTGTGTGTGTTATTCGAAGTGTGTCCCCTGTCTTCATTCTCTTGTGTTCAGGTTTGAGTATGAGTGGTAGAGCATTTATAATATGCACTGGGGATCATGTGTGGCAACAGGATTTGGTACGATAGGCCTGAACCACTTCTCAAAATCCACAAATGACCCTTTTTACCTCCTGTTCCTGATAATTAATTAGTAATTAAAACAGTGCATCTCTTGTTTTTTATGCTATGATATATGCTAAACTATAATTAACTTAAATGGCATTCAGAGAGATGCCACACATGTGAATGCGGTTGCTTGTAAAAGGTGTTACAGATTTTGTGACTAAACAGAACACTACTTTAAAGCTTAGCTACCTGTACAATCATATCCCTGAACAAAAGTGACAAATGTATTAAGTCTGGGTCAAACAGGTCAAGCCATATAATAACACCACTGTGTAGTCAAATTACATGTGCTCTTGCATATGATGACCCTGTTATCAGTTTTGTTTTAATCAGAATATCTATGAGTGATTGACATACATTTACTGTATGTGTCAAGCCACACCCATTTGGATGTTTATTGGTTCACATACTGCCATTTTGTTTGAGACATTGGCTGGGTTTATACAGTGTTTACAGTGCCTTGTATAAGGTGAATCATAACTGCTCTATTGTACTACTCTATAATTCTGTATGTTATAGGTTAGGAACACATTTGTACACACTAAGGGGTCCAAGGTCACACACTGGTCTGCAAAAGTTCTTTGTCTATCTCTCTGATAGCACTCTGTGTCTTCCCATCAGGTTGGTTTTAGATAAGGTCTGCCCAGGTGTCATAGCATTGCAGCAAGCAAGAGTATGTGGCGTTATGCGGAGGTGGGCATGATATGAAGGGTATGAAATGCATTATGTAAAGCAAAAACTTTGAACATTGATCATAAGACATCATCACGGTAACATCCTGTATCTGCTCTCTACCCTGTGACATCAATAAACATTGACCAGCTCAGTTAATCTCCGAGTCTACTTTGATTCAGACAAAATTACCACAACAACTTCAACTCTCAAAACATAGAAATGTTAATAAAAGACACATTCTGCAGCACTACATTATACACTTGATTCTGACAGAGGTATTCTCGCCAGGTCCAAATACAGTGAGGAATTGGAGGCATAGTCAACCTATTAATATGGCCCAACTAATTTTTATGTAATCTCATTTTGTGTTTTATTATCACAACACACTCACTCACAAGTCTTGTCATCAGAGCTACTGCCAGTTTAGACAGTGATATAGTAGAGTGAGGTGAGGCTCATGTAGACAACACAGGAGAGACACAACACTTTAATCCAGGTCCTAAGGTGTCCTGTTCTCAAAAGTTGTGGACTAGTCCAAAGCCAAATGACTTGAAAGTAAGAAAAAAAAGAAGAGGACAGAGACAAAACGATGAGCTAAATAGAGACACAAGTTTCATATAAATGTTGGCTATGTATATGCTATATATGGGTTGCATGTTGTCCAACCCATATAAATCAGCGTTTAAATGTACAAGCGACCTCTGCAATCACAGAATTCGATTGTCACAGAATTTGGTGTTACACCCGGCTGTCCCTTTTATACAGACATTGTTGTGGCTCTATGACTAGGCTACCTTCGCTGCCGGTGGAGTGGAAGTTTCTGGTAACCACCTAATTTATGATAATTTAAATTGTGTTTTTATTATTCTAGAATAAAATACAACTAAACAAAATCACTTGCCTGTGATCTAGTTGATACTGTGAGCTAGTAGCCTCATGTTAATGGGATTAAAGTATAGCTAGTAGTTAGCTTTTGTAGGGACTGTAGGTCATTCCTCCATTTTGTTAGGCAGAGTGCTCTGGTATGTTATTCAGTAAGCGCATTATTCTGAAAATGTTTTTATCATTCAAACATCTATTGAATCCACAAAGTCTCATTGTTAATAATTTCATGTTTCAGTTATGTTTTTATGTCCAGGCAAAAGTTACACATACATTAAACATTGTATTTCTTTGACTGTTTTAAAGATGAAGAAGCAGAAAGATCTGTTTTCATTCTGGGCAGCTAATTGTCAGCCCCCTTCCAAATAATTTGCCTGGTCAGAGGAGACAGTGGAAGAAACAGTGGAGGAGGCCGTAAAGGAGACAGTATAAACAGTGAAAAAGCAGAACAGTTTTAATGAAGCAGCCACCTATAGGTATAGCCTACTATTAAAAGCGAGTGGTCAACCAACTGGTCATTAATCCCCATAAGTACCACCAGCTCCTACTACCTCGTCTTGTCAGATTTTCCAATTGTTACTTGTGCTGGTCAATTATTAACAATTATGTAAAATTGCAGGAAACTGTTTTGTTGCAAAAATAACTGGGTAGGGGAGAGGGGCCGCCGCATAATTCTGGGTTGCTCCACCCCCAAAAAACATAATCTCACTCCAAACTTTTGGTGAAACTTGGAAGCTCTGCTACAATATGTGTTAACCCTATACAAATACCCAACCAGTTAAATAGGATTCAATGTTTGTTGGAAAATTCAAATCACTTTCCCACCTGCAACTAGTAGCCTAATGTAACATATCTAAGTATGAACACTGATATACTAACCTGTATAGCCTACTGTAAGTGTTCCATTTGTAGGCTACAATAATTTCCTTTGCCATCTAGTGAGGTTTTTGTAATGGTGCTAATCACAGTGGGTATTAATTACACAGTGATATAATACGGAAGTGTATTGCTGCCACTTTAGGAGAAAAAAAACGGATCAGTATCACGTTAGAACGTAAAAAGTTTATTGTTATAACAATATCTTTTTCACGTTCTAACAATATATTTTCACGTTACAACGTGAAAAGTTTATGTTATTTTCAAGATAAGATTTTTTTTTTACACGTTATAAGGTGATCAGATATTTTCACGTTATAACGTAAAAATATGTTATCTTGATATAACGTGAAAATACAATTTCACGTTATAACGTGATATTTTCACACTATACTGTGCAAACTTGTTTGAATGAGGAAAGGTGTGCTGAGGAGGGGTGAAATAGGCTATGGCTTATTTACGAGATTTGATTAAGTTTTACTTCATGCTTGGGTTAATACATGGCGAGATTCTGAAGTTAGGCTACTGAGCACGGTGGATGATATTGTAATAAGTAGGTCTATGCGTACACTAAGAAGGATTTTTAAATGCATGCATGCTTTACAGAAGAAAGAATGAGTGCGACCCCCTAGCTGGAGGTAGCATAATTTCTGATTGATCAGCTGGAGAGGCATGCATCCAAATGCCAAAAAGCCGGAACATAAACCTATCACATTATAACCTGGAATATATTTTCCCATTATTTCAAGATATCTTGTCACGTTATAACGTGAAAATATCTTATCACGTTTTTTCCTGAAGTGGCAACAATACTCTTCCGTAGTATAAAAACCACAGCTGCTTCAGTAACATTTGCCACAAGCAAGTTGAAAAGACATGGGCACAAATGGTTTGACCCAAATGCCCGACCGATGACCAAACGCCCAAACCAAACAAACCAAACATCAGCTGTCCAATGACCTACCTCGTGGGGCTGACAACAAAAGCTACAATTTGATATGATTGGTTAAGAGGTTTATGGCGCGAATATTTCGGATAATTGAATATGCAAGTCAGGAAAAAAAATATTCGAGTAAGAATTTCACCTGAAGTGGATGAACCGAACGGGACCAGTCTGCACTTCTTGCCATTTATATCGACAGGAAACCACACAGCTGGATAAACTGAAGTAACGTTCAAATGTTTTTTTAAAACGTTTCTAATAATGATCTATCTTAATGTTTAGTCATTAAATCAGGTTATATAACAGTAATGTGCTTTCTCATCAGCGCCAACATTATGGCATAACGTTAGCTGAGGCTACAGTTACATAGCATTAGCTAGCATTACTCTGCACTTTGTAATTTTCTTATCAGCTACTAATGACAGTTATTTTCTATTAACGTTACATTTAAAAAAACGGTGTGTATTTTGTATGACGTTTGTTGTCTAGAATTAGTTTGCATGTTTATGTACGTTCTAGTTGTACAAATTAGCTAAAGTTATCTTTTATTTTGCTGGTCAGGTGACGGACTAGTGACGGACGCTGTACCAATCATTGCTGTATCGCAAAAACACCGGTGGATTGACTAAGGCAAGAAGACTTTGAGTTTGTTATGATAATAGTTTATCACTCAAATTACTTTCTAAGATAGCACGTATTTGTGGGAGACAGATTTAGTCCTAATGTAGAAGAAACATACGCATGCGCAGATGTGTGTGTGTGTGTGTGTGTGTGTGTGTGTGTGTATATATAAATATAAATAATCTCTTGTAATGTAAAGTTTAGCCAGCCATCTAATCTTAGATGGCTGGCTAAACTTTACATTACAAGATGGTAGCGTAGCCTATAATGTCAAGTCAGTAACATAAGGTTAGCATATCAAAGCAGAACGAATTTGTGGGGTGCGTGTTTCTACTGTCTCTGACCTTGAAATAGATGCTGGCTATTTTTATTCCTCTCAATATGTAGTTATGGAAGACATTATGTGAAATCACAGGTTCTGTCAGAAATGTCATTATTGCCTTTCGTCAGGTATTTACCTCATTTCGTAGTACTAGGAAACATTTTAGTGAACTGGTTTGCTACATCTCTGCAAACGCAACCAGGACAGGAACCTCAGATGAACTTGATGTAACGTTTTACGGTGGTATGTATTTGTTCAACTGTTATTGTATATTGTATGAAACCCTAAAAAACTGTCCTTTTCTTGATGCCAGTCAGGCGATTAGACTTAGACAAAACTAGCAAGCTCATACAACCTGTGTGTAATGTGTGTAACAAAACGACTTTGCATTTTCAAATGGTGCTATTTGGAGTTACCCAGAATGATTCAATAGTCTCCCTTGCTCCATGTGTTTGTGTGCGTGTGTGTGTGTTTGTCTGTGCATGTAGTTTTATGATTTGGAGAAAACAAAGTCTTGTGAAGTCTTATATTTGTATGGTTTCAGATGGAGACTGACAAGATCCTCACAGACCTTCTTGCCACACTGAATGGGAAGGGGCAGCTGACTGATAATGAGCTTGAGCTCATCGAAGCTCATGTTGCCGAAGACCACGAGGGGATGGATGCAGAGGAGGAAGACCTCATTGACCAGGAGCTGCTGAGTGAATGGGGGGGGGGAGGAGGAGGAGGAGGAGGAGGAGGAGGATGATGAGGAAGAGGAGAAGGCGTGTGACCTGCCAATACCTCTGTGTTCCTATGCTGATAGGGACACAGAAGCACCAGTTTCAATACCGTTTACTCCGTGCCGTCCCCTAGGCTTAGATTTAGGTGGCGTGCGTAGGGCAGTGCAGACTGCCACCAAAACACTGCGTGAAATAGACTTTTTTTATGTTGTTTTTTACTCATGCCATTGCCTCAGATATCTGTAGATTTACAAACCGTAAGGGGTGGGAGCTTGTACTTAGTAGACCGTCGTATGCATACAGTGCAGGGGAATGGGATGAAATGACCCCAGAGGAGTTCTACAGGTTTCTGGGGCTGATCATTTACATGGGGTTCACTTCCCTCCCTAATATTCATCGATACTGGGGAACCAAGTCGCTGCAGGGATCGTGGGCCAAACTCTTTATGTCGCGTAATCGTTTTAAGGCATTGTTGGCTGCTCTGCATGTAGTAGATCCGGTCACAGAAAGCAATCAAGATCGTCTTAGGAAGCTGCGCTATTTGATGGACCACCTCAAAAATAAATGTTTAGAGTTATTCCAGCCAAGTCAGCACCTTAGCATAGATGAGCGTATGGTAAAATCTAAAGGTCGGTCAGGATTTAAGCAGTATATGAAAAGGAAACCAACTAGGTGGGGTTTTAAATTGTGGGTGATAGCAACATTGGATTCAGGGTATACTTTAGATTTTAATTTATACACTGGTGGTCGTGTTTTAGATTTAGCCTCAAAAGTTGTAGAGGAGCTAAGACAGCCATTCAAAGATAGTGGTCACACCATTTGGTTTGATAACTTCTACACATCACCAACCCTTATGGTTAAACTTAGGGAATGGGGCCTAAACGCATGCGGAACATGTAGGATGAACTGTAAAAAACTCCCAGAAAACTTAAAAGATATAAAAAAATGGGAGTGAAGGGCAAGTCGTGGTGACATGAGGTGGTGTAGAATAGAAGGTAATATCTTGGCACTACAGTGGAGGGACACTCGTGCAGTAACCTGCCTCTCCAATTTCCACAATGCAAATGATTCGACTGATGTATCTAGATTATTAAGGAATAATTCGGTCTGGGACAGAAAAGTTGTACGTCAGCCTATTGTGTTAAGTGATTACAACAAATACATGGGGGGCGTTGATAGGTCAGACCAAATGCTGAGTACATATAGTTTACTAAAAAAAACACAGAAGTGGTGGAAAACACTTTTCTTCCACTTTGTGGACATTGCCGTCGTCAATAGTTTTATATTATTTCAAGATTGGCAGCGCAATGCAAAATCTGGTTTTGAGCCTATGTTAGGTGGCTACAGCCAGATAGACTTCCGAGAACATCTATCACGACAGCTGGCAGGCATTTCCGTCAATACAGTTTTTCCGTCTCAGCCTTCAACTGCTGAAAGTACTCCTCCGTCGTCTTTCCATCAAGCACATATTCCTGTGCAGCAGGAGCCAACTAGAAATTGTTGGCTTTGTTATAAAAAACTTAAAAAGGAGAATAAAACAAAAATATCTTGTATGGCCCCTGAGTGTAAAGGTAGGCGGCTTTGTTTTACTAGTAAACGAAATTGCTTTCAGATATGGCATTCTGCAGAAGGTGATGTGTTTCGTTAGTCTTAGATTTTCTGTGTTCCACCATCATGCCTCCCACCCCAACCCACTATTCTTCTTCACAGGCTTATAGGCTTGTTATACTATGTAATCTACTTTTATAAATTGGTTATATAGTTTTCATATTATACTGATTATTTATAATAAAGATCCTTTCTTCTTCATAATAAGTCAGTAGTACGTTGCATCTGTTGAATAAAATGCATTTTATGTCTCTAGTCTGAAATGGTCTTAAATAAATATAAATAAATAAATAATATTTACTTCATGTGAACTACTATTAATGTTATGTTTAAATCTGTCATTCTTATTGACTGCATGATTTACTTATATATAAATAATTAGACTAAATAAATGTAAACCATTGTGTCTATATTATCAGTTTTCATGTATACGTTTATGTTTTGGTGAGAAAGATCACGGTTTCTGTATTTTTTTACGCTGATCACTTAATTTATCATAACTTTTGAACTGTTAAGGTTATTCCCATTCAGTTTTTGTGTTAAATAACACAAAATGCTGTGTATTTCATACACTCAAATGTTGTCTTTATCATGTAGAGAAATATGCTAAAAATTAATTTCTTAGAGAATGAAATTAAATGTTGACGATTTTTAGGATATACATTTGGAGAGGATTTTCAAAGATTTCATAACTGAATCAAGATTACCATATATATTTTACATCATTTTATAGAACTGGTCATTCTGATTAAAATGGTATGTTTCCCATTGATTGTATGTAATATACTCAAGAAATAGGGGTTATTGTGTGAGACAGCACCAGAAAATGGAATGTTCCACACAGGCATGAATTTGATAGTATTTCCCATCTTTGCTGAGCAAGAGTTATGGGCAAAATTAATTAAAGGCCTGTCCTGTGGAATGAATATCATGCCGTGATTTGAAGCTGAAAACAAATCTTTAAAAGGTTGAAAAAAATCTAATCTCTGAAAACGCAATTTTGTATATGCGTTTTTCTTCTTCACAACTGGTGCAAATATGTTGGGGAAAAAAGTTTTAAAATGTTTAAACTTGAGTTTCGAAAGTGCGAATTTTTATTTGCTGGCAAATCTGCTGCCATTGTTTACATTGCATTCACAAATGTTTTATTCAAAGAACCAGTAGAAATGTTGATGTATTACATAAAAAGTCCAGATACATCTGCAACTCCAACATAAAAAGCATTAGGCTTGTCTTAATGCTCATGTTTCCTCTCAGCGTTACCTGAAAAGTTGTTGGTTGGTATATTTTTATGGAACACAGAGACCATGTGTTCTACCAATATAAATGCACGTCCTGAAGGTACCATATACACTCATACCCTCTTAAACATGCAAATGACTGAATGAATATGGTTCTGTGAATTTGCTCTCATTGAGACACCCCCCAGTGTGTGACCACCTCTTTAGGTCGGTGACATCTTGTGATGGCTGCTTACGCCTTGGTGCATTCCAGCTTTAACAGTGTCTAGTAGCTGTCTGTGGTGACTTTGTTTGCACAGCCAGGTTGCCTTCTCCCAGCTGTTGCCCTGTGTGTGTGTATGGGGTGGGGGGGGTAGTGTGTGCATGTTCAAATTCTTGTTTGTGGCCTTGGGAGCCCACCTCTATATCCAGAATGAAGCAATGACATTCGCACTGACAAGGGTCATTCTCTACAAACCCATATGCACACTGTGCACAAACACACACACACACACACACACACAAATCTTATGCTAACCTTATCCTGATTAAAACCGTATCCAAAATGAAACCTACACACTATACTTCAAATTTTTTTACTAACTTTAGATAAGCACTTTAATACCTAAACTGAAATTATACTTAACCAGGAATTGTCCTGATATTGGTATAATGCCTTCTTTACACCTTGTTCTGCTTGCTTTGAGGTCATATATATTTTAGACTCATCTAGAAACAATTTTGTCACAGGGGCTTTTGTGATAATACAGTTAAGATTTGTTCCTTTATGTTTTTAGTGTAAATTGTGAATTGTGAAAGATAATACGTGCTATTATACTGATGTGAGAGCTAAGGGCCGGTACCGTACCTAAAATCCCATAAAAATTAAAAACTACTATGCTATAAGTCTACTTAGCTACTTTATTGGCAGTAATTAGTTGTAGTGGCAATATAAGAACTTGCAATTTGCAATATATAGAATAGAGATCAAGACAAAGGAGGAAAGAAAGTGTGTGGTTACGTTAGACCTTGCTGCATCATCTTGACAGCTAGAGCTTTAAAGGCTCAGAGTAACTATGACAACAATGCAGGTCGAAGGAGGAAGACTAAGTTGATTGAAAATGGAAGCTGAATTTGCTGACACCTGCAAACATGCTGCAGTACCACATTTCCTCATGGAGTTGCAGAAAAATATTTATTTCAGAAGCATTAATTAGAGTAACATAAGAGACTAAGATTGTATTTAATCAAAGGGAGTTTTAAGTTGGCAATTTGTGTTAAAATGTAAATATATTCAATGAAACTAAATTGTTAAAAGACTGACGAAATGGACTAAATCTGTTATAACATCTCACATCCCCAGCTAATCAACATCAAAAAGCTATAAAAGGCTCCAAGAGGCAGGCGACAACAGCACATACGGCCTATATGTTGTCACTTTTCAACCTATCAGTTATCCATTAGAGTTCCTTGTACAGTCTTCAACTTTGTTGGCCCATACAGTGTCTACCTCCCTTTGCCCACTAAAGTGGTTAGCTGGGTGACGGCAGCACGCCAGCAGCTGCCTGAAAAGGCAGGCAGACCAGGAACACAACAAGCAGAAGGACTCATTGAGATTTTGCCGTCTGTGGCTTTGTCTTGCACTCTCCCTCTCCCTCCCAGTTCTCCACTTGCTATAGTTTTGCAGTTCAACTAGTCTGTAGTCTACCCTGATAACAGTGGGAGGGAGGCCTCCTGTCCGACAAAAGGACTTCTGTGTGTTCAGACATAAGCAATGCTGGAGCAGCTCTAAATGGAAATCCCTCTCACAGCTTGCTTGTCAATACGGCTCCTTCTGCTTGCTCTGGAAAGACTGGTCTGTTGGCCAGGGCTTTAATGAGAGAGCCATCCCTCCCCTCAGTGTTTTTCCACAGTCCTCTGTTCAAACTGGGCTGCTGAGTGAACATGGCTGCGGAATGGAGCAGATGATCTAGGAGAACAATAAAGCCTTCTTGTCTGTAGGAAAGGGATTGGCTTAGCCAGTAGCTAATGCATTACATGTTTTCTAAAGCTGCTATGTGCTGCAACAACATCAATAACAGTGATGTGAAACCATCATCAGATAAACTGGCTACGTGTGTTTAGTGGAACGTTTTCATTTCATTTCATGGTGTATCAACATACAGTATTGAGCATGTTGCTATTGATAATTTCCACCCATTTTCTCCATTTGTCTGGAGGCAAATGTTTAATTGGAACAAAAAAAACGACAGAGCATCTAGTTTTGGTGTGACTCTACTCGCAGATCCCAATCTCATTGGTCAATAGCGTTCAAGCAAATTATTTATTCAGTTTCTCCAGTGGTGGGTAGAGAGTGTCTCCGAACAAATAAAATAATGACTTTTAATCAGGATAGTAGCAGAAAAATGATAAATTGTAAGTGTAGGCCGTTGAGGTCATTAAAATTAAAGAAAATTAAATTAATATCCATTCTTAGTCATTAGAAAATCTACTTTCTGTATCATTTGCCATGGACAGCCTGCTTATTGGGGCTGTAGCCACAAAAGGTGTTGCATTCATAATATGATACACAAAGCAAAGAGGTCCCAAAACAGAGTAGGTTTGGCTTATCTTTCCATTGTCATTGGGGTCCCAAGTCATGGGGGTCTCACACCTAAACGGCTTATGGTAGCATGTGTACATTTATTAATACACATTCTATTTGAACATCTCAAGATATCGAAGACACTTTTATTAGAAAAGTAGAAGGAATGAAAGAATAAAATCGCAACCATATGAACCCATATAAAATCAAAATGGAGTCAAAGAACTATATAGTGTGTCTGCCAGTCTAAAAACGTGGGTTTGAAGACTGGATTTAAAGACTTGGATGGAGTCAGATTTCCGGATATCAGGGGGTAAGAGAGCTTCAGCACGAGGGAGGCACAGCTGAAGGCATGTTCCCCCATCTACTGTAGTTTGGTCAGAGTGTGGGGTGACTAGTAGACCAGAGTCAGAGGATGGAAGGCTGCAGGTGGGGGGTGGGGGTGTGTAACATGCCCACGGGATAGGAGGAGAGCCAGAGCATTAAGGGATTTGTAAAAGGTGAGGAAAAGAACCTTGAAGTTGATCTGTAATTTTATTTAGAAGCCTGTGGCGGTGAGACCGTGTGGGTGTGTTGGGTTCCCATGGTCCAGTGCTGAAGTCTGGATGTTCTGCAGCCAGCTACTAAATTTAGTGGAGCATCGTGTGACGTGACGCGCAGTAGCAGTCAGTATCTGTCTGTAGAGGGGATCTCCAACCAGCTCATGTATGCCAGTTTGATAGCGGTACCATGACAGAATTGATAAATACATGAAAATAAATAATGGATTGCAGCTTTAAGATGGTATAGTCCAGATTTTGTCATGGCTTTAATGTGGGTAGAGAAGGAAAGCTCTGAACCTAAATTAGAACTCTCCACTGGGTCCCTTAGTTCCCAAAGTACACAAGTGATATTATTCAAACATGTGTTTACTATAAAATATGACTATATGATATTAGTTGGCAGATACATTTTTGTATCTGTCCTTGAAATACAATTATAATTTGGAACACTTTCTCTGCTGATCTCCAACAGCCACTTTGTCAGAATCCTCTCCTGTCAACACATCAACTACTAACTGTGTTTATGGGCATGGCCATAACATATTGGGCTCGGTAGAAAAGGAGATACAAGCTTTTCCAACAGCGTAATTCCTGAGTCAGTTTTATTTGCTGTCCTTTTGCCATTATTGCCAATTAGATCTGTTACAGCATGCCACTAGTCTCTTCACAATTTGATGACCACACAAACCTATCCTTTGTTACACCTACCATCAGCCTTCATAAATATGATTATAAAGAAAAATTGCACCAGAATGGGCATTTTTGAAAGTTATATTAAAAACCAGATTACCAGATTGTATTTGCTATTCTCAGCTGGACAATATAAAATACATATTATAAGTTTACGAAAAATGAACACTAAGGCAAATGTAATATACTGTAGACAGGGTAGTGTTGATGTGATAAAGAGATGATTGTTCAAAATTCACGATTCAATATTACTTTGTTTGAACAATTTGAAATTGGTCTTGGACACAAAGTTACAAAAACACTGCCACTTACAAATACACATCAGACTCAGTACAGGGCAATACATTCAAAACAGCAAGAGCGATAACAGTTATGTATTGCATATATTGCAACCTACTCCTCCTTCAAGAGGCAGTGGCAGTGAGGCATTGTTGCCCACTGAGGCTGGTTCTAAATTTGTTACACAAGAATATAAATGATATGATATGAAGAGGATTTTTTTACACATGGAATTCTGTGTCTTGCTCAAGGGCACTTTAACAAGGCAAGGTTGCCTTTCAAAACTGAGGCTTTATCCCAAGTCCTCAGGGTACGGGGCGTTTCCCCTACTTATTATGCTGCCCTGATGGCCATTATAGGTAACCCAAGATACACCTGTAATGAAGCCCGTACAGGATAAGATGGAGTGCCTCACACCATGTACAAATACTGTGCTGTCATCCCTTTCCCTCTCCCATCTTTCTCTATTCTCTGTTTCTGTTTTCTGTTCCGTTTCTCCCTCGACTTCTTTTACTCTCTGAAAATCCTTTGTGTCCTTCTCTCTATCGCCCTCTGTCAACCAACGATTGTCACTTTGTCCAATATATATCACCTTTCCCTTCCAGTATTTCTCCTCTGCTTTCTACAGTGGAGCTTTGTTTATCTAAAACTCTAAATATCTTTTTCACTATATTACTGACAAAGAGTCAGATTTCATTTTCCTTTTTTTTCTTTTTTTGTCCCCACTGCCTCGCTCGGCTGCTCACCGCCTTTCTGCCCCTCCCCCACCCCCCAATCATCCTCCCTGCCTCTCTTTCTTTCTCTGCTTTTGCTGGCTCTGCTTTCATTCCCACCTCCCCTTCCCTCCCTCCGTGCCCCCTCCCTGCCCCCCTCCCGCTCCTTCCCTCGGGGGAATAAAGGTCATCGCACAAATGATTACTCAGTCCCCGGTCGCCATGGAAACGCTGTCATGTGACAGCGACGGGCATGCATCGAGCACAACAAAGACTCCGATTAGTAAGCTAGTGATAAAGAGCGCAGGCGCGGGCTTTGTGTGGTTGCACACCCCCCCACGTACCCGCCCCCTCCACTAGCTGGGTGGGGGCGGGTGAAAAAAAAGCCCCAGCAAACATTCTGTTCACAACGTTCCAGCTTTGTCTCTTTCTTTCGCCAGCTCGCCTTAGCCAGGCAAATGAGGCCAGGTGACGACAAGTATATTTCAGCAGACTTTTAAAATACAGTTTTAATGACTTAGTAGATAATAATTATTTGTAAATAGCAGTCTAGAAAAGAAATATGAAATTGGAGGGGTAAAATAAAATATAAAATGTACTTTTGAATAAAAAGTGTTGAATGCACATTTTCATTTTGAAGTCATGTAAATGGGGAATTTGATTCCTAATATGAATGTACCTTTACACATCAGGTGAGATATTACCATCCATCATAAATGCCAGGATGTGAAAAATCCTATTAACTGACGATTCAGATACACTCATCAGTTAAATAATTGGCCAAATACAGTTAACGAAGACTATTCTAATGCATGCAGGCTTTTTCTGTTACAAACAGAATGAGATGTGAACCATGTGATCACGTGGTTTTTCTGTAAAGGACCTCCAGGGATGTATCTTGACTCCACCTTGTTTACTATGCAAACTAAATCGTTGCTATGTGATTTAATGTCCTCCCTTTACCTGCCTTGGTCAGCCATGCTCCATTCTATAGAATCTATCCACTGTATACCCTGACACAATGCCTATAATTGGCACAGGGTGTGTCCTGTGCTCAATAAGGCCGCTTCGGAAAGGGCACATGAAGTGAAGCATTTCAGGATTTCATCTTTGTTGCTGTGTATTATAATGATATTTGTACACAATCAGGGCTATAATGGAATGTATATAGTGCTTGATTAAGCCTCTTTGCCTCCAATCACCTTGTGTTACCCTTTTTCATCTTTTAACAATATCCTCAGTACAACTCAATCCCTGAAATTGAGATAAAAAACATTTATTGGTATCTTTAGAACATAGTATTTCAAGGCTCCACTTACAAAGAAACAGAACTAATGATGGAAAGATTATTGCACAATAAGAGAACAGTGCACACGGATTTTTCAGGACATATCCACTTTTTATCCACTGTATAAATGTGTGTGTGTGTGCGTGTGTGTGTGTTTGAGTACGCAATGGACTGTTTGTGTGACATTTGTATCAGATTACCTTTTAAGCTGTAAAAAATGTGAAGCATCTATGTATCAAGTCTAGACTCTAACTATTATGTCTAAGCAGCTGCTGCTATCCTTTAAATGGAGACACAGGCGTGCAAGTTATTTTGAGTTGCTAGAGAACCTAGGGTATGATGAATTCTAGAGTAAAACTGAGTTGAATAAAATGAAGGAAGAGATAGATAACAACAGAAAGCTGTATGATCTGTATCATTTTTAATAATTCTGACACGTTAAACATGTAATTGAAAACAAATAGTGATGGCAATGTGATTATAATACAACCTCACAATATACATTCATTATATTTCCTTTTACAAAGTATGGTATGTGTGATGTATTTTCAGTAAAACTGTCTATAAATATTTGGAATTACTTCCAATTACTTGTGTGAAATGCCGCTGCAGGCATTCACAATTTTCCTCGGTGAAGAATCGGTTGCATGTTTTAGTTTAGTTTAGCTGGTTAGTTCTTGTACGGTTTTTTGTTGCTGTATTCCCTGTCTTCGTTGTGTCAATGGCCTATTGCTGTATCAGAACACATACATAATATAACATTACGCCAACAATATAACATAATATGACATTATATTTTATTTTATTATGCCCTTTGCACAGTATTGAGCATAAGGAGTGCCCACTGGGTCATCAAGGCACACCTGCACCCAATTAGCCTCTCCTGTGTGTGCGTGTGTGTGTGTGTGTGTGTGTGTGAATTTCAGAAAACTCTAGATTAAATGTTCCTCCAGCATTATGCATGGTGATAAGTAATATCAATATACTGTGCCTCCAATGTCAAGTCGTTTAAATTTAGCATGTTGTTCGCCATGCTCCCCGCTTCCCATTCAAAAAGAACATTCTGTTCTCTGATTGTACTGTATGCTGCATATCATGTAGACAAAAGATATTTAACTTATACTAAAGTAAATACATTTTATAGTAGCCATTGCACAACAATATACTGTATATACTTGTTTTTGAGGTTTACAATGACTATGAGTACTCTGTTCTCTGAGTCTCAACGCTCACCCTCAATATTTTGATCAGCTGGGACAAAGGGTAGGAGGGGCTGAGGGCTACGAAACCTTGACTCAGACAATGGCTCTTGGGTGCAGGCTGTCATTTTCCTGTCTGCATCACATGACTGAGTCCCTTAATATGCCAAAAATAGATGGATATGTCTGCGAAGCTATTTATAGCCTTTATGGTAGCAGCCAATTGTGTGTTCACCCCATTTGCCTTTTGTTGATTTTGTACACGTGTGTCTGTTTTTGTCTGTGTGTTGGTTGTTGGAGGTATTGAAACCACTTTTGTTCTTTAGTTGAGTCCCTAATGAACAGGACATATTTCTAGCCCATGAGTAAATCCTCCCATCCTATCATATTTTACTCCAATATTTAAATAAACTGTTAAAACATATTAACAGTGATGAAGTGATGTTTATGACATTTAAAAAGAAAGAAACATATTACTGAAAAGTCAACAGTTTTTTTGGCGGGGGGAGGTCACATTAAAAAAAAATTATATTTTAAGTACATTTTGAGGATTTCTCAAACCTCCTCTCTTTAGCATGGTGTCCTGTGCGTGTGCACACGCGTGCAAGGGTGTGCATTTGTCTGCATGTGTGGCTCCGTCAGCTTTGTCCCTCAAAGAGCTTTTTTCCCCTTCTTTTTCCTCTCTCTCTCTCTCTCTCCCTTTCTTTTCCTGGAGAGAGAGAGAGACTGGCGCCAGCAGTCTGGAACAAGCCTGACAGGATTTGAATTATAGAAGCAGAGCACAAGGAGGAGGAGGTAGAGACGGAGGGAGAGGGGTGTCTGTGGTTGTGTCTGTGTGTGTGTGTGTGTTTGAGACAGAGAGAGAGAGGGAGAGAGAGGTTCAGCCGAGGAGGTGTGTTATTTCAAGGCATTGTTGAAAACCAGGCAGAGGGAACAGCGTTTCGTAGCTATTATTCTCATTTCTCTTCCGCAATTTAGAAGTCTTCAAAACTTATTTTACGACAACAGAATGTTCAATACAAGATTTTTATGTGTAGTTTTTCATACAATACGTAATTCATTCAGAAATTGTGTGTTACAAACTTGTCACAGTCATTAACACTTGAAAGCTCAAATTAGGTCAAAAAGCATAATGTGTGATTTTCTGATCTAAATAACCGCAATGAGTTCGCAAACATTAACCTGAAACAGCTTTGAAGTGTTTCTCCTCTTTTTTTTCAGAATGATACTTCTCTGCTGCCATTAATGTCTATGATTCATTTTCTGCTTCACTATGCTATCAGAGGTCCCTCAGGGCTCAATCTTGGGACCTTTTTTCTTTTTAGTGCTTTTGTTTGTCCATATTCGTCCAGTACCAGTAGCTTGGGTCTGTGGTCAAAAGGTAGTCATAAATAAATAAAAGAAGTGGCAGGGTGGCAGACTTCTCAACAACTTACAAAGGGATGAAATTGCTTTGTCTGTTCTCAGCAAGCAGGAATAACAACGTGCAAATACTGTGACACACTGAAAAGTCTGAGGAACACCTGAATGCCTGAACATCTCCCTGTCCCTGGCCATGGCCCCACTATACAGTGGGGTTGGGTACTGTGTGGGAAGGAGAAAACCTAGCCACAACACATTTTGACCGATTTGTGGACTATACATACGATCCGACTTGCATAATCCATGCAGCACAGCACTACCAACTGCAGCATTAGGCCATTTTGATGCCACAGGCCTATTGACACTGAGGAATGTTTTTTGCTGCTAAAAGAAGCCACCAACATTTCTGGAGTTGGATCTCAGCAAGAGAGCACCATTCTTCGTCTTTTAAAGCTTATTTTATATGCCACCACCGCAGAGAGGATCTGCTGTGGTTCAAGTTGTTGCCATGACTACATGGGGATGCACTCCTAGTTGTGATGGTTGTGTCAAAGCGGACACTCAAACATATTTGAGTCATACCATGTTAAAGGTTTCAGACAAAGACTTAATAATATAATAATAATAATAATAATGTGGCATAATTATATGCCTTATACATACAATGGCCAACTGCCTGAGGTAGTGGGTCTATAACAGAACACCAAGAGCTTTGCTTGGGCACCACAAGTCTAAAGCATGGCTGCCAAAAACATAAACAATGTGCGTCAATTTGTAATGGCATGAATATTGGAGAAATACAACCATACATGTTTGAGCCTCAGTCAGACTCTGAAGAGGAGCCAACTGTTCATCAAATCTGAGATTTGTTGGCATATCTGAATGGTGAAGTAACGAAGTACCGCAACTTTGTATTTTAGTAGATCATTACTTGAGCTTCAGTTAAAACTTTTGACTTTTACTCACTTCATTTCAAAAGAAAAAACTCTACTTTCTACTCACTACATTTCACAATGTGCATATAGGCTACTTGTAAAATCATAATTTTCCCCCATATCAGAAAGCTTCTATAAAGATTCTTAATTAAGCATTTAACAAATGTAAAGCCTAATGGATGCAACAGCAGAAAAGAGGAGTGGATTTTCCCTTGATATATTTATATGCTGCACGTCTACATGTCACCCGTGATTGGCTGCGTGTACACCTACGCACATTGCTTTACATCAAAAAGAAGGAAAGGGGCAAAGAAAAATGTAGTGGATGGACACACAGCGTCTGGGACCCTCTGGTGGCCGAACCGTAGACGGGTGGCAGTGGTGTCTGTGTAGCGGACGAACCTCGGCGGTGAGGATCCTCCTATAGCCATGTAGCGGATGGGCTGCGTTGGCGTGGGCTCTCCAGCGGTTGGACAGGACACAGGCTCCAGCGGCAAGAACACACAGGTGGCAGCTCCAGGGACGGGCTGTGGCGGCGTGGGTTCTCCAGCGGCTGAGCCGGGCCTGGGCTCCAACGGCGAGAACACTCAGACGACCGGCATCCCTGGCCTGATTCCTCTGGCAGCTGGTGGAGGAGGCTCCACCAGCCGGCCAGCGAAAATCTCCAAAAGTCGGCGGGCGATGCTACTCTGAGCCGTAGCGGTGGCCGGCTGGTGGTACGCCCGGCGTTTCCCACGCCTTCTCTAGGGGCACAACCCTAGGGGCGAATCCGGAAAGCCCCGTTTAAGGTCCCACTTGTCTTCTCCCGAGGAACAGAGTCGGAGAGGTGTGCTGGTGGCGAACGACCACGCTGCCCAGTAGTCGTCGTCGACCACGTCGCTGCTAAGGAGAGGGGGCTCGTGGCGGTAGAAATAAGGAGCCCTATCAACGTCGCTGTACGCATCACCGGCGCCCACTTCCCAAGGGAAACAGATACCGCCCGTGGTGGATATCCCATACACTGGAGACAGCGGCGGGTAGGCGGCTAGCTGAGCAGCAGACGCGCCAGTAGATCCAACCTGCGGGCTAATTCCCCGCAGGTGCGCAGCCAGGGCGGGAGGCACGGATCGTGACAGCATTGGACGCACTTGGGTGTTTCAACAGGACAATGACCCCAAACACACATCAAAGGTGGTAAAGGAAAGGCTAGAATTAAGGTTTAAGAATAGCCTTCCTAAAGACCTGACTTGAACCCCATCGAGAACATGTGGACTGCTGAAGAAACAAGTCTGTGTCAGAAAGCCAACAAATTTTGTTGAACTGCACCAAATCTGTCAAGAGTGGTCAAAGATTCAACTAGAAGCTTGTCAGAAGCTTGTGGATAGCTACCAAAAGCGCCTAATCGAGGTGAAAATGGCCAAGGGACATTTAACCAAATATTAACTTTGCTGTATGTATATTTTTGACCCAGTAGATTTGGTCACATTTTCAGAAGACCCATAATAAAGTCATAAATGAACCAAATTTCATGTTTTTTGTGACAAAGAAGTATGTGCTCCAAGGATTCCATCACAAAAAATAAGTTGTAGTAATTATTGGAAACTCAAACTGACATACATGTTCTTTACAAGTGTATGTAAACTTTTGACCACAACTGTAAACGCTTAACATAGCCTCCGTGTTACCCCTACTGTTGACAAGGGGGAGATGACATCAATGGTAGAGTTAAAAGAAATAGGCAAGAATAGGAGGGGAAAGAAAGGAAATAAATTGATAAATTAAGATAAAAGCAGAGAGCCTGGGGTTTATGGGACAATAAGACAGAACTGAGGAAAGAGGAGGCATTGATAGATGAGAGGGGAATTAAGAAATTATCAAAAAAAGAATTTGAAGGGTTTCCGTGTAAAAGGGAGGAGAAAGAGGGCGGGCGAGACACATGGGCATGAGGGAGTGAGAGAGCACATTTCTTCTTGATGAAATCAGCCCGTCTGTTTTGGAGGGAGAACGACTCTGCACCGTACATACGTGTGGACAGTACATACATACAGTACACACAACATGCTCAAGACACCCACAAGCACGTACACAAACTGTATATACCCCTCTGTGTCAGTGTCAGGGCGGATGTGCACTGCAGTGGATGTGGGCTGGAGACAGCCTGGATTTAGAAATGTATCAGCCTGAGACAAGACAGGATTGAGAAGACCCAGGAACTGGACTGGAAGAGAAACAAAAATAAAGGAAGGCAGCAGAAAGAAAGACGAGTACACAACGGTAGTACAAGCACATCAGAAGGGGCAATGTCAGAAGACATAGATAAAACTAGCAGAAAGATGTGAGCTAACAATTACTGCAAACATCCCTTGCCTATAAAAGCTAGATTCACTGGACAGTCTGCCACGGCCAGAAGGTGTTTTTAGAAGGGAACGGAAAGAACATGCTTCATAGGGCAATTACTAAATCGAAGCCATGAGGGAGACACTCGAAAAGAAGGTCTGAAAGAGAGAAAATAGCTAAATCCAGTGTGTGTATGGGATAGCAAGTAACCATTGATTAGCCCTCTTCTGTTGGGTCATGATGACTAGGTTTACATGCATACAAGATTCTGGCTGCCTAAACTATCTACACAGGCAGTATAGGTTAGTGGTTTGGATGGTTGACTCCCAGACGAAAGGTTGTGGGTTAAATCCCTGGCATGCTCCTACTTATGATTCATTCAGGACAGTGTCATGCCAAGCCAAGGTTTGGAAATGCATGAAAAGCCCTCGTGTAAATTTATCTATGGGAAAACCGGATTTTTACTTCCGGAACATAGACTCCATATATAGCTCCGCCTACACCTCCAACCTATATCATTCATGCATACATCACTTGTCCTTCAATAGTACGTGTTTCACCCGAGCACTTATCAAATCTACATGTGATCATTGCAGTTTCCGTCAAGATTATTACTTGGACCAGGATTCGATATATGTAGCCATGGGCAAAACACAGCCAAACATCTAGCAGTGTGTGGTTCTTTCACACCCACATATTTCACACACATACATTTTCATGCAAAATAAAAAAGATCTGATGTGTCCAAGGCTGTTGTAGAAACGATATTGCAAACATTTGTCCTCTTTAAATATCGTCCATTTCTTAGTCTTTTTGTTTCAGCTATTAGGATTTAGTCCATCTGTCCATGCTCAGTCAACACTAACAGGGAGGGCAGATGTGTATTTGTATATGAGCCACGCTAGTATACCCTATCCATAACTCCTACTGCCCTCCAAGCATCCTTGGATATCTCACTCTGTTTCGCACACATCAAACTGTTCCCATTTGAACACACCTCCCTGTCCCACAGCTAGCTCCAAGAAAACACTTTCATCGTGTGCACGCACGCACACACACACACACACACACACACACACACATACACACACACACACACAAAGACAGAAAGGGAGGGTAATGGGTAGGGGGTTAGGGCTGGGCCAATGCAGGGAGGGGAAAGAAAGAGAGAGAGAGAGAGAGAGAGAGAGAGAGACAGAGAAAGAGAGAGGCACAGGACTGGGGATTTAGACAGCATTGTAATAACGGCGTGCAACTCGATACGCACACACACTGAATATTCCCCCAGAGGGTTTTTTCCATTACCCCAGCACAGCAGAATGGTGGAGTCGTTTAGTTGAGCCTCCCCAGCTCTCTCCCTCCCTCCCTCTCTCCTCTCTCACTTTCAAACACTCTGCTAGCCTCCCTCCCTTCCTCTCCCCCGGTTCTCTCTCTCTCTCTCTCCACACTCCTCCCTGTGTTTTTCCATAGATACATTGTGCAAATGTAACCTTTCGCAAGCCCCCACCCCCACCCCCAGGAAACCGGTTGGCCGCTTTGCTGCCAGGAAATATGAAAAACTGGCAGGCTGCCCGTTTAATCTGCAGAGTGAGATGAAGGGAGAGGGGATGGAAGGCAAAGGAACGAGGGGGGGGGGGGGGGGAGCAGGAAGGAGAGGTTGAGAAAAAATAGAGAAACAGAACAGAGAGAGAGAGGGAGCGCTATAGGGAGAGAATGCGGGCAATTTTACTAGCACGAAAAAGAGCCACATTAATGACGGTAGATAAATCATTTGTGGACGTTTTCGTAACCGCAGCAAGCGCCGTGCAATCACAGAAGACAGGCGTACACTTGGTGTACGTGTGGGGGGTGTATGCACACAATAGCCTAGCCAGTAGACACTACAACAGCAAGCTTTTATATTGTTAATGTCGAACGCTATTAACAATTAAATTAATGTTTATGCTTTTGGATTCGAATCGCTGTAGAAGTACCTGTACACCATCATAAACTGGATACTTAATTATGATGACCCTTACTAACGTGCAAACATGCATTCGTTGAATGTTCATGAGTTCAGTTGCCGTGCAAGATACACAAGCACACAATTTTTCTTTCTTTCTCTCACACTGGTGTATTCCCACCCCTCTAAAGATGGTTTTCCAGTCAGTAAGCTAAGACTGTTCTTTTCACAGGCAGAATATTAGACAGGCGGATGCAGCAGTTTCTATGTGAAGGAGTGCAGGAAAGAGAGGAAGAAAAGACGCGCTCATTTAACTACAGTGCCACCTGGTGCTCACGGTTACGCATAACACCTTCCATCTGTAAAGTACATTGTAAACTACCATGACGTTTTAGTGGATACATGTAACCTACTGTTATGTTATTCAAATTGTGATAATACACTCACATTACACAAATAGACATATGTGCAATACAGACTGCTAAATCATTATGTGTAAATGACAATAATATTATTATGACTGGGAAAATAGTTCAAGTAGATGTCAAAGAAGTCCATTTTCAATTATTAGGTAAAAAATATAGATGATATTCCAGCATTTTAATGAAGGCGTTATTCAGACAACTAAAACAAACATATAATGTATGGTACATTTATAATTAAACTCATAGCCATGAGTAAAATACACCAAAGCTAGTCAATAAGTGGAATTTCCTACCTTATTCCTAAAGTGCCTCTTACGTGTCTAGGTCTCAACAAAGACCCAATCTTTGTTTTTTGGCCTTGACCATGGAAACCTGACAACCCAATGAAGGGTTAAAATGTGAGCCAGATAGGAGAACCTAGCCCTATTTAGGCAATTCATAGTTTCGTCTTTAGACTATTTTCTGTCCTCTGTGGGGAGAATTTGTCCTCTGCATTTGACCCATCTCACTTAGGACCAGTGTGCAGCCATATGCGCCTGGGGACCAATGCCAGTTCTAATGCAATGCCTTGGGCAATGGCAGGAGTATTCATCTAACATGTAAACCTAAGGAAAACCCGCATGAACATGGAGAGAACATGCAAACTCCACACAGACCGACTCCAGTCGGCCGGGCCTCGAAGTGAGGCAACGGTGCTTAACAAGTAACCTTGTAAGTGAGTGGAAGGTAATCTTTAAAACCAAACGTGTATGGGAAAGCACATAGGCCAATGGGGGTGCTTAAACTCAATTTAGTACTACATATCCTCTCTGGTGGACCAACCTAGGTCTGTTGATGTCAAGGGCATCACTACCAGCTTATAAAAAAAACTAACATTTCAAAGCATTTAATGAATGGAACATAGATTGATTGATTGAAGTAAGTCATCATTGAGATATTTTGATGAAGAAACTACTGTAGTTCTCCACTATGGTACATTGTATCTTGTGTAGTTATGTCCAAGCAGACAAACCATAGCAAACAGATAAACAAACAGTAACTGGTGAACCAGCAAATATGCACTGTAGAAATCTCTGCATTAAATGGCCTATACCAGACACTTAGACCAGTCTTGAAAAGATGGTAAGCTGCTTAAGCGACCAACTAGATACTAATGAAGCCGGCATTGTGACCCTTTAGAGTTCTGAGTGCTCACAGCTGAGGGTACTAAACCCGCAGTAAACCTTCTCCACCCACATACCCTTGAACGTAAAACATCCTGGAAGCTCTTCCTGTGGTTTTGACGTATTTCCTATCGGTTGCCAGGCAACAAATGGCGGAAAACACGGCAAGGTGATGGGTGAGGGATAAGCCCTGGGGAGGTTGGAGGAGAGGAACGAAGAATGGAGGAGACAGAAAGTGTTGAGGGGTTGTTCTGTCCTCACACAACGTCGCTGCTACACACACACACAAACACACACACAATACAAATGTTTCCACAAGCAGTGATCTTCCTAGACACTGTGAAATAAAAATTAGACTAATTTATTCTCTTTCTAGACCTATTACTGAATGCTATTTAAGCTGCAATTAATGTTTCTATCTTAAAGTTAGCAGCACAATTATGGCCAAGAATAAAAATAAAGAATATAACCCTGTTTGGACAAAATGTGACTTTCATGTTAAATTGTTGATAGTAAATCAAATTGTTTACAAAAATACAACAAAATATTTACAAATAACACAGCAATTTATGCATCACTGATTGATGTAAGCAAATGTAAGTACTGGTTTTGTGGCATAAATTGATCCATGTCCTTTATTTGTACATCTGTCATATTTACCTCTGACCTGAAGCTAAGGCTTTTAGGGATTACAATCACAATTACAATATATGTAATTTAGCATGCAGATGCTTTTATCCAAGAGATTTACAGTGAGTACAGTTACAAGCATTAAGGAGCAGGTAAGTGTAAGCCATCTTGCTCACGGATGCTTACAGGTAGGCCGGGCTTGTTGGGATCCAATCTAAATAGCAGTAGGGTTCTTTTTAATTATTACACTGTACAGTCTACATGCATATTTAGTTTATAATGATTTTATTATGATGATGATCACTTAATCCAACAATCTTGTCTGTATGTGTCTTTACACTAGAAATATGAGTAATGGTAATTTATTAATAGATTACGAGAGTAAAGTAAGTAGTAATATAACAACTTTTTTCTTGTAATAGCATGAGTTTTTTCTTGTAATATTATGACTTTTCCCCCCGTAAAATTACAACTTTATTGTTGTAATATTACGACTTTATTCTCAAAATCTTGACGTCAATTTCCAAAATCTTTTACAATGTGGCCCTAATACTCCGTCCATACTAACGTCCATACATCTGCCCCTCATTTTTTTTGCAAACCGTGGGTAAACCATAAAAACGTAATATGTGGTAAAAGGCAATACATTTTGAAGACCATAGCAGGACTTGGAGGTATTTGTTGTGTGGTTTCTCAGCATTGGGTGATTTCATCTGACTGCGCTTCACTTCCAGGAGGCCTACATCAGCTGGTTTACTGCTTGTGTGGTTTTGAAAAAAATGCTCTGTCCACACACACACACACACACACACACACACACACACACACACACACACACACAGTGAGTCACCATGCTGACACATACTGACTAGAACCTGTGTGTGCGTGATTCTGTCTCCCTTATCATAAACCTTATTTATGACTTAAAAAAACATTTTGAAGCTTTTGTGCTGAACTATATCAAAGTTGTGTTGACCTAAGTCAGCAACATTACCATTCAACACTTTATAGTGAAATCTTAAATATCCTAAATAAAATATCTAAATTAATAAAGGCTATGGATATAATGTGTGTGTGTGTGTGTCCAGGGGGGCACACATTGTGTGTCTCCCCATGTTCAACTGTCTTTCACCTACACACACTAAAACACACAAACACATTGACAACAAAACCTATTGCTATGAGATGACCCCAAGCATTGTCCAGTTACAAGTGGTGTGTGTGTGTGTGTGTGTGTGTGTGTGTGTGTGTGTGTTGAAAGGGGGGTTAGACACACACACACACACACACACATCCCCCCATGCGCACACCAAATGCATACACATAAAAAGACAGACACACTCGCACCCTGCCCCCTGGTATGAATGACATGTCTTTTCTTTGTCAGTGTCTGGGGCGGCCCCCCCACCCCCCCAAGCTGTTCTCCCACAAATGCTTGAAAGGAGGTGGGGGTTGCATGGCGCTTGGGTTGGAGGAAGGGGAGTAGTTGATAATGAAGAACGGGAGGGGGTGCTATTTAAATTCCTGCTTTGTTCTATCAACCCCCCACACACACGCACACACAAACACACACACACTTCCTGCCACCCCCCAGCTTAATCTATTCTTTCTCTTTATTTCGTGAAAAGGTACTAAAGTTGGTTGAGAAAAAAATACCATCAGAGATACCTACAGTAAAAGAAATACAGAAACATGATTGGGGTGTGTGTAGGGGGAGGGGGTGTAGAAATTGGAAATTGGGATGTAGGGTGAAAAGGAGAAGGTTAGATAAGATGGAGTGACTGGAAAAGAGGAGTGTTTGTGGGACTGTCTGTGTGTTTGAATTGTAGCTAGGCACAGACAGTCAAAGAGAAAAAATCAGTTTGGGGAAAGCTGAAAAAGGGGCTTATTGTTTAGCCACTCCCTGTAGGATAGAAACCGGAGTGGAAATACCCAGAGCGTATGCCGCGTTCCAGTTGTACTCGGAAGTTGGAATTTCCGAGTCCCAGGTTGGAAGTTTTAACTGTACGCCCCCAAGTCGGAATTCCAACTCGGAAAGTCGGATGAACCTCACCTACCTGAGTTATTGCACTTCTGTCCTATTTGTGTCTCATTAAATCAGTAGTACACACAGTACTGTCCAACATCTATCTGGACATGTTGCTACCATGCTACGTCTTATATTCGTTTACGTCTTGTATTCAACCAACCAAAGTTCTCTCATGTAACCCCCCTCTTCTGAGACCTTCACTGGCTCCCCGTCTCAGCCCACATCAGATTTAAGACATTAGTGTTGGCCTTCAAGGCAGCAAAAGGAACCGCCCCGCTCTACCTCCAAGCAATGGTAAGATTCCAAGCCCCAGCCAGAGCACTAAGGCTGGCTGGCAGGCTGGCACCTCCGTCGCTACGAGCTGCGCGTAAGGGTCGTGCAGCCCAGTCCAGACTCTTCTCTGTCCTGGCGCCGCAATAGTGGAATGACCTTCCCGCAGCGGTCAGAACAGCAGAATCACTACCAATCTTCCGCAAGAGACTTAAGGCCCACCTCTTCAAAATCCATCTCGGTACCTCGGCCACTGATCTTTCCCACTAACAATCCTTATTCTATCCTCCTTTCCTCCCTTTAAAAAATAAAATAAAATAAAATAAATAAATACAAATAATCACTTCTTTCTACTCTGTTAGATCAGCTCTAAGAATTTTAAGAACTTTGCAGTTTAGCAATTATTTTGACTGTTTGAAGAGTGAATGATAACTTTGGATTATTGTAATTGTTGACTGATTTGAGGAGCAAATGATAAACCTTCGAGTAATGTTTTGCAAATGCATAGGTAAATAACCTTGTTACATGATGCTGTCCTTATTATAGGAGAATGTTATCTGCTTGCAAAAACTGGTGGTTAACCAACTGTTGACAAATGTACTAATTGTAAGTCGCTTTGGATAAAAGCGTCTGCTACATGCTGTAAATGTAAAAAATGTAAATGTAATGTTTGTATGTGCAAAATACTTCGTAATGCCTTGTTATGAACTGGTATTGCTAAGCACAACAAAAACTTTCCTGGAGGCATCCAGCTTGGTTTTCCGACTTGTTAATAAATGATACATGGAAATGAAGGAAAGATTGAGCAGAATGCAATAAGGGTGGAAAACAGAGTAGTGTCCTAAAGCAAGGGTCTTCAACCTGGGGTCCACGGACCCCTAGAGATCTTTTGAGGTACTACAGAGGGTCCTCTGTCCTCCTTTTTAAGGTAGTATTATGGTGTGAAAATATAATATTTTCAACGTTTTAATATGAATATTAATGACTTGATGTATAACATATTGACACAATCCTACAGGATCACGTTATTTCTGAAAAATTAGTTTGTACAAGACATTCATATGTTTCCAATGGATTTCATGCAAGTTAGATTAGGTAAACTCACATGAAATAGCCTACAATGTAGGAAAGAAGAACATGTTTTAGGACAGGTTTGAAAAATGTAATGGAATTTAACAGGATACATCTCTAAAATATCTTTCACACCGGTATAACATCTTCTCATCTGGGAAAACAATTATTTGAAATTTTTTTTTATGCATTCCCAATCACTTTTTCATAGCATTCGCCATAGCCAATAAGATGCAAATGGCAAATGGATATTAAATAACTTACTTCAGGCTCAGATTGATAACTTGGAGGGGCACCTTTTTTATATTTTACTAAAAAGAAAGATTCAAAAGATTTAATTTGTTCTATTTTACACCACACATCTACAATATCATTTTACTATGTATTTATTTGACTTATTTGATATGAGGTGTGCGTACAGAGAATGTGCATGTGTAAAGAAACCTCATGCCTCACACATTCACATGTATGCTAGCCTGCCTTGACCATATTACTGGGTATACAAATTCAACGTATCCTATATAATGGCTTATGTTATGATAAATGCAGTATTGCTATAGTAGACATTCATCCTTCCTGCATGAGCATCCCCGAAAGACACCCAGTCTACTGCTGCTATCACTTTTATGTTTTAGCTAGCGCAAGCTAGTGGCTGCCGAGTTATTAAGGCTCAAAGTAGGAGTGGAAAAAAGGGAGGCAGAGTGACAGGAGGAATAAGAGAGTAAAAAAACGAGCGGGAAATCGTTTGTCAAAACGCAGAGAAAGGGAATTAGGAGAGAGAGTGACAGGTGGAGAAGGGAGCAAGGGAGGGAAGGAAAAAGGGAAAAGAAGAACAAGGAGGGAGGATGCAGGCAACAGAGATGGATAGAATGACGCCTAAAAGATGGTGGAATCTAATAGTGAAATAGAAAGCAGAGAGAAACCAAAAAAAGGAAGAGCAGAGATGGACAGAGTGGTAAGGAGAATGAAAAGCAGTAGGACACAAGGAAGAAGGGAGTGTGCAGTCCCTGAGCTAGCAGGAGGGGGCTGAGTGAGGATCAATAACTAATTTTAGTGCGGAGCTCAACTCGGACTGTTTTCCAATAAGGCTGGGACATGACAACATGGCTTGTGTAGCTGTGGAACTCTCTTTCTCTTCTCCGCCCATTCTGTCTCTCTGTTGTCTCTCTGGTGTAGCCACAGCCAGGCTTTAAAGGTGCACTCTTCTCCACTTGTGTTATAGTGCCCCCAGAACTAAGCGCTATAAGCTGCCAGCTTCTAGCCTGGTTAAAACCATCCTGATATTACAAACTCCGATATCACAATTTGTTTTGTTTTACTAATCAGTTTGGGAACTCTCAAATGAAAACTAGTCAGTCCGTCAGCGAACCGCTGACCAATCAGTGTCCAGGTGAGTATATACAGTGCTGTATGTGAAGCAAAGCAAATTGTATAGGCGAAGCTTGCAATATCAGAATGGTTTTACTTACACCAACATGTTTTAAGCCTCCCCTTGTGTTAGAAAGCTTATTTTTAATCTTTAAATTTTAATTTGTTATGTTAAGGATATTAAGAAGACTTTTTAAATCTCATAAACTAGATGTTATATAAACGGGCTAAATTTGACACATAAAGAATATAATAATTAATATTAATAATTGAATAAATAATACAACAAATTGTATAATTTAGTAATACATTACTAAAACATTAATACTGAAGAAACAAAACTCATTTTAGATTTGTATGTTAAAGTCACCATTAAAATGGTTCCTGCTTCTTGATTAAGAGATGTTATTCAGACAGAACAATGTTTGTATCTGTGTTTGTGTTTATTATTTATTTATGCATCACATGGCATTATGGATGTACAAGAAAAAAGTAATGTAGTTATATATGGTGCTACATGTCTATCCACCCCAGAACTCATACTAGTCGAACACAGTAGTCTGGAGAGCAGGACTGCTGCCAGCACCTCACTCAGGTCTATTAGTCCTCCTGTGACCAGTTCACATAGTGCTGCCAGCTGGGGCACTTGAAATGAGGGACACCAGGCTGGAAATGAGGTAGAAACCGGCTGTTTGTCCATTGGAACAGCGCCAATGTCATTTCCATACTAGCCTGCAGCAAATGGCAGCATTCTCCCTGAAATCAAATCAGACTTTTACAGCTGTTGATGGGGTACCCTGAGATTGGTTGTTTAATTAAAACAAGCCATAACTTCTTGTAGAAGTTCAAGAAAGAGAGGCATCAGTAATTAAATAAGCATATACAGTACAATACTTTAATGAAATAAACAGGTAAGAAGCATTTTTGTGCTTCAATGTAGACCCTCTCCATTCAAGAACATGTATTCATTATGTTTAACTCGCTTCAGAGGCATGACTTTGACTATAAAAATTGCTTCTCACCAGAGCATCGTTGTTACATTGAATGCAAACAGACATGAAAATATCTGGCTAAATGATTATTGTAACATCTCAGGAACTGCTCCTTGCAGTTCCACGCCCACATAGTCTTGTCTTCAGTCCATGTTTGCCTTGGGTTTCTTGTTCTGTTGTGTCGTTACTGGTTTTCTGTCCCTCCCATTGCTTTGTGTCCATAATTTTGTTATAGTTTTCACCTGTGCTCCCCTGGATTTAAACCCTGTGTTTCTTTTAGTTGGTTGCTGGTTATTTCCTGGTCCCCTGTGTTTCAAGTTTCAACCGCCTAACCCTCTTGTACTTCTGCCCCTCTCAACACTCACTGTGTACCGAACCCAGCATGTATACCTCAACCACGACTCTGCTAAGTAAACCTCTTACTTACCTGCACCTTTGTCTCTGAGTCTCCTTGCACTTGGATCCTACACTACCAACATTACAATTATAGAAAACAGTGTACACACCAATAGCTGTCTTTAACTGATGAGCTGTGAAAGGTCATGAGGAAAGGAATGAAATTTTCACATGGCAAGTATGAGAAGTGTCAGAAGAAATTGTATAGAAAATGGAAAAGAAATGTACTTTACGTTGCCCTGAACAACCTAAAAATATATTTTCTAATTTTCTCGCTCTCTACTTCCCAATGCATATCACTAGAGCACAACTCTGTTGATGGCAACAGAGCATATATCCCCATTCATACTGTAGTTCCCATTGGAAATCACCGTAAAAGACAGACTCTTCTGAGGTGGAGGGCAGCTGGTACTATATTGCTGTTTAAGTTTATGTCACAAATCAACTAATCATAAAGATTTGGGCTGTAACGTCCAACAGGTGCAGACCCTTATCAGGGTTTGGGTTGTTTGCATTGAAAAAGTCAAATGAGGCTTTTTCCCCCTCCTAAGGTAGATTTTAAAAAGAGGTTAGGGAGACATAAGGAATGCCTTGTTTCTCTCTCTCTGCAGTCTTAAAGTGTAGCTGAGCAGAGTGGGGGAGTTTGCCTCTGAAATATTAATGAGAAAATAGGCCATGCATTTTTAACCATGCAGCAGCAACTGCCGGGGTCTGGCTTCTCTCTCCTCCTTTCTCAGGACCTCGACATAGCTTCTTTGCCCTGTGTTAGACCTGTGCTGCTAAATATCTTTCTTCTTAGGCCTCTAGCATAGCGTCACCTCCTCTCCCTAGTATTTGTTGGCTAGTATGATGTATGGATTCCAATAAATATCTGTCTTTGTGAGCTAATATTTAGATCACAATATAATACCTGGACCCACCTCACACACACACACACACACAAACTGACCTATCTTACACTCGGCATCAAGCGGAGTCAAGCGGAGTCAAGCGTGATGTGTCTTTGCTAGTTTCAGACCGACGCAGGTATAATTATCCCGTCCAGCGCCGACGATGTTTAAATAGCACTTGTGCCCATCTGAGCGCCCGTGGGCGTGTTAGTCTTAAAATGAGGTGTGGTCAAACTAATTGTTGGCGCATTGCTATCTTGAGGCAGCGGAAAGCGACTGACCAACAAAAACCTGGTCTGAATTTAATGGTGCAGTATTTTTACTGTTATTTTAAGTGTGCATTATCAAGATAATAATATACGCACTACATAGGCGGGTGCACAACGCGCACAGGACGTGACGTGACGCTGCCTGCTCTTGTTTCGCCAGTTTCCACGTCAACTGGCCTCTTCCCTCGCTTAAAAAGGGAGACAGGTGATTAGTGATTACCCACACCTGTTCCCTAGTCCCATGAACCACACTTCCAAACATTCCCTCCCACACACAGACAGGGCTAAACCACACTCCCACATACCCCCACCGCCTGATTCAGGCCGGGGCTACATCCGGCCTAGCCAACTCCCCCCCTCCTCCTTGCGGCCAAGAGAGAAAGTCAGCCACAACCATCTGTGCCCCTGGCCTGTGGATCACCTTGAACTTAAATGGCTGGAGAGCTAGATACCAACAGGTGATCCTTTGGTGTCCTTCATGCGGTGGAGCCACTGAAGGGGCGCGTGGTCCGAGCAGAGGTCGAATGAGCGTCCCAGGAGGTAGTAACATAGGGCGCCAACCGCCCACCGGATGGCCAGGCACTCCCGCTCTATGGTACTGTACCTGGCCTCCCTCTCCGATAGTTTCCGGCTGATGTAAACCACAGGGCGATCAACCCCCTCCACCTCCTGAGACAAAACGGCCCCCAACCCTCTGCCTGACACGTCTGTCTGCAGTGTGAAAGGGAGAGAAAAGTTAGGTGTGTGGAGGAGTGCTTCCCCACAGAGAGCCCGTTTCACCTGCTCAAACGCCCGCTGGCACTGCTCCATCCACTGGACCGGATCTGACACACGGGTCAGGTCAGTCAGGGGGCTGACCAGGTCCACATACCCTGCTATAAACTGCCTATAGTACCCCACCAGCCCCAAGAACTGCCTCACCTCTTTTTCTGGCCGAGGGCAGGCCACAATGGCTGCAGTCTTGTCTACCTGTGGCCGCACCTGCCCGCCTACCTCGCACTTCTTTGGGTTGGCCGTGAGCACATGCTGCTCCCAGGTGTCACTGTGGATAATGACATCGTCAATGTAGGCAGCAGCATATGCAGCATGCGGCCGCAGCACCCTGTCCATCAACCGCTGGAAAGTGGCACGTTGAAGTGGAACATCCAAAACGGAGTGGAGAAGGCCGTTTTCTCCCTGGACTCTAGAGCAGTGGTTCTTAACCTGGGTTCGATCGTTAGGGGTTCGGCAAAGGATAAGACACACCCGACTCATATGATTCGTAATGACACGCCCCCCTTCGGTGGGTTCGGTGAATGTGGTGAAACTGGTGGGGTTCAGTACATCCACCAAGGTTAAGAACCACTGCTCTAGAGACATGGGAATCTGCCAGTAGCCCTTGGTTAAATCCAGTGTTGTGAAAAAGCAAGCTGTGCCAAGCCGGTCCAGAAGCTCGTCGACCCGGGGCATTGGATACACATCAAACTGTGACACCTCATTCACCCGTCTGTAGTCAATACAGAACCTGATGCTCCCATCCTTCTTAACCACCAGAACAATGGACTACACCAGGCGCTGTGGGACGCTTCTATTATCCCCATCTTTAACATGGCCTCTAATTCTTTCCGCACTATTTCTCTTTTGTGTGCTGGAAACCGATAGACGGCCCCTATAGGGCCGTGTACGAACTGTCACGCCCGGGCTGGTGTCAATATGTTGCTGCATGTTGTCACCAGCCTCCGCATCTCTTGACAATTTCAGGAGGTTGATGGGGGGACAGGATAGTCTAGTGGTCTAAGTGTTGGTCTCCCAGCCAGAAGGTCATGGATTCAAGCCCCAGAGTTGGCCTACCTGTAAGCATCCTTGAGCAACATGCCTAACCCCTACCTGCTCCATGTAATAGCAACATGTAATTGTAAGTCGCTTTGGATAAAAGCGTCTGCTAAATGCCATAATTGTAATTGTAATTGATGTGGTAAATCTGTTTGGCTCCGCCCCTATCACTACGCACAACCTCATTATTGACATCGCCCACTCGCCGTGTGACCACAAAGGGCCCTTGCCACTTGCCACGTAATTTAGAGCTAGAAGTTGGGAGTAATACAAGCACTTTGTCTCCCGGTGAGAAATTGCGTAACCTAGTTCCCCTGTTGTACTGACGCTGCTGGGCCTCGAGCAAATTCTCCTGTGATAACTGCCCCAGTGCATGGAGTCTTGCTCGCAGGTCCATAACATATTGCACTTAATTTTTACTATTACTGGGACCTGTGTCCCAGCTTACTACAATCAGGTCCAGCATGCCTCGTGGGGTTCTGCCAAACAACAGTTCAAAGGGGGAAAACCCCGTGGAGGCCTGGGGCACCTCCCGGACTGCAAACATCAGAGGCTCTAGCCACTTATCCCAATTACGGCTATCTTCGTGTACAAACTTATGGATCATTGCTTTCAGAGTTCGGTTCAGCCTTACCACTAACCCATCAGTTTGGGGGTGGTATACGCTGGTCCTTACTGCTGAAACCCCCAACAACCTATACAGCTCACGCACTGTGCGTGACATAAACTGTATGCCCTGGTCCGTCAGAATTTCTTTCGGAATCCCACCTCGGGAGATGACCGAAAACAGCGCTTGCGCAACACTTTTAGCGGAGATGTTGCGCAAAGGCACTGCTTCGGGGTATCGCATTGCATAGTCCACCAACACTAATACAAAGCGATAGCCGCGAGCACTCTGCTCAAATTGAGGTCCATACCCAACCGGTCGAACGGAACCTCTACCTCTGGCAGTGGACGCAACGGCGCCCTCGGAACTGCCTGATAGTTTACTAGCTTGCAATCTGGGCAAGACGCACACCAGCGGTGTACGTCGGCCCAGATCCCCGGCCAGTAAAACCGAGCCATTATTCGCTTGAGTGTTTTTTCACTCCCCATGTGCCCAGCCATTGGGTTAAAGTGAGCCACCCGAAAAATAGTTTCCCGACGGCTCTTTGGCACTAGCAACTGCGTTACTTCTTACCCTGTTTGAGTGTCACGACTCGATATAATCTGTCCCTAATAATAGAAAAATTAGGGAAAATTATAGCGGATTCTATGTGGACCATTTGGCCATCAATAGAAATCACGCGGTCAAATGCAAAGTGTAGAGTGTCATCCCGAGACTTCCAGCGGGGGAAAAGCGTGGCGCCGTCTGAGGCTCCACCGAAGCCTCAGCCGGCTCTCCCTCCACCGGCTCCCCCTCCACCTGAGAATCAGTGTCGGGTAGCCTCGCCTCACCGTTGAGAACAGTATATATTTCACATGGCCCTACCGGACGTGAACGCACCCCCGCACACTCTCCCACCAACCGCTAAACCCAGTCCAATCGGTGACCAGAATTAAGGGGTGAGTCAGGCTAACCGCAGCCTTCAGTCTATGTTTTTTGCCCCTAAATGGCCGGGCTGCCTGCACCGCCAACACACCTGTACAGGCGTTTGAGCGACTACCTGAGGGCAGTCCCTCGGCCCCCGTGGCCGCCGCTCCTCCTGGTCTCCTCCACGCTGCGGCGTTGAGCCCGCCGGCTCCGGTACGCCCGCTTCACCGGTCCTCCTTCGCCAGTCTTTCTGGCCATGCGCCCTATCCCGGTGGTTCCCTGGTTCCGCCGGCTCCGCTGCTGCGGCCCCCGTCCGCAATTCCCGCTGCTGCTAGTCGGCCACCTCCTGCTCCTGCCGCTGATGGCCGTGCGTCCCACTCTGGCCATCGCTGCACGTCTTGTCCACCGCTGTGGCCGCTGTGTCGGCCCAGTGTCCGGGTGGGGGATCGCTCCTTCCCCTGGGCGTCCCCGCTGTCATATCGTGGCGTAGCTCCGCTACTTGAGCCGCGAGTTGGAGCAGCGCCTGCAGGATCGTGATGGCCTGCTGTTGTGCTGCCTCAGCACGCTGCACTTCTGCCACCTGCCGTATTGCCTCGGCCAACCGATCCACAGTTTGTCCCAGCTCTGCCATTTCCGGGTTCGTTCAAGTCTTGGTTTGGGCGCCAAATGTGGCACACACACAACTGTTCACACGGTATTTGTCATTAATCCGTGCTCGGCACGGCTTTATTTTCCAGGACAGGAATCACACAGGACTTACACTGCCTGGTACATTATCACATTTATGCAGAACGTGACGCTGTCTGCTCTTGTTTCGCCAGTTTCCACGTCAACTGGCCTCTTCCCTCGCTTAAAAAGGGAGACAGGTGATTAGTGATTACCCACACCTGTTCCCTAGTCCCGTGAACCATACCTCCAAACATTCCCTCCCACACACAGACAGGGCTAAACCACGCCCATACTCCCACAATATACAGGTATGTGTATATATTATATTACAAGCTGCAACCTACAACTTTTTAAACATAATTGTCTTTTAAACTTCTTATTTTCAAGACCTTGTTTGGCCAAAATACAAATTGAGCACATGCTGTTGATAATTTGAACCTGCTGTCTCAATATACTGTATCTGTCACTGTCGGCGAGTGATAAATTGGAACTACAAAAAGTGTCACACGAGTGATGCTACCTTAAGTTTATGACCTCATTGGTCAATAGTGTAGCATTCAAACACTTCGCTTCAGTGTGTGTGCCATGCATACACTTTTCTATTGTTTCTCTAGCGGTCTATATAGAGAACAAGGTAAAATGTCTGTATTGTGTTACCTCACGCCGTGACTACATTAACAATATTTATTAACAAAAATCCTAGATTAATGACAATTTGTAGCTTTACGTTGCAAGCAATACACCAGTGCTTCGACCATTGTAGTTAGAGAGCATTAATATGCATGAGTAATGGTGTAAGCAATGGGATTATTTGAACACATTATATATAACTATTCATACTGTCCAAAAAACAAAACACACTGGGCCTTCCCCACATTTGGGCATGCTGTGTTAGGATTCTGAATTACTGTATACAGTGTATGGTCAGCGCACAATACACATTAGTGAGAGGACATTAACACCCTGTCTGCTGTCACAATCACCACATAAACCACACAATCACCACATAAACACAGGAGCTCTTCCAATTTTGAATTGTGTCTTTTTCTTAATCCAGACAAAATATGATGTATGGTAAAATAAGGTATAGTGCATGATGTAGCACATAAGGTTTGAAGAAATTTTATATTTTTTCAAACACATTTCCATATACTCTAACTTACAACCTGCTCCCAGTTCCTCCCAAACACTTCAAAGAAAGATAGGAAGAAACATAGAAAAATTGACTGTTCATCAAAATGTCTGCTTAGTCACTGCCAAACAGCATGATCCGGCTGACTTTAAAAGCAATGTGAATTCACCTGGGTTGAAACATATTTTTTGAAACCTATTTTAAGATGAAATAGAATAGACTAAGGCGGTCTTGAGGATACAAAATCCAGTTTTGCTAATTTTCAACATGTTTAGAAATGCAAATAATGTGTAATAAAATAACTAGAATTTATCAAAAAGTTTTTCATCACTTTTATTACAAGACACCTGACAAGATAATGGCGATACAACACCTTTTTAAAATTAGGTGGATTGTTATTGATATATTTTATCAATGGAAGCAGCGCTACAAAAACCTGGTTGTTTTAGTGCGAAACTCAGAGTGCATGCTCCTCCCACGCCTGAGTGCTGAGTGCTAAGGGGCTTCCAATCCTCTCTACTCCTCCCCCTACAGCACTCATAGCTCTCACATCCTCTCTACCCCTCCCCCTAAAGCCACGTGCACTTTCGTGGGCAATTGTGTATCAATACACCGTGGAGGGGTGTAGGAGGAGGTGTGTACCTTTAAGGAAATAATTGAAAGTAATATCTAGGGCACTGTGGTATAGTTATAGTTTATAAGGCATTTATCATAAGCTGCAATACGCTCACAACTGGAGAGTTGTGTGCTTATTTTGGAGGAATTTATGTATTATGTCTACTGCCATCTTTCTTTATCTGTGTCAATTGTGGTATCTTTCTCCACCTCCCTCTCATACTGGTTACTCTGTAGTGAAACAGAACTGGGCAGACTGGAAGCAACAAGGGGAACGTACTCTACCCAGCCACACTGCCTCGCCTCTGACCTAGAAAACAGCAGCTTCCAATCTCTGGGAGAGAAAGTCAGGGAGAAATGGGGAGGAAAATAACAGAGAATGGAATGTTGGTGTGGGTCAAACCAAAGTTAAAAGTCACTCTCCATTAGGTCAGCTACGTTCTACACTTTCAGTACTAAAGCTATGCTAAAGCTCTTAGAAACTCATCTGTTTTGATTATACTGCATAATCTGCCCATAACGGTTTTATAGTGTTGTTTAGTATTATTATTGTTATAATTGTTTACTATTTGTTGTTGCATATCAGGCTCAAGTGTTAATCAATTTATTAATAATAGTAATAAAAAATCATTTAAACTATGTTCTTATTTATTTTCTTGTGTGTGAAACACTAATCACCGTTTTAAAAAGTCTGTATTATTATTATTATTAAATACATTTTAGTTCCTTACATTTTGATGTGAGTTTTCCCCCCATACAGTTTTGGTTAGACTTAAGAGAGTTTGGCCAGTTGATTAGTAAAGCTTTATTTTAAAATATCTATGTTAATGTTTTATGTTATGTTATGTATTTTTTTAAAAGGCGCTCACTGAACATTTCTTACTGAACAAAGTGTTGCAATATCACTTCTGAGTTTACCTGCAAAAGAAAACAAATATGCATTTCATCTATGCAAAAACATGTAATATTGCTAATCTAACATTAGATTAGCACAAAAGCAACAATACATTCATTATTGCTACTACTTTAAAAGAGGTATGGTAATGGTAAAAAAAAGAAAGCCAAACAGAGAGAAAGAGGACAGGAAAAATGGGTTAGGCAAGCATACTGGGTTGAGGGTGGGGATGAGAGATTATATAACTCTCTGTCCTATTTAATCTTGTACATTCACTTGCATCCATGTGCACACATGAGCAGGCTTTCACTCAAACGGTACACAACATCCCATTCACTTTTCACGAATTAGTGTGAAAAGCTGAAATGGGCTATGTTCAGTGGTACAGATATGTGCATTTTCTGTTTATCCTGTTTTTTTAGGAAGTGTGTTCATGTAGCACTTAAATCTTACATTACTGGACTTCTCCATTAAGAATTCATTATCCCACTGCTTTACAATGTTCATTGAACCAAAAACAGACTTATATATTAATTATGAGCATTGTGGAAGTTTTATGAAGACTAGGACTAATAGTGGTTCCTCTATACCTACCTTCTTACTTACTCTTGTTATTGTAAAATGTAATGTAACCTAGGATGCTCATCGCAGCCTGATTTTACTCCGGGACTACTGGAAGGAGCAGAAACAGCAGCACCTCTGCCAGAAGGTGGAGGAACTTAGTGCAGGGCTGAGGACAGCCAGGCCTCCATCTTAGAACTACAGGTAGACAGACAGAAGGAAGTCTACCAATGTCTCCTCAGGAAGAACAAGCTGTTCCAATAATAATGTAAGGAGCAGAAGAAGAACCAACTGGTCACAGAGAACTAAACTCTTCTCTGGGAGGAAACCTCCGCCTAGACTCTCTCAAACAGGAGGAGGTGCAGCAAGGCCTCCTCAAAGAGAATCTGGACCTCCAGCACCCATGGGAGGAGGCGAGAAGTCACCTGTTAAAGGACAACAACATAAGCACTGCCTCAGTATCTCTTCAGTGAAAAACAGAAGGCCATGTAGCAGATGAAGGTCAGCCATCAGAAGATACTATGGGAGGCGGGAGAAGGAGGTTATGAAAGTGTGTCTCCTTCTCTGCCAGCCTCCCCATGGGGAGGAGCTCCAGTTCATCTCTGCACTGCATCAGACTGCAGATCCCATGGACTACCAGCAGATGGAGTTGACACGCTTGGCTAGAGCAAAAGAGGAAGAACTCCACCAGTCCAGGCAGGCAGACCACAACCAAATTAATGGTAAGATTGGAAATGATTAGGTAATGTTCTGAAAAGTGCAAGTCTAAGCATGCAGTACGTTCAGCTAACCTTAACAGAACATCTGTGATGAGAGGTTAGTTGATAGACAAAGCCGTTTACCTGCCCCAATAGGCCCAACCATCAGTATGTTTATAAAAGTAGCTGTTCTCTTACTTGAATGCCAAGAGCAATATTGGCATATTATCCTGTGTATTTGCAAAAATGGAACAAGATACATTTTAAATTGAATACAGTTTTTAACCTGTATCTTTGGTCAGTAGCCTAAAATTACTATGCTACATACGAGTGTTTTGATATAGTGCACCTGGTTTTGAACCAGTTTGTGTAATATAGCAGGCCTACATGCCCACGATTTACAACGGGATGTAACATCCCATCTCACAATTAATTTTGTGTGGAGCGGCTTTGCTCGTGGCCTGCAGGACAACATTGCCATCTAGTGGACATTTATTAATTCTAGTGACACAGGCCTAATTTTTTTATTGCATTTTCAATTTTAATTTTAAAGTGCATCAGTGTAGGTAGTCACACATTTTATAAATTCACTTCACGATATCTCCTGATAAATTGTTTTAACCACACTATGAATGTATAACCTCGTTCTGACGGAGTATTCAATTCAAATAGCTCAATTTATTAACTTTGCTACTCAGAGTTATTACATACAAGTTTTATTGTATAAAAGTATACTGTCCAGCTGTAGTTTTTATTTTTGGTGAAACATTGTAATTTCCAGCAGTAGCCTACCACTTGGTAACCAGAGTGTTCTATCTGACCGCCACTGGGGCAGCAGCAGCAGCGTTCCATGTGTATTCGCTCCCTCCTCAGATAACACCACAAGTAGCACATTCTGTGAAAACGCTTGGCTGGAGGACCGGGCTGAAACAACAGCATGCATTTCTCTCAGAGGCTCATCTACTAAGCAAAGCAAAGACAACAAAGAAAAACGAGACTGAACAAGAGTCGCCATCCAAACGGTTGTTGACATCTCTAGGTAAGTAAATTATTAACTGATTCTAGCTAGCGATGCTCCTCAAGCGACATGGCGAGTTACATCTTACACGTAAAGCAGTTCTCGTTTAAAACTGTAAACAGTTCCTCGAAAGGAAGAGATAATAATAGAAATTACAAAATAAACTTTAACAAAAGTATGTATATTTTGACACGCTCCAGTATCGACCTGGCAGTGTAACGTTCGCTAATAAGAGCTAGTAGCAGCTAGCTGTATGGATCGGTGTGGCTAGCCTTCTTGTTGGGCGTGTTTACTAGCTAGTATGCTAGCTAACAATCTACACATTTTTAGATACAACAAATGGCAAAATGATACCAGCTCTTGTATCTTGTTTTAATCTTCGAAACATAAAAATAACAATGTATATTTAATCAACATTGAACTAATTCTCAGATCATACATGTTTGCTGTGTTTTGTTATCAATAAATACGCTACTGTTAATTTAACACTGAAGCTAGTGTGGTTGAGGGTTCAACTTTATCTGTCACCTAGCTACTTATCTAGAAAAAAATTGCAGTGACATTGCTCTCTATGTATAGCACTTGGCCACACTTAATTAGTGGGGTAATGCATCTTTTCTGCAGGCGTCATCGTATGTTTTGTAATCTGATCCGATTGCTATCTCTATCAGGTGAACAGACTGACTGAAATAGGTGTGCTTATTTTGTGTTTTCACGCTTTCTTCACCCCAAGGGGATGTTGTCAACATGCAGTTGCATAAATATGTACAATAAAACTCAAGTTTGCAGATATTTTTGTGGTTGGTAGATTTCATCTAGAATCCCTCACACAAATGTCTCCATTAAAACATCCTTTTGGTTTGGATGGTTTGAGGTCTACAAATATTACAGGTAGTAAGATTGAGCCTACCTGATTTCTGATTTCTACAAATTGTCCTTAATAACTGCAACCCTGTGTAAAACAAGCATGCCTCTAGCATACAGGAAGGCAATGGGGAGGTCCCATGCTTTCCATCCATGTGTGACAGCTTTGACATCTGGGTGGGGTGCCAAGAAAATAACATTACACTAGGGTAGATATTAAATATAGCATGTGCACTTCAGTTTATCACATTTTTGGGCATGGACAAGTGTGACAGTCTTGCACTGACTAGAGTCTAGAGAGTTTTTTTCCCTCTCCAACATCTTAACATTTTGTCTTCTTCAGCCAAGACTGAAACAGCCAAAAGGGGCCTGCCTAAGGATCTGATCTCTGGCTTACTGGGTTGGGTTGATGGACATATCTGCCGTAACACTGGCTAGATGTAAGATAGACAGTCAAGAGAACTGGATTGATGTATTGTCCATCTGTTTGTACCAGTGATAATTCTAGGATTCTTAGCTGCTTCATTTGAATAGGCTGAAGAGAAGAGGAGAAATGGTTTCCCGTCAGCAATAATAGAGTTGCAGTAGTGTAATAAAAAGCAAATACTGAAAGCTAAAATCGATTATGATTATTTTTAGTGTTCAAACTAAAACTCTGTTGTTGTAAGAACAACATAAAGCTTGGACAAAAGTTTCTTCCAGGTGGTAGTCCTAAAGGAAACATTACCTATGTTAACCGGTAGATTTCGGGATCATTAAATGTGCTCCTCTCTATAGAGCTCTATCAAAATGCCTGAAGTTCGGGAACTCTCGGAAGCTTTGCCAGAGATGCCTATGGATCCCATCACTGGAGTAGGGGTGGTTGCTTCCAGGAACAGGGCACCCACCGGCTATGATGTGGTGAGTTATAAAATCAGACTGTGCAAAGATGACGGGAGTTGGAATTGTCTAACCAGGCACATTAAGTGGAATACAACACAAATGCCTGAGAATATTGACACAAGTAATTTCCACTATAATCTTTTGGTCTCTCAGAAAAATAGACAAGAGAAATATTAGATTTTAGTAAGAAAATAAATTACATTAAGTTTTTACTTTATCTTAAGCATTCCTGACTGCTGTTGCTCACAAGCTGCCAACAGATTGTCTTTTACAGCTGTTCTCCTGACTTCAATTTTCATAACTATTGTATTGTCCTTTTTGGACAGATGAGCAGTCAGTGCAGCACATTCACTCTTTTTGAATAGTGGTTCGGCAGTGCTCATTTGGATTGATGATCTTCTTGACCATAAGGTCTCCACGACAACAGACGGCCTGGACGCTGACTTGTGGAAAGATGGCCTTTTCAAGTCCAAGGTGACGCGCTACCTCTGCTTCACCAGGGTGTTTTCCAAAGAGAACGTAAGTCAAATCAAGTAAACTTAAATCCATCAAAAATATAGTCAGTTCAGTCATGTACTGTAAACAGTTGGTTAGTTAGTTTTAACAGGGTAATGTAATATCATGTTGTACATCATGTGTGAATTTAGTTCTGTTGGAGAGAAATGATATTTCACTTTTCCAAAAAAGGGGGAACTTGCAGTAGAGTCATGTGTGTCATTATACATTCTGGCTTCTCTCCGCGTGTGCAGAGTCATTTAGGCAATGTTCTTGTAGACATGAAGCTGATCGATATCAAGGACACACTGCCTGTAGGCTTCATCCCTATCCAGGAGACTGTGGACACACGTAAGCTAACAAGCTGTGTAGGCATGCACGTGCGCACACACACACACAGCCTTGTGGCTTTCAGTGATGTAGAAGGATTTTAATTCTAGATAAAGGAAAATGTCCCTCATTGAATTCTTCCTGCTTAAATTTCAAGACGGATAACGTCCAAGCTAGCATAGAGGAAAATACACAAAATATACTATTATTATTATTGTGAGTGATTGTGAGTGATTGAATATACCGCACTCTTTATTCCATTTCTGTCCTTGCAGAGGAGCAGGCCTTCCGGAAGAGGCGGCTGTGTATCAAGTTCATCCCACGGGATTCCACAGAGGCAGCCATCTGTGACATCCGCATCATGGGCCGGTCCAAGCAGGCCCCGCCACAGTATACCTTCATAGGGTGAGCACAGCACTGAAGGTGGGGCTGGGGCTGGGGCTCAGGTGTTCTAGGGGATATATAGATGGAAAATGGGGACAAATACAATCAATTCAATTGTACATTTGCATTCACTAAAACAGTACCTTGTGTGCTGTTGTATATTGTTAGTAAACTACATAGTGTTATGGAATACTGAAAACATCTGAATCATTTTGCTAATAACCTCATTTATAGTCATTGTGAATTCCTGTTTTTTTTCTGAGGCTGTGTTAACCCCTACAGTTTGTTTGTTTGTGGTCTGAACCATGTCATAAAAAGATACTTTGCTGCGTTTTGCATCTAGCTGGTTTAGTGTTCACATGTTCACACTGCCTTTACAAACCCTAACCAAAAGTTATAAACCGATATGGCGATAAACAAAGCACATCTGCATGTTACCATTCATTAAGCATTGGAAGCTGGCCAAGACCCACCTCTTCAGGCAGCCTAAATCTGGTTGTTTGTTCCACTCCCGGGTTTGACTGCCGTGTTCACACCTGCCCCAGCAAACCCTACTAAGATTTTGTATGAGGCTTATTAATATGGCTGCTTGTTTTGCAGGGAGCTCAACAACATGGGAATATGGTACCGCATGGGGAATGTTCCGCGGGCCCAGGACTCCACGCACACAGCAATCGCTAACAACATCCAGAACGTGACCTCCACAACTGCCACTATCCCAAATCCAGCACCTCCTATGCCTAAGTATGGTTCAATAGACAACCTACAGTATTCACTCGTGCAGTTTCTCCCCCCACCCCCATGTTAAGTCTCCCCACAGGAAACATCACATGATCAGCGTGTATTTGTGTGATGTGGACCAATTATATAACGCAGCAACTGTCATTTTTGGGCTATTTTATCCTATTTTTCAGCTATTTAATTCCCGCCACTGGTTATTACATTATTTGAAAAAAGAAAAAATGTATACAATATTCTTGTATGTCCTTGAAATCTTGTTGAGGCCCTACATGTTTAATAAGCCCCAGTCCACAGACACAAGTGCCTCTTGCATGCAAATGTGCTTGTCAAATTAAAGTCATTATCATTCAGATTTTGAAAGCCATCCATATTTCCTGATGGATGGCTGTTTTGGGTTCTGCTTATAACTTGCGAGGCAGGCGGCTATTTGGAGAAAACTGCTATGTTTTCTGTTATGAATCCTTTCACTGCTTTCCCAACATGCATTGCTGCGTAGCAGACTGAATGAGAAACCCTTAAAAGTGGAATCAATCTTTTGTCCTACTGCAAAAACATGTTTCTAATGCATCTATAAGTTACTCTGGTTTGCAGAAGAGGTAGTGTTTATTCTACTTTAAGTATGCATTCTCTCGTTTTTAAGATTTATTTTTTTCAATTGTTTTTATTGGCTCTTATATTGCAGTACATTATATTAGCTTCATCAGATTATCTAAACTTTTGAAAATAGGCCAGGCAACATTTCAGAGCCCAGGAGATTCTCAAGTGTTTCTAACATCTTCTAATATTTGTAGGTGTTATTGTGGTACCATAATCTGCATTCTGGTAACATGAATAACTCCAGTGCCTTTTGAAATAAACCAAATCGTAAGACGCATTCCTAAATTCAGTTATTACTCACGTTATGATAACCGCACTGTTTGTTTTTCTTTCCCAGGCATATATCAATGACTCTACCAGCAAGTTTCAGAGGGAGGAATACCACCCGGCCGGATTATGAGCATCAGAACTCTAACTTGTATGCCATCTCAGGTGAGGCTTATATTGTAATATTATGTGAAATATACTGCATGTTCCACCCATACATAATGTGAGTGTTTCCTATTTACATCTTCCTATTATATTGTGATGTCAATATTCAGTTTGGAGGTGGAACTGGCCAGACAAGCAATAAACCAGCTGATACTTCATAAAACAACTCTGTATAAACAATAATTATCTGCTTAATATCGTTTTTGGAAACCTGTTCTCCCACCGCTTTGTTTGTAAAGGTACAAGGGGCATTCTGGTTCATGTGTACAGTTACTAGTGCAGGAAATTTTCCATTTGGTATATTTTTTTTAACTAACTTTCTTAAATGAATAGCTTGAAAATGATGTGGTGAGTCATGTTACATAGTGATGTCCAACACCTTGGGTTTGTTTATTTAGGAAGCTCTTTCAGGACTTGTAAATGGGACAATGTAAGTTACATGAGTGGATGTTCGTGTTTAGCCCTGTTGAGCGATAGAGCACTAGTGGAGTTTGTTATGTGAATAACACCACTGCCACCATTGGATCACATCTGCAAACATCACTGTTTTTGTTTGTTTTTCGTTAAGGTAATATTAGTTAGCTTAGGCTAAAGCAAGCGTTGCTGTTACCTAGCTACCAGTAAATAAAGGTGGTTGGCAGAGTGATACAATCTATAGGCCAGACCTAATTCTTGTATAATGTGTAATAAGACCAGACAGCTATTTTTTTTGTATACATACATACATACATACATACATACATACATACATCTATCTATCTATCTATCTTTTGGTCCAGTCAAAAAATGCAAAAAAAAGTTTTTTTTCTTCATTTGTTTCAGCAATGGATGGAGTGCCTTTTATGATCTCTGACAAGTTTGCCTGTGCCTCGTCTGATGTAAGTTTTTGCTTACCTAGTTGTTTTAATAGCATGCTTGCAGTTTACTTGACCAGCAGCCAATCATAACATAACTTGGAACTATGTAGGTCATTTTCTAGAATTTAACGCATGTGGTGCAAACTAATACTGTATCAGAAAATATAGTCAACATTTTTAGGAATATACTGTAGAATTGATAAGTTATAAATTAAAATGTTTTCTGTGGATGGTAACTAACTGTGTTTTCCACCATTAGCTGCAGCAAGTGGATCTGATGGGCATTACAATCAAATCGCTGGCCGAGATTGAGAAAGAGGTAAAAACACCCAAATTACATAAGGGTCAAGTCAAATAATTTATTTTAAATGGAGTTGGAAAACTTGACTGTTTTGGCTGTTAGGACTATTATTACAAAGTAATACTACTTAATGTCCACCAGATGGCAGTGGGATTCTTATTTTAGTTTTTGTGCAATCAGGTGCATAGTACGAAAAGTATGTCATACAAAGGAAACCATTCAAACATCCCAAAAGTCAAAAGTGCTATATTTTTAATTGTGTTTATAAAATATAAATGTAATCATGATTAAATTATATTGAGATTTTGTACTTGTAATTGAATGTCAGCCATTACCAAGAGGAGAAAATGTATATAATTTTAATTGAACTTGAAATTTTTTGTACATTCCCACCCTCGCAGTATGACTACAGTTTCCGTACAGAGCACAGCGCAGCTGCCCGACTCCCACCCAGTCCCACGCGGACCTCTTTAAACTCTGAGGCTTGAGACTACCCCCAGCCCCGCCCCTCCAAGATGGTTCCACCAGCAGGAGACGCCTGTACAGAACTACTGACCTCCAGCTTCCCTCAGACCAACACAGAACCACCTGGTGGACACTGCACTGTTACGGCGCAAGAAAGATCCGAAAAAAATCCTCTCTCCACTTTTCAGGAGTTGTTTTGTGATATTTGTACTTTCTGCGATTAATTTTGTGCTTTTCAAATGGATAGGTGGGAAGCCTTTTACTTCAAATAGGACATCTGAAGCATACACAATATTACATCTTAAGTTGGAGATATTTTTCCTTTAAGTGCTTTTGGATTTAATTGAAAGTGGACATGACCAGTGCAAGAAAGAAGAAAGAAATCTCACTCCTTTGCTACACAATATAGTACATTACAATACATAGACTGTGAGGGTCTTCACACTCATGAAGACTTGTCCTATCTGCAGGAACTAAAATATACCACATGGGGACTGCTGTTTAAGGAACACAGCCTGATATGCCTTTGGTCTTTCAACTTGGTGGGTTGACAATCCCAGACCTGCTAGTCTGTTCTAGACAATGTGCCCTTGAGCAAGGTGCACAGAGAGAAATACCCTGGCATTTTGTCTTTTATAGAGATTACTGGGCATCTTTTACTACATCGTTACTTAATTTCTTTAGATATTGTGTTATACTGGTGGTGAAAGTGCACTATTGTTTAGTAATTTCAGTGTACTTTTTCATTTCAGTGTACCTCTGTGCTTCAGTCACACCAGATCAGTGTGTCATAGGCAACTTAAATTCACAACAAAACCACTACTACCGTTCAACTATAGGGAAACCTTTCAAGGAAGATTGCTGGACTACATATACCACTATCTTGTTTAATTTATTTCTTCCAGATATCAACACAAGATAGTACTTTATTGATGTTACAGCCACAAATAGAAGAAAGGGCAAGATATACAGAGATAACAATATAATTATAGACACACATTCTGTTTTCCTGGCATTCCAATGCAGGTTCACTGAGTAGTGATATAGTTTGTTTTAACCATTACGTAGTGTGGACTGTGAAACAGGCAGCATCATTTCTTTATCATAAATGTTAATACATTTTAAAGACGTGTATCTAATAGACTATTTTTGTTTTGTGATAAATGTGAACGAAAAGGGATTTTATTTGAAAATGATGGTTACATGGTTCTAAACACTTCATGTTATTTCAGATCCATTTTGTCATTTAGTAAGAGGTTTCTGTACATTTAACACTTCAAATTTAAATGGAAGCACGTTAATGTCAACTCGGCGTCTTGAGTAAAACTTAAATGTTGCTTGTATATTTTAATAGTCATATCAGTATTTATTTCCTATTGGTGTCTATAGCTAATACCCTTCTCGCTAAATATAACACTGTTTTGATCCCCGAGGAGGAATTTCCTTAATTATGTGATTCAAACCTGCATCCGGACAGGCTGTTGCTAAAGCACACATTTGCTGTTGATTTGATTGCTATTCGGTTATAGTTGTCTCGTAGATTTAAGATTTATTTTATACCATAGGCACCATAGGTTTTTCAAGAAATCTGGTTATGTTTAATAATCCCTGTAATCTTATTTTGCTATCTTGATTTAAGTATCTGTCCTGAGTTTGCATTGAAACATGTCTTGGAATCATTTTTAATTTTGTGTGGATTTACCCTTTTATATTTGCCTAATTTATTAGTCCTTTCAGTATTGTTAACATTTTGTTCCAAATAGTGGTACCAATTTGGTGTCATTATTTAGTTATTAGCAGATGATTGTAATGCCTTCACCCAATCAGAAATTATGATTTTCTAACATAGGTGCTCTCCTCATCAACTGAACAACTTAACCGGATGCTGAATGGCCCAGAATGCGGACCTTTTTAGATCAGGATGCTCTCTCTATCGTGGTGTTTAAAGAAAACTGCTTTAAGTCTACCATCAAAAATGCTTCAACTGCACTGCTGACAACAGATTTTTATCTTTGAGATTGAAAAGCTACACTGTAAAAAGGATGCAATCCTGCCAATATAATCTTAGCCTGCTTTGTGATAAGCTATGTATGATTTGATTCAGCTAACTTACACCCAGTTATAGTAAAAATGTTATTGCTTAGTAATATGGTCTATGTATTAACAAATAACAGTGCTAACAGCTTGGTTATGTCTGTTTTTGAAATTATACATGCATGACTGTTATAACTCTACAGGCAGAAGTGATAACAGTATTGCATAAGCCAGTACTTTTTATTTCTGTCGCCTATAGGTCATGAGCCATGAACAAATTCTCAGTAGTCTAGTAACTTAGTTGATGCAGTCCTATTAATTTAAAGCTGCATAGGATAACTTGGCAAATAGATGGTTACACATGAAGTTACACTCATTTGAAAGTTCACTTTCAGCAGACTTTTTTTTTAAATTTTATTATAAAGAAATTGTTTCTTTCTCTATGTTGGTGAAGCAAAGAGCTGTGTCTGTTAGTTGCTGTTAGTTTCATTGAGGCTTTAATAGCAATTAAAAGTTCATATTTTACCCTTTTAGAAAGTTTTCCTATGCAGCTTTAATAGATAGCCGGGAATATCCATTTGTTATTCTATGTTTCATTGGCTTTTTCCCGATAACCTTGTCAGATTAAAAAGTGTGTGTGTCACTTTAAAGGGTACTTTATTGTGTGACATGGTAAATGTTAAATTGAGATTCTTCTGTGTATTATTCTTCATAAACCTTTTAAATGTTTATATGTTTAAGGTGAGTGGTACAGAAATATCTCATTACCTCCCACCCACTTTATGAAGGATATAATCGACATACATTATGGTTTTCTAAAAGGCAGTAGCCACTAATGTAAACTGTGCAGCCTTGTCAGAATTTATCGAAGAACACCCAGCCAGTGTGTTGCGATGTGGTGTGTGGGCTTCACGTAATTCTGGGACTCCAGTTTTCATTCATAGGCCTATTCTTTGTACTTTTTTGCCATATAGACGTGAAATAGGTCTTATTGGTCTTAAAAAAGTCTGAAACCTGGAGAAACCCTGTGCTGTTTACTGTGGCCTTTTAAATTTTACTAATAAAATATTGAAGTAATTAAACAATGCATATACATAATTAATAAGTAAGAAAGGCTAATTCAATTCTGAAATAGACGTTAATTCTACCTGAACATTGTCATCAACGGTGTTTGAAAATCTTATACAAGGGGAATTGAGTCATCTTAATGGTCAGTAGGATTATAAAGTCAAAGCATATAAAGCATCTTTGTACAATTAACTTAACTCATCTTACAAAGCTGTTTGGGTAACGTAGGGCCTTCTAATTTAATGAGACAAGGCCACTGCCAAAGTGAAATGTCCATATGTGGTATATTGACAGAATCAAGACTTAACTTCTACTTTCCTGGACTGGAATTAAAACTAATCCTAGACTAAAGACAAATCCATCAGGCCCTAGATTTGGTAACATGCAAACAACCAGCCTACTGATCTGCACCAGATATCCATAACAAATTGACAAGCTGTCGAACAGAGCAGTATCATCTTGCAAGGGGTGCAAGAGGACTTGCACAGTATAGGCAATGGTACGACCGAAGTTAACTGTTTTCGAAAATCACAGCGTAGCCTACATAACAACAATGGCCTCAGTGAAACTTTAATAGTCCCAAACCAAAAGTCAATTGGATGCACCTGTGTGGAAATCATCTTGCACAGGTGCGCAGAGGTAGCCAGAGCGTGCATGGGACCGCGCACGCTTATCAATTATTCAGATGCCCCTTCTTTCTTGCAATGAATCCCCAATGGTTCATTACACTTGTGTTGTATTGCTTTTGCTAGCAATACAAAAGTAGCCTATCTTACACTTTATCTTATTTAGAGGACACTACAAAGCAAAGTTCCCTACAAACTAATCCAAATTGATTCATCCGCAGGCCTGAGTGGCCTTTGAAGGGCAGGGTAGGTGTCACTTCCACCGTGTTCGTGTTGAGTGACTAACCTCCCCTGCCTCCTGCAGGCAACGAAGCACCCTGCAGCTCCCACTCAACACACCATATCTGGGGAATGGGAGGAACCAGACTCAATCTGTGAAGGCAAATGCTTCACCACCCACAAATAGACATAACAGGGTTGTGTAGATGTACCAAGGACAATTCAGTGTCCTTGGTACATCTGCTCTTTGTCCACCTGCCATCAGTTACCCTCACAGGTTACTGATTACGGATGTGGAGAAGCAGAGGAGATGAGGTGTAAAGCTACCGGAACGCACTTGAACGTTTATGTAAATACATGAGAGCCCCCCCCTTCTGTCTCTCACAATTACAGACAGGCTATTTTAATTAGTGTTATTTACCCTGTGATGGATGGTGTGTATGTGCTTGGGTTTTTCTGTGTATCTGTGATAAAAAGAATGTGAAAAGAACATAGCCACACTCAGTCTGGCTGTGCCCGTGGGCAGACAGAATGGAGGACTATTCTGATTCACTCCATTCTGGCACAGTCTGTGAATAGTATGTCAGAGCTGTTATCTGTGCGTGACGTTCCTGGCACTGCACATTCAAACCAAATTTGTCTCCCGTTTCCTGTTGGAAGGAGGAGAGAATCCACAGGAATCTCCGGCCCCCATTGGCTGCTCGCAGCGTCACACTGGAGGAAGTACTGCCATGTATGTATGCGCTCTCTCTGACACCGTCTCTAAGTTAACCAACCCCTGCGCTGACTGCTGCCAAGGCAAATTGGTGTCATAATCCTGTGGCATGCATAGTGGGATCTCTAAACAATGAAGCAGAAATGAGATGTGTATGTACCAATACAAACAAAAGAACCAGTCAATTGACTCTATAGGGACCTCTGGTTATCACTGTCTATTATAAACAAACAAAAAGGATTTTAAGGAAGAAAAGTGTAGTATTTTTCACCAATGCGGGGCTTTTTTCATGCATTTGAGAGTCACCATATAGGCTATATGTATTTATATATTGGTTCAAAAATGTGAATGCCATTTGATGTGTTTTGTTTGTCATATAGGCTAAGCCAACATGGAAGGCTACTTTCAAAGATTGATGTGTTAGTTGTAGGCTACTACACTAGGCCTACTGTAGCCTAATTAATACCAGATCACGGTTGTTAAATATTAGAATTATCTTTCAAAACCTGAATTATTCATCGTAAGGTGATATTTCTCTATTCAAAACGTAATGCAATAAAACGTTTCATTTAAAATAAAAGAAAATCTGCCTGGAAGATCTGGGGAGATGCATTCCTGTCTATCTGCCTGCCTGTCTGTCTCCCAGTCTGGCCTAGTGTTCTGTTCTCCCATGATCTTGCTCGTCGTGACTGTCAGCAGAGCCCAGCCCTACAAGAACTCCGGAAACGAGCCTTGAGATGGAGAAAGGGAGGCTGCTACATCCGCGTGATCGCGCAGCCAGCACCAATAGCTTTCTCCGAGGCATCTGAAGCACGGTGTTCCCTCTTGTGCGTATGGTGGGGGGCGGAGCTGGGGAAAGCTCTGTCACGCTGCGTGGGTGGAAGATAGTGAGTATATCAGACCGCAGAGCAGCGCTCAGGACACACCGGTCTAAAGCAGAGCATCTCAGCACTACTGCTACTGGACAGCGACATATAGACTTCAAGCAACAACAACAAAAAAACATAGTAGCCTAAATACAACAACCACCATGGTGCTGATCTGGACGCAGTTTGGTGTAAATCACAAAAATGTCAATGTCAAGTGCAAAGTGCGCGTTATGCACAGGGACGACAGCTCCGGGTCTTCTTCATCAGGGGTAAGTTAAATTAACTTTTTAATAATCTCTTATATTCGTCTGATCATATGTTAAGTATTTTAAACTGAATGGCATTACATTGATTCCTGCCCGTGTTTAATGGAATAATTGATTAGAATAATTGTAAGAATTGTTTGTCATGCTCATTGCTCACGCTATATTAGAAATGTAAGCTGTATAGGTAGCCATCATTTATTTGCATGACTATCAGTGATGTGGATTCATTGAAATGCAGACGGCATTAAGGCGACAGCAGCCAATTACTGCATAGAATCGCAGTTGTGGGGAGGTCTTTCACGGTTTCCCGATACTCATGCACGCGTGTTCCCCTGGACTCACGTTGCGTGCATTATGGTTGCATGGCGAGAGTTAGTTTTGGAATGAGCTATTTGTGCTATTGTCGTGTTTCCACGTGCCACAATGTAGACTACGTTATATTAAACATTAGGAAAGTACAGTATTTAGCCTAGATTTTTGTTCAAGGTGCATTTCCTTTATTCATAGAGTTAGTATCAATGTTCAATTAGTCTGTAAACAGTAATGATTAGGCTATAAATTATACCGTAACACCAAATTTACCACCTACATCAGTTGCTAGTTGTATAGAGTTTCATTACACAACAGTACCTTGGGGTGTCTGCTGTTTTCTTTAAAGTTGGGTGGATAAGAGCAATGTGTGGATAGGCTACTTTGGGCTTATCTGATGGAATATTCTCCCGGGTTTCTACAGGAGAGCAGCAAGTCGGAGCCGGAGGTGCCCTGTCCCTCCATCAAGCCTGCGGGGAAGGACTTCTACAAGGTGCTGGGAGTTTCCTCCGAGTCCAATGAAGATGAGGTCAAGAAAGCTTACAGACGGATGGCCCTCAAGTTCCATCCAGACAAGAACAGCGACGCCGATGCGGAGGACAAGTTCAAGGAGATTGCAGAAGCCTACGAGATCTTGATCGACCCCAAAAAGAGGAGCATATATGACCAATATGGAGAGGAAGGTGAGAGAAGGCCCATGCATTTTTAATGCTTAACAATTGCTTCATAGGCAGTTGTAGGATCTGATAAACTATTTAGATAGCTAGGTACACAGATGTGGACGGTAAAAGGCGGTAAAAAAACAACAACTCAAAAGTGCATGTAAAAGTGCAAAGCATTGTGGGACCCCCTCTGGTGGTCCTCACCCCTACTAAAAGTCTATCCTTGTCCTTCTCTGTGGTCCAGGTCTTAAAAGTGGCAGCGGGGTGTCCATGGCGAGTCACGGTAACGGCCCCCGCAATACCTTCCAGGGCGACGCCCACGCCACCTTCTCCTCCTTCTTCCACGGCTCCGACCACTTTGACATCTTCTTCGGGCCCGAGGTGGACAGCGACGATGACCTTTTCAACCCCTTCAGGCACTTTACCTTCAGCCACTTCCCGCACCACGAGGGGGGGGCGCGGCGCGACCGCCGCCGCCGTCTGCAGGGCGTGGCGGTGGTGCACGAGCTGCTGGTGACCCTCGAGGAGGTACTCCACGGCTGCACCAAGCACATGAAGATCACCCGCAGCCGCCTGATGCCCGACGGGCGCACCCTGCGGTCCGAGGACAAGGTGCTGAACGTTATCGTGGAGAAAGGCTGGAAGGCCGGCACCAAGATCACCTTCCCCAGGGAGGGGGACGAGACCCCCAACAACGCCCCCGCGGACATCACCTTTGTCCTCAGAGACAAGAAGCACCCGCAGTACAAGAGAGATGGCTCCAACATCGTCTTCACGGCCAAGATCACCCTCAAAGAGGTGAGGAAGGGGTCGGGCATGCGTGGGTTCTTGTCAGGGGGAGTTAAAAATATACTGTATAAATGGAACAATATGGCAACTTAGTGTTATGAAACAGACAGGCATAATGACACATTATGCAACAGTGCCAACCACCTACCCACCTACTGAAAAAAAAGCTTGAATTAACATCCAACACTGCGTAGGTATACTTTACATAACGTTCCTATGGTTTCTGCTTTTTTTATAAACTAAAAAAAAAGGATTCATTCAGAGTTTTTAAATGGTTGACTGAAGAGGGAACACAGTGTTCTGTTGCGAGCCTTGTGAAGCTCTACCAACCCATCCCTAACATCAGCTGACAGTCTTCTGCTAACAAAGCAGCAGGAACAGTCAGCCCATGTCTGTTACCTCACCAGCCCCCGCAGAGCGCGAGAGCTAAATTTAGCATCGGTGCCGACCGCCCACACATAGCTACTACACTGCAGACTTTGCCTGCCATGTTGGAGAGGCTTTTTTATTTTCTCTTTCTCTGGCTTGCACTTCATCCACCCACACACAGATTAACTGGGTAGAAGTTGGAGAGAGGCTTTTCAAAGAGCATCTCCATCTCAATAGCCTCCTTCACATTCTGAACTATTTACTCCCACACCAGCCAGGATACCAGAGCAGAGATTTGAACATCTGTAACACAATGTTTGTTACTTAATAATATTAATAAATAATATTAATAATATTAATAAGTGTGTGTGTGTGTGTGGGGGGGGGGGGCTTTACATGCTCCTTATTCCCCTCTGTGATGTAATGGCACCACTTTCAAAGTCTATCCGAAAGGATAGAATGCAAGTTTTTCTCTAAGTGCATTTAATTGCTGTTATTACAGGGCCTCCCAGAATGCATTGTGTTATTCCTGAAGAATATAGAGATTGACGCTTTTGTCTCTTGTTTTGTCCAGGCTCTGTGTGGGTGCACCGTTAACGTCCCTACAATGGACAACCGGATGATGCCGCTGCCGTGCAGTGATGTCATCAAACCCGGTGCTGTCCGGCGACTAAGGGGGGAGGGCCTCCCCCTCCCCAAGACCCCAAGCCAGCGAGGGGATTTGGTGGTGGAATTTCAGGTGCTCTTTCCCGACCGAATCCCACCCCAGTCCCGTGAGATCATCAAACACAGCCTGGGCAAGTGCTAGCCTGCTATCCAACAGATTGTGCCTTGTTGAGAAGGTGCTAGTATCACAACCAGTCACAACCTCTTATTGGTTTTGGTCAGTGGCCAGCAGCAAGGGAGTGGATTAGTGCAGAGATTGGACTTTAAGGGAAAGTTTCTACTGTTGCACTTTAGGCATAATGCTTGACAACTGTGCCACAAGCTAGTACGTTCAGAAAAGATGAATGGGATCTTTGGGGTTTGAGAACATCCATTGATTCAATAGCCTTTTTAGATACATGAAGAGGTTATATGTACTGTTGTATTTACAAACCTATACTGGAATAGCAGTTAGCAATTCAAGTCTGTATAGGCTTATGTAAACCTGAGTGGTAGAACGTGACGAGATAGCTATTATGGTTATATGGTGTTCATATGACTGATCTCTAACATTGATTTATTACAATAACAAAAAATGTACTTGTGTACAAAGATGTACTTGTGTACAAAAACTGTAACATTTGTCTCTAAAAGAGATTCATCTGTCAAATGTTCTATTGAATCATTTGAAATGTTTGTATATATTCTGCAAGGAATCAGCAGTCGATGTTTTATGAGCTGATACTGTCATGGTAGAAAGCATGAACAATTAAAAATATTTAAACATTCCAAAATGTCTTATAATTTCACTTTACATTTTATGTATATAACATTATGATGTAATTAAAAGGCTATAGAAGACACAATGCGCTTTTCATGGTCGATGAGTTGAGAGTTTCACAACAATGCAGGGCATTTTATTTATCTCACTCATTGAAGTGTTTAGAAATATGTCTACAAGTCTCACGCGGCTGCTGCCATCTATTGGTACGTACAGGTACTGGTGAGGACATTTTCAGACCCAGTCTCTAATGAGATACACCTGTCCATCAGCAATTTAAGGGCCCATTGTGTCACTGTAATAGCAGTGCTCCATTAACACATTTCTTTGCAACACTGAGACCATAGGGAATGTACGAGCATCAGTATGCGAGTATTACAAGATGCATTTATTTTGGGGCAAAATGCTCTACGTTGAACAACAGTATGCGCGACATGGCACCGTCACACTACTTAAATTCCAACAGAAGGATACATGTGAGGAACAGTAAGACTGTCTCAAGTTGATTGACACACTAATCCACCTGTGCGCAGAGGACCGAGAAATCTCAACTGAGTAAAGCTATTCTCTAAAAATCCTCCAATGTCCTCTGGAATGAAATGTCGCAAGTCGGTTTGAAAACACCATCAAATCTCAATGAGGGTTATCCCGTAACCAACTTGACCTTAGTCGTTCTGTCACTGATACCCTGTGTGGTCGTTCTGCTTTTTCTGAATTGCCTCTTTCTTGGTTACAAGTTATTCGTGCTGTCAAAGAAGCGCAGAAAGAAGTGCGAGGATCCCGATGAAATCCTTTTGCATTCGGCCCTCTCGGCGCGCCACAGGCTCACAAGGATCAACGAAGCGCCTTATTTCCAAAACCACGACGGGAGGAGAACTTACGTGTCCGTGTCAGAGCCAATCCTGCATCATCACCCAGTGACCTCTTCCAGGACCTCGTCGAAAGACCGGGCACCTCCAGATCAGCGGATACGGTTCCTCCGGCCAGATGGTGCAACCGGATCAGGGTCCCTGAGAGCGCCAAGCACAATTATGTCGCCCTCGCCTGGCTGCCCCATCAGGGTCGACCTGCCCAGGAGCGCACGCCTGCTCGTCCAGAGCAGAACGGGTTGCTGCAGAAGTGCACCTTTGTTACCACAGTCAAGTGACTCTGAAGTTGATTCAAGAGCAAACCTTGTGCCCAACAACTCCCCTGATGGCATCGATCCACTTCCAACGGTAACTAGTTTAGGGGGGGAAAGGATTAGGCTTATTGTTTTAAGATGATGTCTGCAGGGTTTTATATTTAGAGAATTAAGAGACCACTGCATATTCTTTTAAATATCAAAAATGTAAAAAAGTACATATTAAATAATTTAAAAAATGTATACACGTATAGGCCTACATGTATTAAATGTAATTGTGTATATGTGCAAAAACTACTCTGGTGTATGTGTGCAAAAACTACATCAGCACAGCACAATCTCACACATTTTAAGCCAGAGGATGGGCAGAAGAAAATACTGTTTCAAAGTACTCGCTAAATGAAATGTAGATAATGCCAAAATGTGCTGCATCATAGCTTTTTAAAAAGCATTTTATACAGCAGGTGCTAAACTATGCGGATCCAATGCGTCGGAGCAGTACGCTGGAGTTGCTGGTGGACATTGGCCATGATGTAGCGGACAATCTCTTTGACAAGATGGAGATGGAGAGTGAATGTCTCAGCTGCAACCTTCCAGAGACTTCCGGCCTGCATACATCCACTGTGGGCCCTGGCCTTGACAGCGACTTTGGCGCAAGCGCAGGTAGACTTCAGCGAGTACTGCCGGGTACTATCTGGGTTTAAAACACTTCACATTCCAATAAAACAAAGGTCTGGATTTTGTTTCCAGGTGTCTCTCTGAGGATTATGTCAGCAGATAGTGATGGTCTGTCCAATGGTGTCCCATCGTCTGCGCTGGAGTGGGATTATTATGACCCCTGTTATGTCAGACAGAACAACATACCCAAGCATAACAATCACACACCTGCAATACACACTAAGCAGTATTGGGTGTGATACTATAAAGCTATTTTTATAATAATTTAATTGTATTAGTGGTATTTTTGTTTTTTTTACTGTATAAAATATTTTGTTAACACGTATTGTTCTGAAAATACACTAATGTAACTTATTTGTTAATCACTAAATATTGGCACATTTTAAATGTACACACATTGATACACTATCGTATACACATTACTTCTAAGTTCAAATAAATTGGTGCACATCACTTATTTATTTCAATATTTATTGCATTGTTTACTACTAACACTCATATTCACTGCATTCACCTTTGTAAATTACGATTCACTTTTTTTTGTTTATTTTTAAAATAAAGATTTTATGACAACTCAATTTAATTTTCATTTTTTATAATTAACATGCACCCTCTTGGAAGTAATTATCTCAATGTGTTCTACAGAACCTTTTCTTTACCCCTTCTCATTGACTGGGACTGTATTATTTAGTGTTTTGCCTGCTAACAAAACCGTAGACTTTAAACGGCAACACGGGCTATACAGCACAAAAGCTCAAATTCAGCAACTAAACCACACGGAACAAGGCAAAAATCTCATACTTGCAAGGATAGCTGTGTCTATATGCCTCTTACACTGGTGTGTGTTTAGACTCAAGACAGTGTCTTATGTTCTCCTGGCAAAATTTGCACAGCCAGAGATTGGATTCTCAGTCTGGACTGTACAATTAAAGACTATTTTTAGGTAGCCACTCTAAAAAAAAGGGGGGGGGGGGTTGTGAACTGCAATGAATGCTTTGTATCACCTCACATTTGACCGTGTTTCACTTTCCTAGATTTTAGAAAAAGGCATCTTGCTATTCAGTCTGTAGATAATAGTACTAAATTCACCCATTGAAAAGCCTTGCATGACAGAAACTTAGCTGAAGTGTGTAAAGAAGCGATAAAATAAGTAATTGTAAACAAGATTGTATTTAGTGTAAAGGCTTTGGGTTGCTATGCTGTTGGACTTACTAATCAAATCTATGTTAACAGTAAGCTAATATGTGGATATGAAGAACAAAGACTGTTTGTACCATGAAGTTCAAATATTTTATTCTTATTGGAGATACTGTACATTAAAGATCAAGTGCCACTTGAATTTTTTAATGTTCATAGACAGAACAGGTCCACAATGGAAATATTGACAAAAAGTTAATTCACCAATGGATTACTCAAAGCTGGATAGGAAGTTCAACACAACTTGCTTCAGCTGGGCATCAGATGCCGGCGAAATGTTGCCATCAACCCTGGAATACAAGAAGAATTGTTAGTGAAGTGTTTCCCAGGAAAAGCTGTTATGTTCTAGTCTAGCTACACACAAACATACTTAATTGTGGCCAGTAGCTCTTGGTGCTGGCTCAGGACATGCTGCAGGAAAGCCTTCTCAAACTTTGTGATCTTGCTGGGCTCCATTTTGTCCAAGTGGCCCCTCACACCAGCATATATGACTGTGACCTGCTCCTCAATGGCCATTGGGCCTGGGGGATAGAAAAATGTAATTAGAGCCTTTCCACAGATGTGTTATAGTAGGGTAAACAGTTATAGCAAAGACAATAAATGGTTATGTTTGATTTAGGTGTCCTGATTGTCTACTAGTCATCCATTGTCAATGGTTGCTTAGTAGGACACCCAAATCAAAACAGATCCATGCCATAAAAAATCTCTGTTCCATTGTGCAGAAAATAAACAGGTCAGAGCTGCCACCATTTGCTGGCCTGGCCTGCCCTACCTGGGTGCTTGAATCACCCAGTACCCGTGTGGTGACAAAACAGATCATCTAGCAGTAAATGAGCTGTGTTACAGTACATACAGTATTGTCCCTGCTTTAGGAGCTCTGTCAGGCGAACACCACGGTTCAACAGCTGCTGAGTGGCAGCGTCCAAGTCAGATCCAAACTGAGCAAAGGCAGCCACCTCACGGTACTGGGCCAGCTCCAGTTTCATGGTACCGGCCACCTGATGATTAACACAAAGAAATCAGAATCAGTGTGCATGAAACAGAAACCTGTTCTGATCGACTTAGTATGCATTTAAGCATTTAAGGCATTCAACACATACGACACGAGTGTGTATTAATAGTATATCTAATGCAGAGGTCACGGTTAGTGCCGACAGAAGCAGGTTCCTTATTGTCAAGATGACAACAAAATATTTATCTAACGAAACAAAAATGGGCAATGTGTGTAGAACATCACACAAACAAAAAGAAGAAAAATATAGTAATAGTAAAAATGTATATGGAAATTTGCTGTCACTGACGTCAAGTCATAGAGCATTGTGAGACAGTTTCAATCATGTAGTGCATTGAATGCGCACTTGAAAAATGTCTCACCTAGTACAGATGCAGATATTGTTTGCATACTACAATATTAGTACAGTATTAGCATGTAGCATTGGGCTGATGCCATGGACTTACCTGCTTCATGGCTTTGGTCTGGGCAGCAGATCCGACACGGGACACCGACAGACCGACATTGATGGCAGGGCGGATGCCCTTGTAGAACAACTCTGTCTCCAGGAAGATCTGTGTACCACAGACGGCATCGAGAACAGTTTTTCCTTAGGTTTAAAAAGCAGTGGTCCAAGTTACCACGAGCTAACACTCGATAAACCAAGAGCCGACCTACCTGTCCGTCTGTGATGGAGATGACATTGGTTGGAATGTAGGCAGACACATCGCCGGCCTGCGTCTCAATGACAGGCAAGGCAGTCAGGGAGCCTCCGCCAAAGTTGTCGTTCATCTTGGCAGCTCTCTCCAGCAGACGAGAGTGCAGGTAGAACACATCCCCGGGATAGGCCTCGCGACCGGGGGGACGACGCAGCAACAGAGACATCTGACGGTATGCAACAGCCTGGAAGAGAAGTGACGGGTAAGATCTGTTGACATGGCCGTGGTTTTCTTTTTAAATCACTTCTAAGAAACTGCATTTGACTTTGTTCCTAATAAGTACACTCAACTGTGTTATAGCAACCCAGATGCCAAATTAGTGCATAGAATGGAGTACATGCCATTCAGTTCCACACAGATTGAGGAGTGCCTCCTTAAACCTACAATCTTGAAAGATACAGAATATTGAATCTAGGTGGCACCTACGGCTTGTACAGTAATTAAGTCACATGGAATACAAAAAATAAATTATCATAGAGCAAATAGGTCAATGGCCCCCGCCCCATCTAACAGATCCAAGGCTCAACCACACCTGCTTGGAGAGATCATCGTAGATGATCAGGGCATGCTTGCCGTTGTCTCTGAAGTACTCCCCCATGGAGCAGCCAGAGTATGGTGCCAGGTACTGCAGGGGGGCAGCATCAGAAGCAGTGGCAGACACCACGATGGTGTACTTCATGGCATCCGTGTCGGTCAGCCTCTTGACCAGCTGAGCCACGGTGGACCTCTTCTGGCCAATGGCAACGTAAATACAGTACAGCTTCTTCTTCTCGTCAGTTCCCTCATTAAAGCGCTTCTGGTTGATGATGGTATCAATGGCTATGGCAGTTTTGCTGAAAGATTACCAAGACCTGTTAGGTACCGACTTCCGTTTTCCTATAAAACAGCAGTTCTTGAGACTATACTTGACAATAGATGTAGCTTAGCCAAAGCTAACTGTAGGAGCCTAAATGCAGTTTACAGATACATAATTTAATTTATTTGCTAACAGTGATTTTTAGAGTTAATTGTATGATTATCTAAGATGTATGTAGTTAATGTAGAGTGTATTTATTTACATTGGTAATATTTGGGGAATTAACCCTCAGAAGTCTAATCAATCCATTTTTAGCCATTTTAGGTTCGCCTGGTCTCCTTGTGTAATAATGCTTGTATAACTTCAACCCTGTAATGCACAATGAAGATTTATATACATATTTCTTTTCAGGACAACCTAGGTTATCAGAATATGTATACTGCAGTGATGTCACATGAATGTATAAATAGTTATATTACCGTAAAGACAACAAGAAAAAAAAAAAAAGAAATTCAATTTTACAGAAATGTATACAATTTACATTCAAAAAGATTTATGAACAGCATTTTTAGTTTATCAGAATTGATCCCTCAAGTCTTGTCAATAAGGGAAAAAAAAAATATTGCATTCTACATAAAACACATCAAAAACTATTAAAATTTTTTCTAGAGAAGTCCTTCCGTTTTTCCGTTTTTATCCCCTTATGTGTGCCATGCCACAAAACAGTTACTGTCTGCAATGAGACAGAGGGCCACATCACACTCCCTACACTTCCAAGGGGTAGACTAGATCTACACATCATTTATTAGAATTGCAGGTGCTGTCCTGTTCGTATAGATTTATACATATGGGGATGGGGTAACTCATGTTATTCCACTGCGCAATGCGTTTGAGATCAGTGCTGCCACACACACATGCCCACACAGTGTCTGATTGGTCAACATGTGAAAACATCACCACTGATTGGCTGTAGACTGAAACAAATGCATCTAGCAAGTCTGCTAAAAACAATAGCAATTTTCACGGAGGAAAGATGGATAAATATTCACAGAAGACGTTTGTTGGTGGATGCATATTTATAGATACATTTTACAAAGTCTCCAAAAAGACACTACACTTCAAGGTGGGATTACAAAGCTTCAGAGAGTGATACGATCTCACCGAAGCACTTGTTAAAACAGCGCAACGGTAATCTTCCGGTCAAAAAAAAAAAAAGCAAGTCTCTAGCATTCAGCGTTCCGGAGATATTTAGGATGGCGTATTACGTATGCTTTGATGTCGGATGCGACATCGTCGACCTGAGAGTGTTAAGGACTGTTTTTCTTTAACCGCATGTACCTTTTAATTGTTTGGGAATACTCTCACGAGAGCTCGTGAAGTGACGGTTAGTGGACAGTCAGGCTAGCAGAGTGGAGCCACATAGTTTTTTGACCTCTCTTAATATCTCTCTCTTTCTATTTTCTCTGTGTTAATTAATCACTCAATTTCTGTATTTATCCTGTGGTGATGTTTTGTTTCTAACTGAGTAAAAGGATAAATGTATTACGAGTGGTCCAGTGGATTTATTGATGTCAAAGAGGACGAAGGGAGTGTACAGAGCGTCAAGCTAGGGCTACATTCAGTGGAACCTACACTAACCTTTGATAAACATGCCAACCTCCCTGACAGGGAGACTGGTGCTAGAAGAGCTCAATCTGTACAATGTGAGTCCGCATTTCAGTACACATACACAAATAGCTGAAGTATTTTTTTATCCCCTGAAAAGAGCATTTCTTACAGTTTATACTTCCCTCTAGTGGCATAGATGCTGCAATGACAATGTTACCTCTTGGAGGGGGTGGCCACATCCGCTATGCAAGTCACTCGGTCGCTAAAAATAGCTATTTTGAGTGCAAATGGTTTAACACTAATATTTATTTTTATGTATTCCAAGACCTTTTTCGGTCTAAAACACTGCTGAGGTCATATTGAAGAAAAAGGTCTTCACTTTTTATGTATATCAAAGCATATTCAGCTAACTTCAGCATCACTGATATTAAAACAGTGTCAGGTAATATTTCCTGGGTGACATATTGAACTAGAGACACGCTTACCCTGTCTGCCTGTCTCCGATGATGAGCTCACGCTGTCCACGCCCAATGGGCACAAGACTGTCCACGGCTTTGATACCAGTCTGCATGGGCTCCCTCACAGAAATGCGGGGGATGATGCCAGGGGCCTTCAGACCCACACGCCTACGGATCTTGGAGCCCAGGGGGCCCTGTGGACAAATGAGTGGAATATTAATTACTCCCACACTAAACTAATGCATCAATTGCAAGTGCATGCCCTCCCCACACCTGAGCAGCTCGCATTCTTCTCTACTCTCTAATTTGTAAATAATTAAATTGCACCCATACATGGATAAAAACTGTGCCCTGACCTTTCCGTCGATGGCATTTCCCAGAGCATCGACAACACGGCCTAGCAGCTCATCACCGACAGGTACGTCCACGATGGCTCCTGTCCTCTTTACAATGTCACCCTCCTTGATCAGTTTGTCATTACCAAACACCACCACTCCAACGTTATCAGGCTCCAAGTTCAGAGACATACCCTGGAGAGAAACGCACACACAAAACATGAAATAATGCGATTCTTGATAGTTCCCACTAAACAATACCAAATAGCATAGCCCCAATATTAACATGCCAACATTCTCAATGGTGTTACCTTCAGACCAGAGGAGAACTCCACCATCTCCTCAGCTTGCACATTCCTAAGTCCGTACACTCGGGCGATACCGTCGCCAATGGACAGCACGCGACCGGTCTCCTCTAGGTCAGCACTGGTGTCAGCGCCCAAGATCTTCTCTTCCAGAATGGAAGAAACCTCAGCCGTGCCTGGAAAACATTGATCATCGACTTTCAGATGAATAATTCATGATTTCATGAATTTATGCTTCCAACTTTAATCAGATATGGATGCAGTTTTACAGGATAAATGGATGCTAGTGACGTCACCCAGGGTGCCTCATGAAGTAGGCATTTGTGTTTTCAGTGGAAGACTGACCCGTTTTCTGCATCCATGGTCTACCAGTGTGGAGATTCTTCACTCCAACACATGCAGCAGCAGCAACATTCTTGGAAACCTTATGTACAAAAACATAGAGTATAACAAAAGATACAAGTATGGCGCAGACTTAAAGCCACAGCACAACGAAAAATGCGCAGTGCACAAGCCCAATGTTTCCTCTCACACGTAACGGCTCTGATAAGAGTCTACTCTACACACAATATGAAAAATAGAAAGTTTTAACGCATGTCATGCGTCTTAACTGGTAGGGTGTAATGACAATTTACCCCAATGACATTTAACGACATTGCATTATATACGTCAACATTTAGTTAGATTAATAAAAAACTACAATAAACTAATGGCACAAAATGATTTAGTACATTGTTTAGTTTACGGAAGACTGTCAAAATCCGCAAATGTCAACAGCGGGAATTGGCAATGACAGTGGCCTGCATGCCCTCAAGTACAAAGATGGCCGTGCATAACTTCGTCACTAGATTAATCTGTCGATTTAGAGTGTTTGCAAAGAAAATAAAAACGGATTGCTTACAAGTCCAGTCCGTCGAGGAAGACTGCGGGCAAGGGCCGCTGCAACACGAACTGACAGCATCTTGGTGTTCCTTCGCGGGTCTGTGTTCTACTTCACGGACCGGCTGAGCAGCGCAGATTGGAGTGGAAAAGATGGAGGTGATGGGAGGTGATTCTTTCGAGGTCACAGTGAACCGGATGTACTTCTTTCTAACTATAGTTATATAGTCTTATAATACATCCATGATATATATCTATACATTTGTCTTATTGAAATGTAGCATATTTTTTAACAGCAAATGTGTCAATTATGTACTTTATTTAAAAATATATTTACATTGTGGTCACTACAATGGACAGTGTCATGTCATCTTGGCTTTGTTGATATTTATGCATACAGTATATTTCTAAATGATTTATTAATTGAGTAATTCCTCGTCAAGCACTTTTACCAGCTGTATTTGACGTTGTATGATGCAAGGTCATCTCTATACAATACTTAATACTATATGCAATACTTATTCCAACCACACTGTTTCGCTCTTTAGAAACTTTATCTTTTAAATGAACGGAAGTGGCATTACTAACGTTACTTTTAGTGAACGACAGACATTTTTGAAATAAACACAGCTAGCTAGCTAGCCGGGATCGTAAGGGTGCGAAAGCACTCACAGTGGCTTATTTGATCAACTTCTACGGTGATATAAAGATATTTAGCTTCGCATCATATACGTGTCCAGAAACAACGGGCTATAACTGATGAAAGATGTCAAAAACTCGTACATTGGAAAAGAAAGTGTAAAGCTATCGCCGTGGTGAGTTCTTATAACTAACGTTAGCGGAGCCTATTTTAAACGCTAAGCTAGCTCTAGCTAAAAGCTTCCACTAGCTGGCATTAGTCTACATGCTACGCCTGGAGATAAACTACTGTTTCTATTTTAGGGTCGTGCGAGGCAGACTTTTTTCACTTGTCTTGTTTTCTTGCCAAGTTTGTGAAACTGTTATGACCTAGAGTAGTACCTCTACGCAGCTAAATGAGCATATTAATCCAGTTCTTTCTAGCTTGACCTGCTACAGAACCTATCTCCAACCTGCACTACATTTAAGTTAGGTGTGGATAAAATGGTTGTGCACATCCTCGCGGCATTTTTTCAGACAATTGTGTAAGTACGTGGCTATAATGCTGAAATGAAACATCCCAGTTTTACATTCTGTGACCTCAGCGCAATGGTAATTTCCGCCATAAACGCCTTAGCCTATATACAATTGGAATTTATATACAAATACAACTGGATTTTTGTATATTATTTACTGTAAATACTGTAATTTTTTACTGTGTAATTTTACATTAGGCACTTCAGCAAACAATGTACGTGAGCGAGATGTGCTGCAGTTTGTTAGCATTTACTCCCTATTTTATATATTGGGTCGGTTAACAACTTAACACTTTGAGGAAACCATCTTTTTTGCTTGTTTGGTTTAAAAAAACAGCAGTTTAAACTAACCTCACCCCATCTGGTTTGGCAAAGGGAAATTAAGGAATGCATTTATTTTCAATCGTGCTAAACAACAAAATGTAGCAAAACATGTACTGTATTACATTATTTGTAACACAATTTAAGCGAAGTTTCAATTTAACAGTACATTGTGGACATTTTATTTAACACATAAGGATGAATAAATTGGTGTTTTGGTATTAATAGGTGAGCTCCTGTGCTGGCATATCAGTTCATGTTAGCTGGGGACTAGCATGAAGATGGCTGACTTGGAGAATGCAGATTGTGCAGATCCTGAGTGCCTTGCTGATGCATTGTTAGCCACTGCTTCTGTCGGAGGAGAGTCTCAGAAGACAGAGACCACCACTGCAACCAGCTCATCCCTGAGGGAGAAGGAGATGGAAAGCACTTTGCAGACCGAGGGCGAGCCGGGCCTCCTCTCCATGCCTTGTCTCATGAAGGAGTTGCGGCGAGACTCCCCAGAGTCCCAGCAGGCTTCGACAGGAAGCGACAAGCCTGCTTCTCATCGTGTCTATGAGAGCGACTCCTCCAACCCCTGCATGCTCTCCCCCTCCTCCAGTGGCCACCTGGCCGATTCGGACACCCTTTCCTCGGGAGAAGAAGGAACCACCTCTCGTCCTGGAGGAGAGCAGAGAGGTAACGCAGAGGCTGGCGCCGAACCCAGGCAGAGTCCTGGAGGCCAGCCGTTCCCTGCGTCGACAGGTGGGAGGAAGTCCCGGCGGTCACGCTCGGAGAGTGAGACACCCGCCAACGCCATGGCGGCGAAGAAAAACCGCTGCCAGCACAGTGTGGCAGCCGACGGCGGGCCGGAGAAGCAGACGAACGGCAAGCTGGCAAAGGTCAAAGGTCACCGGAGCCAGAAGCACAAGGAGCGCATGCGCCTGCTAAGGCAGAAGCGTGAGGCGGCGGCCCGGAAGAAGTACAACCTGCTGCAGGACAGCAGTACCAGTGACAGCGAGCTCACATGCGACTCTAGCACCAGCTCGTCTGAGGAGGACGAGGATGACACCTCAGGAGGAAGCAAGACAATCAACACTGACATCCCAGGTAACAGACGCTAGCCACAGCACACCTGTATACTAGCTGTTAACCCTATGTTCTCTGAATATGTTTTCCCATGGACAATTTGCTAATTGTTAAGCCTTTGGAATAACATCCATGCATGACCTAAAAATTCTTCAGTTACCTCACTTTATTCCAATATTAAATGAGACTCTGGCCTTTAATGTGCCCTTATAATTCAGTGAGGACTGCTTTGTTTATTCCCTCACGTTCTGTTCCCACTCATCATTTGTCCTCATTCATCATGCCTCCTAGATATTTAGTGTGTTCTCATTAGAAGGACAAGTATAATCTCTTGTAGCAGTGAGTGGTGTTCTGCATGCTGTGGAGATTTAGTGATCATTTGGCCAATAAGGAAGGTCATGAAAGAGGTTATTTGTTTGATGTAGGCTAACCTGTCGCCACTTCTGCGCTTCATTAGGGAGCCATTTTTTTTTTCCACTACTTGTACTGTAAATAGACTTTGGTATATGATCTCACTATGGGGTGATGGTCTTGATGGCAGCCTGTGACTACCGTCCCGTGCTAATATTTTAGCTGAAGTTCACCCTCAATGCTTAAGGAAAGATTTTTTTTGAAGCACCGATAACCCCTGTAAAGATTTAATTCTATATTCCTTCACTTTTCCTTATCTAGAGAAGTCACTTTAATCTGGTCACCTGTTTCTAAAGGTGTTGTTTCATCCTTTAGGCAAATCTATTATAAATATTCTTCTATCACTGTTCCGTCATCGGATATAGTTATTTGCCTCTTCCATGGCAGGTGGTTCAGAGCACACTGTAGGTGTCTGGCAAGAGTGGACGTAGGCAGCTGGTCCTATATAAATTACAATTTCTCCTAACATGGAACACTTAACAACTAACGCATATTTGTTTGAGTTTTACAAATTTGTCTCTAAATGTAATAAGATATATTTAGACTATTGTGTTAACCTTACATAGCTTCTTTAGGGCTGTAAACTAAGATTCTTATCAGAAATTACTTGGGAAGAATAAATATGTCTCTTGTCTTTTTTGTACACCTTTTCTTTGTTTTTCTGATAGGCTTACTTCCTGTTGATCCCTTGAGTGAATTGAGTTTTAGTTGCTAGCCTGTTGACTCTAGCTGTTAAGCAAGTATTTAGGTTTACATTGTATAGACATTTTCACTGTGGTACTAAGTTGTATCTGACTGTATTATGCTTCTCTTGGCCAATGCAATCTGGTGTGGTGACTTGACAGGACCTCCTTTTGGTTCGTAGACTGATATTTAGCCTCTTCTTCTGCCATTGATGTGTATATAAATACTCATTTAGAATTGTTCAGTCGTGTTTACACTCAACTTTTCCACCTCTTAACGCATCTTCCAAATCTCAGCCAATGACCCAGTCACCTGAGACACCCAGTTATCTTCTTTTTATGGATGTGTAGAACATAAAGTAGTCTACTATCAGCCATGTTTGCATTCCGCACACAGATTTGAGCGCTACAACTGCATGATGTAGTCCATCATCAGCATGAAAGAGTCGATCTGCACGTAACCAAAACAAAACGACAACCAAACTGTCATTTCCTCTCTAAAAGCAAAACTTCCACCTCAGAAGCATGAAAAGTGCTACTGTAATTTCTTATGGCTTGGCCTCAATGTCTTTAAAGCTGGCTTCAGACGTGCAGCGGAGAGATCCAGAGTGGGCGCCCAGATTCATGGGCTGCTGGACAGCGGCTCATGGGACAGGAACAGCATCGGCAGTGTTCTGGAGGAGGCCATGACGCGTTTTGCCGTGATGCAGCGGCAGACTGAGGAACGTTTCCGCGTCTGGATGGAGAAGCTCACACGCCTCGACTCGGACGACGACTCCAAGCGCTCGAGTGACGCCCTAGACCCCTCCCAGGAGGCGCGCCCCTCACCCCCCAGTTCCTTCTTGCCGTCGTCGGAGTCATCGGAGACGATGGCTGCGTACATGCTGTCACGAGAAAACGCCAGTCTCCCCGCCACCCCTATAAACAACAACAACAACATCCTACCTGAGGCGGTCACCCCAAATGGAAACCTGGGGGTCCCAGACCCCGGCCTCTTGAATGCTTAGAGACCACTTCAAACCCTCTGCTCCTTTACTGGTGCCCAGGTTTCCTACTGTCACCATGCCAAGTATTGATATAGAAGCAGTTGATGGAGAACATATGGTTGTTTGTGTATTTATACTGTAGATTGTGAGGACAATAACTAAGCTGTCACGCCACTGACTGCAAATGGGCCTTAGATATTCTTTTGAAAGACTAATGCTGTGTAGGACCTGATGCCCAGTGCATCTGCTGGCATTGAATCACTGTGAGACATCTTAAGAATAATTCAATTCACCAGTTTGTTTTTACTGTAAACTACCATCTGTACATTAGTACGATTGCACTAATGTACATATGTGTGATTCATGTGACATGAGGCATATTCATGCTAACTCTGAGCTGTCTTTGTATTGCTTGTTGTAATGCCTATTCTTACACATTTCTTGTTACGCAGTTAAATATATACATATGAAATATATGTTTTTCATACATGATGTGCATGAAAAAAACCTGGGCAGCCATTATTACAAAGCCAAGTATGTCACTGCTGCTTCATAGCATGTGCCTTGTCATACAGATATCAGGATGGCATTGATGGTTTGCCATAACTTTATGTTTTTTAAGGAATCAGGTTCACAAGCCTCCTATTTTCATATGCCTTCACTCTGCTTGTACTTTATTAGGCATAAGTCTATCTATCATGAAGTCTATCCTTTTTAGTTTGGTGGCATAGCTTTACCAACATCTAAACAATTAATTTGCCTATAATACAAAGTGAATACACTAACCCATACTGTTTCTAGCGTTGTTTTAATAGCATATTGTAGGTAGCTAGCTAGTTAGATTTGATGACATGTTTGTTTACGCTGTGGTGGGATTGTTGCCAGACCGCTGTGGTGATAGATGAAGCTAGTGAGGAAGCCATGTCTTCCAGTGTATGTTTTTAATTGTGTACGGATCCGTCACGGCATCAAAACATGCATGAAGGGCTAATATCAGCAGCCCAGATGCACACAATCATTCTAGCTTGATTTAACAGCGCTAGTGCTCGGCAGTGTTCCAGCTTGGCCTATGTTGGCTTTTACATTAAATACCCCAGGAGTGATGCAGATGTGTCACGGTGAAGTTTACAGAGTCCCCAACATGTAAGGCGGATGGATAAAGTGGCCTTCTCTGGTTCAGATCTTGTGGTGGTGAACCTCTCCTCTAGCTGCATTGTCAGACATGGGCGACCATAGTGCCACAGACATTACACTCCAAATACAACCTAAGCATTATAGATCTCCCTTCTTCATCTTCATAGTTGGGATGTTTAAACTGCAGTTCTGATGATTCTGCTGTGTATGTATAAGTTTGATTGTCAGTTCTACAATCATTTCAGTTCAAAGCATCAGTGTTGCTCTTCCTGCTTGCATGTGATATTCCCCAGTAACGTAAATTAGCATTGTTAGAACATGCAAGGCCAGATTAGTTTTCAATAGCACCATGTTGGCAAAGTATTGCTTTGCTCATGTTGATGTATACTTACCGCAATTGTCTGTTTTTAGTTTGGGGTTTTATTTTGACTGCAAATGGGTCTATATTTTATTTTATTTTATTTTTTGAATCTCTGTCAATGTTGCTGCTATAATGGCGCACATTTTGTTGTAATGGAACCTACATTTGAATTTTGAAATCATCAAATGATCTGATATTGCAACTGAATTGTCTGCATTCTCTATGTAGTAAAGAGAGTTTTGTTACACAATCACAGACATAAAAGTGCATTAAAATCACTGAGTATAGTCTGGTGTTTACCAAAGAAACTACTCTGATTTATATTGGTCTTTTTCTACGTATGTACAGTATAAAACCCAGGTTCTACGTTAGCAAATGCTTGGTTTCTCTGGTAACACTGGTGCCCTCCCATTTCTCTTTGTTACCTCACCAGTATAGCAGTGCTGTCCAAAAGTACATGCTGTCTCATGATTCTCACTCAGGCATGCGTCTTGATGGCAGTATGGGTCACTACCACTCTTACGGGGTAGAAGAAATTCAAAATTTTTGGTTTCCCTTCCGGTTTCCAATTTGAAATACTTTTCATTAACTGTTCTGTAATGATTGCATCCTGTTGTAGATCTTTTTTTGTGAATGGCTGTGCATTAAACAGAGAAATAGACACTCAAAGCGCCTTCTGTAGCGTTTTTATTTGTGCAGTGACAAATCATTAAACTTGTTCATTTACTGAACACAGTTTGTTGAAGGGGCCATTAATTTTGCCAGTTTTTTAAATTTTTTGTTCTGTTTTGTTCAAATCTTTTTTTGTGGTGTAACTTAACCAACACTATAAATTTGATCGTTATTGGCCTGAGTGGTTGGAAACGACTGGCATATGTTGCCTTGCAAGCTGTTCAAATGAAGCCAAAGGGAGTTTGGATGCTACACCCCACCCGTGCTTCTAGACATGATTTGAATAATAAAGTGTATTCTTTGTTTTCTACAGACGGGCCTCCAGTAGTGGGTCACTATGATATTTCAGACACTGATTCTAACCAGGAGTGTATGAGTATGGAGACAGTCCGGCCCACGGTGATAAAGCATGAGCTAAAAACACACAGAGGCCAGGACATGGCAGCTCACTCTGGGTGTAAAAGAGCTCTGAGCTCTCTCTCAGGTCAGTTACAAACCCGGAGTATCCAAATGAAATTTCCATCCCTCTCAACGAAGACAAGTCTAGAGGCATGGGTGTCGTCGATATGCAGCGTGCTTATAAAAGGTTGTAAGAGTCTTATTAAGCCTCAGCAAGATGTCTCTGAGGTGTGCTATTGTCCGCTGTGTTCTCACCCCATGGACCCGTTTTTTTTTTATCTCGATGTAAATAAAAATCCTTTTTTTATTTTAAGACCTGTAATTTCATTTTTGACAAGCAAACATTGCCTACACGTGAATGGAACGACCGTTGTTTATGTTTTGTCTAAAATGTTAATTCATCCCTATTGCCATTCTAAATCTTCTAGGAAATAGGAATCAATCATTGTTTTGTCCTTGTCTGTGAGAGAAGTTTGCGGTCTTGTGTCAGCCAGGCCTGAGACTCTCCTCTATTCTCCTCCCTCTTCTAAAATGTGTGACTGTGTTTCTACTGTGTGTTTCAGGACAGGCAGAGCTATCCAAATGGGGGAGTTCTCAGCACAAGGGCCAGATTAACGTCGCCTCATCTGACAGTGAAGTGGAAATAGTAGGAGTGCAGGAAAACACGCGGTATGTTTTCTCAAAGTATTTTTACTGAGAGTACCCAAAGACACTGCATTACACGTGTTAAAAGTTTTATAAGTGATATTGAACTTTCATACCTCTATATCCTCACACACTGATATTTGGGATTAATGATTCCTTTTTAATTGTAAGTTTACTGAATACAATTTTAAAAATAAAAATTTAAAACAAAATTTTAACAAAAATAACGAAACTATTGTATATATTTTTTAAATAACCTCCATTGTATCTCAAAAACATAACTTCACTGATCAAGGCGACGTGTTTTCACACGATTAATCTATAAGATCATTCTTGTATCGGCCTATGATGCTTTGACCAGCATCCAACACCTAAATAAAGCAAATCCTTACATACAGTATGTTGTGACTACCTCAAACCTGTGTGTGTGTGTGTGTGTGTGTGTGTATTTGATTTTGGTCATTCAGATGTGCCCATCCTTGCGGAGGGGTGATCAAAAGTCTGTCTTCCTGGAAGGGGAATTCGGCGGAGCAGTTGAACAGCACAAGGCAGCCCCAGCTCTGGACTACAGTTTCCCCGCAGCCCAACTGGGCTTTTCCATCAGAGGTGGTAGACCTCACGCTGGACGAGGATGCCGGACACAAATACCTACTTTGAATGAATTGTGCGCTGAAGACTTCCTTTACTATGTCCCCACAACCTCACTCTCTAGCCTGGCCGAATGCCTTCCTAGAGACACATCCAACTACTAATTGACTACCTGCATCAGAGTACAATGTGTTTGTCACCTACTGTTCAGCAATCGTGTTAAAGCCATTCTACTGAAGTGATTCTCTGATGGTTTTTCAGCAATTACAATTTAACAAAGGATGTCAATATTCCAAAAAAATTAGATGGCACTTCAACAGCAGGCGGAATCCTAAAAGGAATTTAGATAAAGATAGCAATATTTTTTCCGTTTAGAACAGCTAGAGGTAGGCGTTGTGTCATATGCTTGTGAGCTACATAATGAAACTTAAAAGCTGCAGATGAATGCAGTCAGTGGCATTACATGGCTGCTGCACTACGACTTATGACATGTTCTTTTTCTTTTCCCCCGTAATTTTGTCTTGTCCTGGGTCAAGACAAAATGACAATAGATGGATATTTTGCTTGTACATGTATTGGGTCAACTGTTTTGTTTGAAGTCTCATCACTGGCTCGACCCTTAGTTCTGACTGCATCTATAACATTTGCTTTATTAAACAGTGCCAGCATAGGTTTGTGGTTTTTGTGCTGTCATTGAAGTATAAATGCTTATCTTTTAACTTCAATTCACATCTCGTTTTAGTATGAGGCGGGGAAAAATGTCACGTTTTTTGAGAGCCACCGGTCAAAATCTGACAAATACACCAAAAGACTACAAAAAAAGTTAAACGTTTCTACCAAGCCAGTTCTAGCTTCAGTGTTCTAGCAATGCAAAAGATGCACCTTTGGTTTGAGACAGGTTTTAAATTGAAGCCACGAGTATCCCTGAATAAGAGTCATGAATGAATGAATATATGTATGGCCCTGCATTGCCGACTGGGTACACTTATGGTTTGCATGGTTTTCCCTGTATGATTGAGAACTTTATCCTCAAAACCTTTTGGGACCCTTTATGACAACTGAGGAAATGTATCTTCCATTAATTATTGCAAAGCATGATGGCCTGAATGCCTTGAAATGTGCACTATTTTCTTTCAGAATCATATATAGCTTATTCTTTTACCTTTTAAAAGGCAATTTTTGCTATCTTGACAAATATTTTAATAATAGATGTGAATTTAGTACATGTAGATATTAAGAGTAAAAGTGCTGGTGAGCTTATGCCCCATTTGGGGCTTCTAGTAACAACATTTAATGTATGAACTCTTTATACCCTTGTCCTCAGGGCTTGTTTGCTCTCTTCCTGTGGTCTCATCTTAGTCCTCATGCAATAGTGCGTCCTTGGTGAGACCACAGCTGCGCTGGTTAATTTGTGTCGGTAATCTCACTTTACACTTATACCTTCATGTTAAAAACTATTGGTGTTTTACTTCCAGCAGTCACAAGTAGTTCAACACACCAGGAACTCCACCAAAGACCAAATACATAATTTATGCCGATTTTTATTCTCAAATTAAATTTTAATTTGTAAGTAATCTGCGTCTATACAATTTTAAACACACAGTATACTGTGATGTTTATTCTTTCTAACTGGCCAGTCCTAAGTAGTTATATTTTTCCAGACCTTTCTTGCATGAAAGACTGCTCAATCCACATTATTATTCCTTGGTTGTTATTATTAATAAATGTCAGTAAGACATTTCTCATGCTTTTGTGCATAGTGGTTTGCTATAAACTAGAGACGTGATGCTCAGTTATGGTTGCACATAGCATAGCTTGCTTTTGCCACATCTTTAACTTTAACCTCAACTCTCATATTGTCATTAGCAGTACAAGTACAGTTTTGTTATGTTAATTTACTGTCGATGTTTTAAATTAACAGTGTTAATATTTTGTTGCTTCTGCAAGTCTTTGACTTCCTTGAAATTGTATGTAGAACAAAAGGAACCTATTTTAAAACTAAATAAATGGAGTATTATTTAATTCTGTAATTTATTTTCTTGTCATCATGGAGTGGGAGGTTAGTCCAACTAGGTAGGGGGCTAGATTTAAATTAAAATTTTCTTAACTGCATTTCTTGTCTGTAATTAGGAATATCCTCTAGTCTGACTGTTAACATGCACAGAATATTCTGAATATTCTGTTCCTATTCTGAATATTCTGTTCCTATTAGGAAAAAAGACATTCTTAATGTACTATGAATGCTGCTAAAACTGGAATATTATCGTATAGACCATGTGTTATTTTCTGAATAAGGCCTTATTCAGAATACTCAAACACAGTATGCACTTTACACAACCTGTATCATATTAGGAATATTCTCGTACTCTAAATAATAGTGGAATATGTGTGTGCATGTAAATGTCGTCTGTGTGTGAATGAACAATCACCAAACAGTCTAGACAACTGCCTTGCCAGGAACAATGCAAAATCTTCAAACAAAAGCTCCTGGGTCAGAGGTCCTTTGGTGTCACCTGCCGCTAGGGGGACATGTGGACCTCAGATGAGGAGCACAATGAGGGACTAAAGCAATACAGTCTGTTTGGCCCTCATGCTAAACCAAAAGCCCTTTTGCTTCTCTCTTCACCCTCAGGGCAGATCACCAGCTGTATGTTAATTCTCCTAGGAATTGTTGGTTCCATGGTACATATGCCGTCTCAGTTCGAATTTCAGAAATGTAATTCTCTTATTCTAAAAGAAACAGATTCCCTTGTCTGAGTTTCAACTGGACAATTTCTTGTTATAAACAAGTAGGCCTATACACTACAGGTATAATGAGCTTATTTATTATAATGCGTAATGCACTCAGACAACTACTGTGCGTGTAGGTCTAATTACATATAATTGTATTCTCCTGTAATTGACATATAGATCGTGTTGGGCTGAATACAATAACATCATATGTTCATAACTTCCAAACACAATGAAAATAGTGAAAGAGACAATTTTGACTCTAAACAAACGAGTCAAAATAGTCTGGGTTTTGCTACCCCCACTGCCTCTCCATACCCATCTGTTCCAAACACTACTGTGAAAACTAGTATTTTATGACCAGCAGTTATGGTTTGTGCACACATCAAACAAATACCATTGGTCATATTATCCGTATTTTATTAAAACAGATTGCTTGTAACTCTAGTACTCTTGAGTTCTCTCAAATCTGATTAATTTCAAAAACAGAAAGACAGACATGTTTCTGCCCCCTACATGGGACTAGGAGCCATGCGGATGATTTCATTGGTTGCAGTGGGTGGGTTCAAAGCGGAGGTGTTCATGGATTGGTTAATTCTGTCTTTGTCTGGAGGGCAGTCGAGGACCCTGTCCCGTTTGAATGTGCTGGGATTGGAAGGGACCATTTTCCATGGACCATCTGTCTCCTAGGCCAGCGACACAACAAAGGACCCAGGATGGTGTTAGTACACGTTGGATATTTGGTTCTTCCCGTCTTCGGCTCGGTTAGAAATAGAGGTATGGTTCATTTTCAGTACTATAAATCGTCAGTGGTTATTTCAGTGCTGCCAAATAATGTAAACACACCTTGCGTGTTGACACCTGCTAGCGAAAATGTAACCAACGCGACCACGGAACTAGCCCTCATAGCCATTTTGCTAACGTCAAATCGCGTACATTTTAATCCGAACTGAAGCGGTTAGAATGATTATCACATCGCATGCTGTGTTGTATTTAATAAAACCACATATTTAAGATAAGCGTGTTGACTCTATTGGGCGTGTTAAGTAAGGAAAATTATCCCAGCTGTCAAAGTCAAACGACAGTTCCCCCTACCTTCATCTGAGCTCGATTAGCTAGAGCGAGCGTCGCCTGGCGAATCAGCGCTCTTGTGTTTATTGTTACTGTGCGGGTTTTAGGTGCGTTTGCACAAATTTTTCGCTGCCATAGCTACTAAACGACAAATTGTCTCATTTTCGCTTGGCCAGCTTTGTCTTCGCTGCGTTCGTAATTCGGCCATCGATCAGCTGCATCTTAGGCCAGCTTGACTTTGTTTCTTTACACGTGTGTGTGTTTGTGCCTTGTGGAATTGACAGTGTCCATTGGTTAACGTTTATGGCATGGCATTATTAATTATTTTAATGACTACAACATGCTTTCAAATACCTCTAATTGGGCACTATACGGACCACAGCTCTAATAAATAGATTATTATTTTCCTAGTTGATGACATTAAATTTAATATTTTTCAGTTACTCTGCACGCGCTCCAATATTTAAAATATGAACAGTATATCCCCCATTTTGTTTTGCTTAATTTTACGTAACGTTATTCAAGAAATCCCCCGCCATAATAATAATAATAATAATAATAATAATAATACGTTCATTGTAAAAGTTACATGCAGTAGCACCAATGATTTCATTGTGCTTTTATTTGTGTTCTTTTTTCCTGTTCCATAGTATCGAGGCTGGCTCTACATTCCGCATTTCTCAGACCTTTGTCCCCCTCCATTGTGTAGCTAACGATCATCTGCTGCTGTCTGCGTAGCCTCTGCCTGTTTCTGCATCTAGCTGTATTTGTGAATCCCTTCTTCCTCATTTCCTCTTTCCATCTGAAGACGACATTGGCATTTAAATCGAGTTCCCACTCATACCGTATCCTTCTGTGTAACTAAAGAATAACACCTTCTGTAGAATCAGTTTGTCTTTATTTAAACTGTCATGTTGCTCTTTAGTAAATAACCCATTGTAGCATTAGACTTTACTACAAAATGTCATTGCGATTCTCCCATTCAGTGTGGATAGACTACATTCTACTGTAAATTTCTGTAAAGTGGATACATTTTGACCAATGACTTGATTCAATTATAGCAAGGCTTGATCGAACATTGGATAGTGTTTCCATTCCCTTGCTGAATTGAATTGTACCAGCTTTCATCACTACTGCCTTCCTAAAACACCTAAACTCTAATCATCCCACCCATAACTGCTGTTATCCCAGTAACAACCCTTTCCACTTTTCAATTTATGTGGACCCACGATCCACTGCACATCTTTGAGTGTTTGTCTAAATAACATCCATGTGTGGACTGAGTCCATGTATGTAGTCCCACTAAACCAGCAGGACATGGACCTAAATAATCTTACCTTTTTAGAATTAAATTGTCCCTTATGTTGTAAACAACCCTCTATAACCCATAATTCAGACCCTTCCAGAATGCTATCCACTTTACAGGGATGTGTATATCCCGGTCTGCTGTAGAACTCCTATTAGAATCAAAATGTCTCTTATTCTTTTTGTTGTGGATTTCTACCTTATGTCCCTGTATTAGATCCTAATGCATGTTCGTTTTTATACTTTCTATGTTTCCACATTGAACAGCAGATTCCAATGTAATCTTTGTGTAGAGATGTCCCTGCTATACTGAAATGTGCTGTAAGCACACACATCTACTCATTGGATGCTGCTTCTGTTCTGTTAACCCTAAAGTAAGCATGGTCGGGCCTTGCTGTTGTTTATCTGCATGCAATTATTATGGTTCTACAGGCTTTATTATTATTATTATTATTATTATTATTATTATTATTATTATTACACAGTGCCACACATACTAATAATTTCCAATAAAGACTTTAGTATTTATCCTAACCTTCAGTGTGCTTCTTGCTGATTATCATGTGTACCACCCTCCTCTGTCCGCACTGTTCTGTCACTAAGGCGGGCCTCTCATTTTCTATATGTGCTCTCATCTCTCAGCTGTCTTGTTTAGAGACACTTCAAGGTGCTGCCCTGCATACTTTGGATGGCCAGTAGAATTCCTCACTCTGGAATAGCATGCTTTTACTCAGTCGTGCAACGCTAATGCGCCATCTCTCCCTTACCAGTCACTTAATTTAGATAATTTGTACATCTAATACTTTGTAACGCAGTGCCTGGTGTGTTCTATCCTCCATATTTAGGTTGGGTTAACTACAGGCACGCTTGAAATTATTCTCTGCTTTTGTTTTTAGAGCCATTTTCCCAGATGAGATAGCTCTAATTAATTGCTGGTTCACAGCATTTTATAGCCTGGATCCACATACACTTATTTGAATTGTGCTGCCATTCATGAATGGCTAGGCTAAACATAATTCTCTGCCTGCTATTCATGGGATCTGATAACCAGACTAGGAATTTTGTTATATCTGACTAAAACACATTTTAGGTTCCTTGTCTATGCAAGGTTATGTTCACTATGTAATCCATCTTTTAAATTACAAGTACTAAATTATCATGAATATTGGTTTATCACAGCGACTAGTTGATAATGACTAAACTAAAATTAGGGCTTTTGGTGGTAAATGTAATCTCAAATGGCATACAAAGGGGGGTCTTGACACCACTACATAAACAAACCCACCAGGCCTACGTAGGAATGCAGGAATGGCAGTTCAAGTTATACTTTTAAGTAATTTAGTGTAAGAATGATACTGTGTATTTTATGTGATTAAAATGGAACCTTGTAATACACTTGTAATTTATATTTTGATTATAACTAAACTTTAGAAAACCATAATATTCAATTTCTTTATCTTTTTGAGTCACAGGTTGTTAAAATTATTTTACAGCTGGTTGTAATATGTGGGTGTATACAATGGGTGTCAAAAAAACATAAGGTTACAAATAATTTTGACATTTCTTTAAAAAATGTGTGTCTCTGTGCTGACAAAATGATCAGTGCTTAGTAACCTGCCTCATGTACTAGCCTACCTGTCGAAATGGACATTCTCAAACTGAGATATTACACGACATGACTGGAGGTAAACGTTGAAGGCTCGTTAGCTTCTGTGTGTGTGGAACCATTACAGAGACCTTTTCTCCAAACCATTCTATATTGGAGCAGTGTAGTGCAAAAGGGGGTTCATAGAGGCGAGTAGAAGGTTTTGATGCAGAGGGGGGGGACAGACTTGACGTCATACTGCTGCAGTCACTGGGGGCGGGGCTAACGGGGCTTAAAGAGAGACACTACCGCAGCCTGTAACTCGTACTCAAATCCGTGGTATGACACACAATAACACTACCACCTAAGCACTGTGTCAAATATTACCTTGACCTTGATATTAGATTGACCTTGTCCAATACAGAAGGATCTATCCAGATCATCTGATTTGTATTCTAGTCTAATCTTCTAATCCTTGGGTCATTGGGGTCATGGGCTGTGGGCTTACATAAAACCACTGACCATCTGACCCAGAAGACGCCTGTTTCCGCTCTACTTCCTCTGGCAGCATCAGTCCTAGTTTGCTCATATTTCTAAGGTTCACTGACTTCATGTGTCCCAAGGCTGTAGTGATCTACTGATGCAAAATTACAACAAGCAATATTACCAAAACATAATGTTCTTATGCACATCCACCAAACACAACAGATGGGGAGGTTTGAGAGGCTTAAGTGAAAATAAATGAAAAAAAATTCGTATTTTTTGGACCAGATCATTCTATTAAAAATGTTTTTGGTTTTTTTAAAGTCGTCTATAAAAATACATTAATCATTTGTATAATTATTTAGCATTTAACTAATATCCACCTAAAATGTCTGTACTGGTATAGACTTTGTCTAAACCTGTTATTTCTTAAATTTCTTTCAAAAAAGCAAGCATAGCATAGCCTTCAAAATTTTGGGGTCACTTTGAATAGAAATTTCCTTGTTTTTGAAAGAAAAGCATATCTTTTGCATTAAAATAACATCAGATAAATATACAGTGTAGACATGGTTAATTTTCTGAATGACTGTAACTGGAAATGGCAGATTTTTAATGGAATATCTACATAAGTGTACAGAGGCCCATCTTCAGCAACCATTGCTCCTGTGCAGGGCCGGAGTGGGCCCATTTAGGGACAGGGGTAGGGACGGTCGGACATTATGTACTAATGAAAACTAGATGCTTTTGTTTTTTTGTACAGTATGGCAATCACAGCTAAATGGTTAAGTGTGTGTGTGTATGTGTGTGTGTGTGAGAGAGATTTCACTACTGCAATCATCGACGGGCTTCGACAACTGTAAACTGGTTTGCCCTCGAAATATGTCTGTTTATTTGGTAAATTGTTTTTCTCAGAGAGAGATCGTTTAAAAAATCAGCTGTTCCCAGATACAATAGTCATTTACAACATTAACAATGTCTACACTGTATTTCTGATACATTTTATGTTATTTTAATGGACAAAAACATTTTGAAGTGACCCCAAACTTTTGAACGGTAGTGTATGTATTCTTTGAACAACATCTATGAACATTTCATCAACTTATTGAAGGACATACGCCACTGCTGTTGTGCTTTTGCCCTGACCAAAGGGAACAGATACCATCCCCCAGGCTGGTGTCTGTTCCCTGGGCCAGACAGCTGGGGGGCTATAATGGGCCAAAGAAGCAGCTGCCTGTCCCCCAACCCAGCCCCCCCACCCCCACCCAACTGGCCACCGGTAATGGATATTGGTTGTGAGACTACGACAAAGTGCTGATTCAGCAGTTCTACAGCCTCGTGTCTTGTAGTTACTAGTTACCAGACTCAGGCAAGCTGGATTAATTAACGACATAAAGCATCCTCAGTGGCTGACTGTGCTGATCACACATCACAGCAGGCTATGAAACAGGCTAGATATAGCCTGTATACTCAGGGCTTTCTAACATTTAACGAGAGTGCCAATGTTGCTCTCTGCATATTTTACAATTACAATTATGGCATTTAGCAGACGCTTTTATCCAAAGAAACTTACAATTACATGCTGTTTACATGGAGCAGATAGGGGTTAGCTATTTCTTGCTATAGATAAAATACCAAATTATTTACTAAATGGAATGTAATATCAATTATAGAAAGAATTAATTATATCTTGGCATAGGAATGCTTGCGACGCATACAACCAATTTTTCTTATACATATCTGACAAATAATGGTAATGCTTAAAGGCACACACTCTTCAACTGTGTTATAGCAGCACCAGAACCCCAAATTGCCCCAACTCAAACAAACACTGCAATGAATGGCTGTATGTGGTGGGGTAGCAACCAGTGTGCCAGCCACTCAGCTCTCAGGTGTTCAAACCAAAAGAAAAGTACGGGTAAGTAGACACAAATCAATGAGTGTGGAGTGTTCTTTGACTCACTCCCACTCACTGTGCCTGGGTCTGTTCTGGCAGCGGGTCTAGGTTAGGTATACCTTCACTGGGGTCTCATAACTTGCTTTTTTTTTTTAACTATAATTACTACATGTGTGTCCTTGTTGGTTCCATAGTTCAGTCAGTATCATCCAGTCATCATCATTGATGAAGGGAGGGGCATATTTGTACCATCTCCATTCTCATTGGTGGAATTTACTTTCCTATAGGAGCACACTTCAGCAGGCATCAGCACAGCCATGCTACCTCCTGTCGGCACTTTCAACTTGGGACACCTCAAGCTCCCATCTCGACAGAGTTTCCCCTGGGACACGGTGGCCAGCCCCCACAGACAGGTCTGGCTCCACACTTGTCCCCGCTGCACCATCCGTCCCTCACGGCCCTGTCGGCACCCCCCCAGTTCCAGGACATGCCCGGGCCTACGTTTCTACCTCAGGCATTACACCAGCAATACCTCATCCAGCAGCAGATCCTGGAGGCACAGCACCGCCGGGTCTTGCCACACACCCGGTAAGACCATACATGGGAAATACAAGTGGGTGGATGAGGCTGCCCATAGATGCTGACTCAGTAAAAATTATTGAACCAGACAAAACCTCTGAGAATAATTATTAATCTGGGACATTTTAAAATTTTTGCAGAGATCATAAAAGCAATGGTTTCATCCAAATAGGACTTTTGGAATATGTGTGTTTTTAATATAAAAAATATTTAAACCAAACTGAACCTCCCAGTCCAGACAGTTTGATCAGACCTCCTTTAAGGACTGTGTGGGTGTTTCCAGATCCGCTTGATCTTCCAGACTCTCTTATGTCAGTTTGTTACACCTGTTAGGTGCATAACAGATACCTTCTTTATGATTGGTTATTATAAGATATAGCCGGAGAGTCGTAATTACTCACATGAACTCAAAACCCCACAGCAGATTAGCATTAGGCCTATATTATTTCCACGGCATTGCTAGCGTGAATAATATCTTAATATGGAAGTATTTGCTGTGCTCCTCACAGAAGAACCCAGGAGCGTGTACCCCTGAATCCTCACCGGCTGCGTTCAGGCTACGAGTACACCCCCCCACTCCACGTACCCCACCCAGTCACGCAGCAGCCACGTTACCTGGCAGAGGGCACAGACTGGTAAGTCAGGGTAGGAGATCAATGAGCAACGAGGCTGTAGGCTTACCCGCCGTCCATAGCGGTGCTGACTGTGGCTGTGTACCTGCAGGGATCTTAGCGTGGATGCTGGCATGCACCACCAGTACCAGCTACAGCAGCTTCCACAGCACTATCAGCATTACCTGGCCTCTCCCAGAATGCACCACTTCCCTAGGAGCACATCATCTACACAAGTGGTATGTTGGTTATTTGCTGATCCCTTCACATGCTGTTGATTTCTTTTTCTTTCTTTCTATTTTTTTTAGCTCGAGTTAGGTAATCTGTAAATCGTCCAATTACTACATTAACTTCTATAATAAAGAGTTGTGTCATTACTTTCAAGGTCGTGCATGAGATCAGAAACTACCCGTACCCCCAGCTCCACCTGTTGGCCCTGCAAGGCCTCAATCCTTCTCGTCATGCCACTGCTGTGCGAGAAAGCTATGAGGTAAATATAATCCACTTTGATTTGTATCAGTCAATTTATTTATTATTATTAATTATTTTTTGTGGATATATCACTATGTAGTAGATGTTTGCTTTTCCTTTTGTAGCGTACAGTGAATAGACATTTATGTTTAATGCTTAACTTATTGTTATGGCCCAGGAGCTGCTGCAGCTGGAGGACAGACTAGGTACTGTCAGCAGAGGAGCTGTTCAAACAACCATAGAGAGATTCACTTTTCCACACAAATACAAAAAGGTAAGATAGACACTTGGTATTATGTAACACCTGATAGCTCTATATATATAGATATATATAGATATATATAGATATATATCTATATCTATCTATCCTGATCTATAAATCATCTCATGGCCCCCCAAAATGTTGCAGTTGTCTGACATCACACTGACTCTGCTATCTGATTGGTTGACAGAGAAAGCCCCTTGAGTTAAATGTCCGGGAGGAGGAGGAGACAGACGTGGATGAGAAATGTACCATCTGTTTGTCTATGCTGGAGGACGGAGAAGATGTCAGGTATGAGATTACTCTGGACACAATTATTCCATATGTTTCCATATGTACACTCCCACTTGTTTCCACGGTAGTAAGATGGCTGAGGAAGACGAGCGGGCCATTGGGATTAAAAGGGTTGGTCAGTTTACAGCATATGGAGCCTCAGCTGTCGGGGATTGATGACTTGAGGCATGGCTGTAGTCTTGGGGGACCATCCTGATCTAACTAGCTTCACACTACTACTGCAGTCAGTCTAGGTTCACTCCATTCAAATCCCTTAATGCCTGGTTAGAAAATGATTGGGCCAATCAACATCCAGTTGTAGTTCAAAAGCCATAACAGTGTGTGACTGGTTGATCCAATCTCCGAAACTGGACAACATGAGCTCTCTAGACTTCCCTGATGTTAGTTTGCAAGCTGTCTAGACCTCAGCACTCAGTATTCATGAACCAGCAGACGAAAACTTGACTCATGACTTATTCCGTTCTCTAGGAGATTACCCTGCATGCACCTCTTCCACCAAGGCTGCGTGGACCAATGGCTGGCCACCAGCAGGAAGTGCCCCATCTGCCGGGTCGACATCGAGACTCAGCTGAATCCTGACAGCTGATGAGCCCAGGCGAAGATTTAAACTCCCGTCAATCACCCCAGCGTGGTTCCTGCCAACCCTTCCCCTGTTGGGTGCTTTGCCAAATGTCTCCAGACATCACGTGATTTTATCTCTCTTCTGACTAATGCTTTACTGAGCCAAGCCAGGGTTACTAACGCCACCACAAGCTGCTGGGCACTCTCTCTTTATATGGAAACGCATTCCTCTGGAAGCAAAAGACATGCAAACGAATAGACACACACACACATGCACAGGGTTTACTTGTAGCTTGCTGGTTGTAAGTGGAGTGTTGTTGCTGTTGTGGTCTTGTACTGTAGGTAGCCTTGGCATTGTAGCATGTTCTCAAAGCCATGACTTACTGTCCTGAAAGTGGTCAACCTAATAGCCCACTACTTTTTCTCTAAAACTGAAGAGAGCCTGAAAGCCCTGCTGCCATATTTGCTGACAGATCATTTTTTTAATATAGCTAGTAGTAGCATCCAAGTGGTGTTTTGTGGTTCCTTACTTAGCTAGTTTAACTAAGCGTTAAACTAAATCTGTTTCACCCATCTTTGACTTCATTTGCAATACAGTTGTACATTTACCAGTTTAACTAGGCTTTCAGGACAGTTATGAAGCCCAATTGTTTGTGTGCTGAATAAAAGTTTGCAGGTAGAAAGTGTCACAAAAATCACAATTGTAGCTTGACCTGACGCACCAGTTTCGCATGCGTGCTCTGATGTGTGGATTTACAGCATGTCTAAAAGACGTGTACATGTGTTTCCAGGATTCAGGATGCAGGATTCCTGGCAACAGCCAAGAGTTATTGCAGTTGACTCTTTATGTACAAAGCCAAAAATGGAATATATGGTCAGAAAAATACATATAGGGCCCATCCCCCACCACGCACTGCAGCCACTGAGTATGGTGGGGGTATTGTTGTGGGTAAAGCAACATAAAGCTTCCCTGGTTAAACAGTATAGTAAAATGCAATGCATGTTTCATTGTCAAGGTGGGCTTTTAGCTTTGATAGCATTGATTTATAAAAGAGGGTACAGAATTTGTCTGTGCATGACTTAGCTAAGCTGAGCTGTGACTATCTGCTTAACACTAACAAACTGCTGACTTGTAGCGTGCGTGTTCATCCCGTCCCCTTGGTGGCGATGATTGACTCTTTGTGTGATGTTTACCTTAATGCCTAAAGAACAAGCACATGTGATGATAGATATAGCAACAAAAAATGTTCCCCTTGGGTATTGCATTGCATTGGTTTCAGTATATTTAGCTATAGAAATGCAGAGTTTAAACCGAGTGAGAAGCTTGTGTATAAATCTCGTGGTTGGTGTGACAGATGTTCCCTATGCTGTTTTGCTAGAACAACAGGTAGAATGTTGTGTGCTGGAGGCAGTCGCTTTCACAGTGCAAAGATACAAGGGAGCACAGGACAACACTCCCTGTAATGAATGCTAAAATTAGATAATGGTCACTGGGGTCTTGGTCTTGTTTTGTCAATCCTATTTTTTTTATGACATTTTAAGTCATAACAAAGACCCTTGTGTTAATCCAGGCCTTTTGAACCCTGACTATGTCTTGCACTGAAATAGAGGAGCAGAGGGTTGAAACTAACTCCCAAAGACCCTGAAAGCCTTGTGGACGGGGGGTGCCCAATTGACAAGTATTACAATACAGCTTCCTCCCTGTCCTGTGTACTGATAGTGTTTGAAACTGCCTCCGTCTGTAGTGGAGTTGTCTGTGGGAAGTTTTGATAGTTTACACAGGGTGTTGTCATTTGAGATGCCTTAAGTATTTAACAATCATAATTTATTAATTACTAACTGTAGATATTGTGGGTACGTATTTAATTTTATAGTTTTTGCAATTGAAACATAATTTATTTATTTAGAAATAACACAAAATGATTAAGGAAAAAAAAACTATTACCTCATTTTGCATTGTTGTGAACGGGAATGCTTTGCATGCTGTTGTATTTTTTCTGAAAGCTGAAAGAAGAAAATAGCTCTGCTGATGTATCGCACAGTCAAGTCGACTGTGCAACATTTACTGTCCTAGGCCGAGCCTTCTCCCTTTCTCACTCCCTCATGTGGTGCTGTGCATATTGGTTACATTCCATTCAATGCAATTTTTCTGATATCCCCTATGCTGTGACCTAGTGGACGAATTGCAATGGAGTGAAATTATTTGTTGTTTTGATTTTTTTCTTTGATGTTTTTATTCCAGTCTTTTTTTGCACTCCTAGTTTTAATATGGGAACCCTCTCACTGGCATAAAACAGTTTCAGTTGTAGCTTAATACTGTTACCATTATTACTGTCCATTTATGCTCTGCTTTTTAAAAGCATCAGCAGTGGTTCTTATTCATTTCCAAATCAAAACATGTTCTGCCTCTCCTTATCTCATTCTCTTTGAAATTCCTTTGAATCTTCCTCCTTTTCCCCTCTGATCATGCTCTTTCCTTACCTGGTTTCAGGATACCACGTATTATGGCTAGCTATCCATGAATCATAGCTAAACCCATACTTGTGCTATGATTCATTGGGACTGGAACCTGGCTAGCGCTTCACTACTTTTGCCAGAAGAGCTTGTAGACGTGAGCATAAGTGCTTCATTTTAAGTGTCAGAACATATTGGGTTATTTACACCACATACCGGTAAATGAAGACCACCTAAACAGAGCCTTGCTGTTGACACAACTGACTTAATACAACAGCTAATAAATTTAACATGCCCTGAAATTGTATTTAAAAAATTCATTACCACATTTTGTTTATCAAAGTATTAAAACATAAGCATTGAGCAGATAGTGGTATTATGACGCAATCGAGGAGTGGACCTTTAAACTATGGGAATACTTCTGACTACAAAGAGGCATATTTAACTGTGGGCTTTAAACAAGCAGCAATCACTTTATCTACTTCTTTCTATCTGCCTGTTTCCTTCTCTTATCTTCTCTCACTCATAAGCTATTCAGTTTCCTCCAGGGAATGCACGGACAGAGACAATTTTAAAGCACAACCTTTCTAAAAATGCATGTTTTTCTCAGGTTTCAATATATTTCAATGGTATAAAAGTATATGGTGAAAATCTATACAAAGACTATATCAGAATATTATTAATTTTGCTGCTGCTTGAATCTGAAAAAAAAATGAAAAAAAATGAAGGAAGACGAAATATCCCAAAAAGTGCCAGTGACAGGGCTGCCACTGTCTTTGTACGAAAACCTGCTGTTTAGCTGTGACTGCGCAATGTTTTTCAATATAGCATATTTTATCTCAAAGTAGAACTATTTATCATTAATATAAAAGCAATAGCTCATTAATGATGAGTGTAAGAGAATGGGTGAACATATTATCAGTTATGTTAGATTCACTTTTGGTGGAATTTTGTACTTTTATTTATTACTACTAATAATGGTTTTAAAAATTGCATTGCTAAACCCAAATTGTTCCTTTTTATTTCATGGCTTGTATATTATCTTTTTTGTATGTGCTCTTTTATAATAAACAGAATTAAAGGAATGAAAGTTTTATCTAATGTGGTGTATATTACCTATTAGTATAATTGGGTTCAGATGCTTAGCATACTATATTTAAAATATACTGTGCTGTATATGGTTTCATTTGGGCATGCTTAAAAATGCTTAAAAAATTACTTCCTCAAAGTAATTTTTAAAATCTTTTATCAAAATCTAAATTATAACAAAGTAACCAAAACAAACAGATACATGACCTTCAAAAAAAGGATGGCACATTGGCACAGCATTTCAATGCGCATATCTACTTACAGTATAGATGTAAAAAAATATATATATATAAATATAAATCGGTTCCTGAGATATTGACCTTTTGGGATTATTTTAACATGCCTCCGGAATACAAAAAAAGTATTGTGGCAATGTTGTTTTCAATACTTGGGGTAAAGGACCCTGAAGGTCTGCCCATCAGCTTTCTTGGTGTCCAGCCACTTGCCACAGAGAAAGATGGTGGTGACACCATTTGCTGTGTTTGTGACCTCCACCCGATCCAACAGCCAGCCTGGGCTTAGGCCGGAGTTGTCATGCTCCACCCGTACCCTGAGCAGCTCCCCCATGTCAAGCATCTCCAGGATGAACCTGTCTGTCCGCTCGCGCTCAAAAAGGTTGCGACACTTCTGCCTCAGCGGGCGTCGACCCGAGTCTCCATTGGAGCCATAGATAGTGATAAACACGTTTGCGTCCGTGCCCGCCCTCTTTTCGTTGCCTGTGATGACGATGATCTCGTATTTGACTGGCACCAGGCTGCGGGCCTTACTGGCAAAGCTTTCAAGGGTCTTCGTGCACTCAAAGGTCATGAACGTGTCCTTCTTCGGAGAGAGGGGGACTAAGGCATTGCAAGTGAAGACATACCTTGAAGACACAGGGCAGAGAAGACAGTGGCCTTAATTTCTGAATGATATTGAACATTCTGATAGCAGTGTTCTAAAACTGTTGGACCCAAAAAGAAGAGGTTCATAGCTCACAACCCTTTCAATAAATGAAGGGGGTGCAAGGGCCCCACTCTCGCATACTTGGGGGCTCCAGGGAGTCGGGTGAATGTTCCTGGATGTACATCAAAGAGCCAAAACATTACGACCACCCGGGTTAACATGGGCACTCTGCATCCGGTCTGCGGCTACTGTTTTCAGCCCCATATGCAGCGAATGCGATGCACTGGGTGCTTGGACATGTTCCTTGCTTAACCATCATTCAAATGTTCTGCCAATTGTGCCATAGTAGCCCTTCTATCAATTTGTTGCCCCCACACATAGATGAGCCTTGGGCGCCCAACTCTGGAGCCGGTTCGTCCTTAAGTGCCTAACACCCTGTTGCCGCTTCGTGGTCCATCCTCCCTCAGGAAGGCTTACCGTCTAATATATCCCAGACTTTGGCATGCGTTATTCGCTCCATCTGTGAGTGGTCATAATGTTTTGGCTCATCTGTGTATGTGCATGCGTGTATAGCCATTAGACACTAATTGTGCTCAGGTATTATGCACCACATATGGTGTACTGTATATAGCGATACTAGATCTTACACACGTTTCCTATAAGGTGGCTGCTAGTCATTATTCAGTGAAAAGGTCATACCTGTTGCCCAACTCTTTCTCTAGAACCACAACCTCCTCCACGTGCCAGTACGCCTCCCCCTTCACCTTCTTCCCATCTTTGGGGGTCTGGCCCAGGCAGATACTGGCGATATCACCGAGGTTCTTTGATGAAAACTCAAACGTGTCAACACTTCCTCTAAAAAAAACAGAAAAGCATATTGCAGGGACGTTTCGTTTATTAGTTTAGCATGCTATTTTAATAAATTACCAACATGAAATGAATAGTTATAATAGTTATTTACTCCATGTTGGGGAGAAGTGGACTGACTGTCCTAAAATGTATACTGTGCATTTAGAGTTTAACTATAGCGGAACTCTCTCCAGCAGAAATCATTATATTCCATATGATAAACACGGATGAATTCCCATGCAGCCTACCGCAGGAACCTCTTCTTCTTTGAGTTCTCCATTACAAACTCCTTTGATCTGCCTTTTTTCCCCTCAAGTGCAATCCAAGGGTTCCCTTTGGTTTCAGCTTCATTTGTGTCTGCTGTGGTAACACAGATTTCATATTCTGTAAGGAAGAAAGCAAGAGAATGATTATGATCTCTTTGGGGTAAGTGGAGTAAGTATTGTCTAGCACTGCGAGACCTTCCTGATCTCACCAGCTCACATTCAGTTACACACTAAACTTTTGCTGTGAGGGGAAGCCAATGAATGTCAATCAAAATTATTAGTAGGGGGGGGCTTACTGGTCTTTTCGTTGAGGTCTAAGATATCGTTGTTAGCACACGCCAGCTCTCGCATAATCTGTCCATCGTCATCGTTCTTTGCCAGCCAGCGGTCACAGGGGAAGCGAAATGTTTTGTCCATGATCTCATCTTTAACATCGATGTACTCAAGGTGCCACCCTGGAGCTAGGCCTGAGCAGGGCAAGATTAGAAAAACAAGAGTGAAACATGTAGAGTTAATCTGACATATAAACTACCTTTTTTATTGAGATGCAAGGTTGATAATCTTTTGAACTTTGTTCAGTATCTCACGATGCTCTCATAGAACCAGATTTATCTCAAGTAACCTAAGAAATGTTTAGCGTATCTTATTCTGTTACTAAACACTTAATTCAGCAATTCAATTCAAATCAGGAAATCGCCACATAACATCAACCTTGGCTCTCACTGGCAGTGTCGCAGTGTCCCACGTGTTTCAATGGCTTACCTGAGTTGTCGTGCCAGACCCGTACTTTGGAGAGCTCTCCTAGGCTGAGGATGTCTGGGAAGCGGAATGTGTCCAGTTGTTTGCGTTCAAATTTGTTAGATTTGTTGCACTCCTTCAGCGCCAATGTCCCTGTGTCGCCGTTCTCTCCAAAGATGATGAGCCACACATTGGCATCAGTGCCAGCCCCTGAGGAGACCCACACCTTATTGAAACTTCCAGTAACGAAATACGTAGAATGGAGAAACATAATACACTTGATAAAAGCAAATTCAGCAGGTATGCCTCTTTTAACAACCCTTTATTTTTAATTCAATAATTTACTGGAACCACATTCCAGAAACACTAAAGCAATAGAATTTCAGAGACACTGTTGGGGAAACAACCTTCAGTTCACATGGCGTAATGGAAAATATCAACAATGCAATTCAATACAAATATTATAGATTGACTTTACTGAAGCCTTATTAACCTCGGTGTGAATAATGAATGTGTGCATGCTATGCTATATACTGACCTGAGATATCACTGGTCTTGACCTGGACAAGGTAGGTACTGAGTTCTACCATCTCCTCCTCATCCACGACTGCTGCCATCTCACAGATCACGTTCTTTCTAGGACCACGTGTCTTGGACAGCCAGTCTTCATGGGTGAACACGGATACTTCCTCTGTGGTCAGGTTACGCATGATCACCTGGGTTCGACACAGTAGAGGTAGTTGTATAATATCAACTACAGCTCGACACAGACCATTCTGTTCAGAATGCACTGTAGCGATTCTTTGTATGTGTTGTTACTTTCCGTCCACCGATAATGCATTGGCACCCTAACATACCTCTAAGTGAGGACGTGAAGATTTTCAAAAAGGTATAGATATCATGGTCAGAGGGCCATGATATACCAGGCCTGTAAGCATCCTTGAGTAAGATACCTAACCCCTACCTGCTATTAATACTATAACTGCAGTCACTGTACAAGTCACAAAATCTTTCATCCTGAACAATTTATAATTGATTATTAAAATAATCACATAAAAAAATGCAAGCTTTGAGTGAGGCAGCTCCAGTTATGCCAGATCACTATTCTGTCGCTTTGCCTGGTTTATGATGACATGGCTTTTTACCAGACATTAACATACTGTAGAAAATGTATTCTGAGTCATTAGTAGTTTGACTGGGCTTTACAGCTGACATGCGGTCTCAGACATCAAAAGAAAAGTACCAGTTGTGGAAGACAGGATAATCTAGTGGTCTAAGTATTGGACTCCCAGCCATAAGGTCGTGGGTTTAAGCTCCAGAGTTGGCCTACCTGTGAGCAAGATGCCTAACCCCTAACTGCTGCATGTAACAGCAGCATGTAATTGTAAGTCGCTTTGGATAAATGCGTCTTCTAAATGACCCAAATGTTAAAAAAAATCATCAAATAGTCCTGAAATCTTTTAGCCTACAGTATTTAGAACAAGTTATATGTTAATAATTATTTATATCAGCATAAAAACACCTCAATACATATATGTCAATTGAAATGTTAGTATGAACCTGTGTTTACACGCATGTTGTATGTGGTACTGGGTTTAGCTGTATTTTGTTGAATAGTACACACATCCTGTATGTGTTTGTGTATGAGAGAGAGAGAGAGTTCACACGCTGTGTGTGTGTGTGTACATGTATTGACTGACTATGACCTAGAACAGAAAGGGACTGTTAAAAAAAGACTGACACATTTGTACTATTGATTATAGACAAATTGTGATTGTTATGACAAATATGTTCCTGGTTTATTATTTTTTGGGAGACGTCTGTTCTTTTACCTACCTATTAAATAGAAAATATATCCCAGTACATAATACGGAGGATAAAGATGCCATATAAATAGTCTAATAGATGCAAATTAATGTTCTTCAAATGACTAATATGAGTTTTATTCTTAGTAGCAGTGGAAGCTGTGTGTACTACTGTGCCCGTTGAGCTGACCTTATCCAGGAACCAGTCTGGTCGGCTCCCAGATCCATCGATACAGAGCCTCATCTTCTTCAGCGGGGCGATGTCATCGATCTCCTGGTTAAAAGTGTCCTCCTGACCTCGCTCAAACCTGGCAGCCAGCACACGCACACAGCTCATTATCTGTTAAAGCTTCACTCCTCACCTCCAGAACACCAAAAAACACAACTATGCGTTGGTTACGTGGCTGTACGGGGAGGGGTATAGAATCTGTGAGCGTACGAGCTCTGTAGGGGGTGGAGTAGAGAAGACTGAGGGGCACTGAGGTGTAGGAGGGACATGCGCCCCCAAAGTGTCAAACCAAGAGTACCTCTTTAAACGGCATATAATGGAATAGGCATGGACAAAGTAACAAATGCCTACCGTTGAGATTAAGGGCTAAATTGTGATTCCAGTGCATAAATCTATTGTTTGTGTATGTTATTTTAACGTGTGTGTACCTGTCTTCATTTTTCTGTAGCAGTATCTCCTCTGTGCTGCCGTGGGCGCCGAACACTGTCATGTAGATCTGTGTGTCGGTACCACCGTTCTGCACATCCCCTGTGACCACTGTCACCTCGTAGATGACCTGGCACAAACACACCACATCTTACTCACTGGGGTCAGCGAGGCAGAGGGGGGGGGGGTCTATACTTATAAGGTGTGATGTAGGCTGCCCCACTCTCTGTAAGCTGCCAATAGCCTGTGTTTGACAATAGTAGTTTTGTTTTTGTCACGGTCTCATCTCTTACCTCGTCTACCTAGATTTTTCTCTCTCTCTCTGTCTGTCTCTCTGTCTGTCTGTCTCTCTGTCTGTCTGTCTGTCTCTCTGTGAGCATAAGTTGTTAATTACAGGAGCAGGACCCAGTGCGAAAGGCGAGCAGCTGCTGGTAATCATTCATCAGAAGCCTGGTGTTTTAAGCTCAGCACTGACCACAGTTCCTTACCAAACTGTTGACGTTTCTACTCAGTTCGTTTCTCTCTCATATTTTGAATATCCTTGCATTATTTTCCCCAGTGTGTGTCCCCTGTCTACCTTACCTTTGTCTCTGTCTTTCCTCCGCCTGCTCCTCCTCGCGTCTCTCAGTTACACTGGAATACCTTGACGCCCTGCTGCTTACCGTCCGTCTGTGCTTCCGCTTCGTCATTGCTATCCTGGTTCTCGACTCCTCTGTTGCCTTCGGATTTACCCGGTACTGACCACTGCCTGCCTCCTTCGTTACCGCTCTCGCCTGGCCCTCCCTTTCTGGTACTACCCCCCACTAGGCTCTACCCGGTACAGAACCCAGCCTGCCGTAATTTCCCTTTACCTTTAATAGTAATAAATTGTTAAACTTACCTGGACTTGTGTGTGTCTGTCTGCGCCTGAGTTCTATCGTAATCCCTGACAGTTTTTACCAATTGCACCACTAAGGTATGTTTGTTATAGAGTGACATGGATCACTCTATAACACTACTACATAAACATCTGTATTTCATCATTCTTATGTGCGTCTTTGACTCTATTTATACATTCAGGACTTTCTAGCATGTGGTCTTAATTACCTTCCGCGGGATGGAGATGCCCTCTGCATCCAGCACATTGAACACTCTAGCAGTAAGCCCATCGCCACGATCTTTGGCCAGCCAGCACTTGCACGCAAAAATATATTTGACCCCTTTGGTTGGCACGGCAACAGACAACTCATCCACCAGCCAGCAGCTTTCAGGAGTCGCGCCATCATGGCCGAGCTATAGGGAGGGAAACAAACAGCGTGGGTGCGTGTGCATGTATGAGCGTGCACGATTCGTATTGACACTGGGTCTTTTTCTCCCCCTCACCTCCACCTTCTTGATCTCCCCCAAATCTGCACCATGGATCTCAAAGCTCTCCAGAGACCCGGCCTCGAAGCCCTTCCTTCCGTCAGGCATGTCCAGCCATAGCCGCTCTGTCTGGGTGTGGGTCGCCCCGATGACTATCACGTACGCCCTGCTGGTGGTGCTGGCGTCCCGCTCCAGGCCCGTGGAGATGCTGATGTGGTACGGGATCACTGCACAGGAAGGCCCCAGCATTCACAGGCTAGCTCCAAGTGCTAGCTTATTATGCTCACATACTATTCTGAATAGGGTGCTGCTACCAATGTAGGACAAGGGTTGTATTTATGAACTAGATTAAAACAACAACAATAATAATAATAATAATAACAATAATAATAATAATAATAATACAATTATTTAATTACACATTCCTCTTGCAGTTGACCCCATTCTGAGAAGCACTGACGTAAACAGTACATGTCCTTTGGATATCCTAAAAAAGCCTTTGTTGAATTGAGCATTTAAATGTGTAGCATATGCATCTCGTTTTACAATAATCAGATGATGCACAACTGCACATAAACAGGAACATTAATGCAATATTACTGTCTTAATATTCACTATCCATGTGGTCATCATAGTGGGAAAATAAAATAAAACCGAGACATGATTAAAAGTAACGGAATGTTACAAACACAGTAATAATAATGGTGATGATGAAGATTGTCTTACTGGGCCGCTCTTCAACAACCTCCTCTTTCTTCTTCTTGGTCTTCTTGTTCATGTTGCTGTCCACACTCTTCATGCTCGGAGCAAGGCTCCTCTTCTTGCTGTTTAGACTTTCTCTAACCCCCTCGTAACCCTGTGGAAACACAGACACACACACACACACACACACACACACACACACACACTTATATATCTCTTTGAAAAGTATTCCTTCATCTTTTAGGAAGGAAGTCCAGGAGGTATACAGGGAAATCATCCCCAGACTATAATCTGTTACTTTGTAATGTCCATGTTTCTTGTTCACTCACAAGCACACATGCACACGGATGTACCTTGATGTAGAAGACCCTCTGGATGCGGTGGTCCTCCCTCTTTCTAGAGAGCCAGCGTTCACAAAGAAACAAGAAGACCTCCTCCGTATCAACGTCAAGCACCTCCACCTGATCCAGGTACCAATCAGGACTCATCATGCTGTTGTCATGGCGAATTTTAATCTTAAAAACCTGACCAAGGTCTACTGCCTCGATAGTGAACTTATCCACCTTGGGAGAGAATGCAAACACAATTAGTATACCTATAAACTATCCAAAATGTAGTTTAGATTTCATTCAAAATTAGAAGTGCATTCATTTAAGTCTCCTCAAGTCAAATCTGGAAAACTTCATTTAATCAAAAGAAGAAGACATTCATCCCGCCCTGACAGGTGCAACAAAATTGGATATTCATAGGAAATTCAGGGGGATGTCAATCAAGCAGGTTCTGTTCACACCCACACAGTCCTGAGAAGTGGTGTAACTAGCAAAATGAGCTGTGTTCTATAAAAGTAATGAATATCACTATTATTTTGTAAATAATTTTTTATAATTTCTTAGGCTACTAATACTCAAACAAAAGATGCCCAACAATACACTCAATTTAGTCCCTTTAATTTTCAGCAGTTTGTTTTGTAATAGATACAGCTTGTGTGTGTGTGTGTGTGTGTGTGTGTGTGTGTGTGTGTGTGTGTGTGTGTGTGTGTGGGGGGGGGGGGGGGGGGGG
>JAOEHI010000004.1:1327158-1350867 GCA_025447815.1 Percopsis transmontana
CCATGTGAATGGTTGATTAGATAATTGCATTAATGAGAAATTGAACAGGTGTTCCTAATAATCCTTTAGGTGAGTGTGTATGTGTGTGTATGTGTATGTGTATGTGTGTGTGTGTGTATATATATATATATATATATATATATACATACACATACATACACATACACATACATGTATATGTGTGTTTTTTCACTCAAGCTTTTCACATATAATCTTATCATTTCCAGCTTCATCACCTGAGAGCACCTCTACACAGACACTTACACACATGCTAAAAACTCTCCATTGATTTGCAGGTATGTTACTGGAGCAGCACAAAGAAGTGGTCTTAAACCTTTTATCAGAGCCCAAACTCTTGGAAGAACAGGTTAACCAAGCTCTGAAGACACTAAAGGAGTATGTGACCAACTGCCAATTGGCATTAAACAAAGCATTACCTAAACTTTTTGTCATGTTCTCGTGTCATTTTCTGCAGATGTTTGTGATTCTTTTGTATCTGAGATAATGTTTGCTCTTATACTTTTTGTTCATATTTAAATGTATCATATTAAATGTTTAAAGGTACACTCCTCAGTTTGTCTGGCTGGTTTAAGCACATGGGCATATGCTTAAACCAGCGTTACAAAAACATTGATTTGGTTTGAACGTCGTATAGCGCTATACGACGGGGCTGAGTGGCTTGCATTCCTCTCTACTAATCCCCCTACAGCTCTCAAAGGCTCACATCTTCTCCACCCTATAGCCACATTTACTTTTGGGTATGGTTGTGTCCATAAATATTAATAGTAAGCTCTTATAATAGTATAAGAGGAGGAGTATACCTTTTTAATTAACAATTGATATTACAATGAATTACAGTTATTGTAATGAATAGTTAACTACTACAGTTAACTAACATTGTGCATGTTGCATTTCAGGCAGAATGTGGAGGAGTCAGATGTCAATGAGTCATCAGACACTGAGGACATTGAAAACATGGGAGAGAAGCTTTTCTCTTTGGTGCAGCAGGTAGACCCAGTAAATGCAGCTGATATCGCAGGTGAGCTGATTGCCAGGAAGTAATAAGTAATAATGAATTACCGTTCAGCCTCACTAAAATAATGTTTTGCTTTCTGAGTGTGTTGTTAGCCCAATTTAGTATGCACATGTGAGGATTCTGTTTAAGGATATCAAAATTCAGACTCTGTGTCTCTCTCTAGGCATGCTACTGGAGTTGGAGCCATCTACTCTTTTGCAAATGCTTGCTGACCACAGCATGCTGGAGGTAGCTGTACAAAAAGCACAAGCAGCACTAGAATCTTTTAAATAATATTTTTACAGCCTGAAAGACATACACGTTGACAACTTTGAAAAATACATAACTCTCCCAGATTTTCTATCGAGTGAGAAAGGCTGAGTTGTAAAGCAAAACTGAAGCTTGAGAGATCTCAGCGGTCTCACAAGACTAGGACAACAGGCTTGCTACAGACTTCAACCTTCATTGTAATTTGTAGTTTCACATCTATACTGTACATACTATGATGCGAATGCAGTTTACTGAAATGTCTATGGTCATAGAACATATGTTATAATTGAATTCCATCTACAAAAGTTCACTTGCTAAAACCTCACATGACCTATTTAAAAAATATGCGCAACAGTAAATGACTGTAAATAATCTGGTAAATTGCGTGACACATTTGATATGTGCTGCTGTAATAAGGTTTATCCAGACCCCAGTTTACATGTGGTTTGGTCAGTAATCACATTTCTCTCCAGCAACCTTCAATACTATACTTTTGCACAAACCTGAAAGAAACCCAGGTAAAGGGTTTCCATGGCTGAACAAACTGGCTTAGCTGCCAGAAATCTACCTCTGTTACATAGGTTTTGCTTAATCCCTTTATCAAGTTATGGAAATCATGTTTCATGTTTGGATGGACATCATATAATTGCTGAAAGCAGGAAACCACCCAGTTAATAGTGCATGTAAACACATTGTATGATAGATATAATTGTGACCCAAATACACTATTGTAAAAAGCATGTAGGCTCAATACTAATTTTAAGTGTCCACATTAGGCCATTTTAAAGGGTAATCTTAATGAGCATATACAGTGACAATGCCCCTGTACACCAAGTCATGTCCATAAATAAAGATGGGTGTGGAAGAGCTCGACGAGCTTGTAGAGTTTTGACATCAACCCCATTGTAGACCTTTGGAATTAACTGGAATGCCGACTGCAAGCCCAGCCAAGATCAGTGCCCAATGTCACTAATGCAGCAATACTCCCACATTTAGTGGAAATAGTGTTATGGAAGCAACAGGGGACAACGCCATATTAATGGCCATGATTTTGAAATTCAATATTTTTGACCAGCCCACATACTTTTGGTCAGCTAGTGCGTTTTGTTATTTTGATGTTATGTAATAGATTGTTGCAGCTCCTTTGCAGGAACTAAGAGTAAAGGTGTCAAACAATATGTCTCCATCTCTTTCTTTTATCGCAAATAAGGAAGAAAAACAGTTTTCGTGTGAAAGGAGTGAGATGGCAAATACAACTATGCCAATGCTTATGATCTCCTGTGGTTTCCTTTAGCCTCCTAAAAATGTTTTTAGGTAGCCTAAGTAGAAAGGCCAACATAAGAACCACATTTATGGCAACGGTTTTGATATATTAATATATTAAAATTTTATTTCAGTAATTTTAACTGTCGGAAGGTTGAGTCGATCTATTCCTCTAACAGTTATACATACTTTGCAAAAGCAGATGCACCAGATATACATTTAATAAAGTTTTTGTGCTCTACAATCAGTTTCTTGTAATTATTGCATGTTTCTCCCTGTCACAGTTCACAATGAATGGAACCCACAGCCATCCCTTTCAAAGTGCTTAAAGAGCGCAAAAATATCTTTATTATCTTGGTTTGTTATTTTTAAATCAAGAACTTTACACAAGGGAATCTAAACACTGGAAATCAAAGGGGTGACCTTAGAATGGTGATTTTAATGGTCTATGAACTGTAAGTATAGTATGAGGAACCAAAAAGAAGCAAAGGTGTGGATGATCACAAATTATTCCATCTCCTTGAGAGACACTAAATAATCAGAGTTAAAAGTAAAAAGGAAACTGTAGCTTGGGTACAATCATTTCATTGTACAATCTAGATAAAGGGCTATTAAATCTGCAGAAGCATCAAGTACAAATTATCAGAATGTGATTTCAGCGAGTAATAAATGCATTTTATCAGTTAATCAAAAATGTTGCATTTCATACACACGTCTATAACTAGCTCATAAATACAATAATTCACATATACAAATATTTGGGTAGATTTATTACTTGGTGACATTTAAAATGGTGGCATACTCCTGAAGACCAATCTCAGTTCTCTGAACTGTCAAACTTGGCAGAGAGGAGGGAAAGTTCACGGGTCTAACTAAGTATTGAACCTGGCACATCATGCAAAATGCAGAGCTGCTGATGAGGGGAGATTTAAATAAATACCTAAAACAATCAATATTCTAAACACCACAAAACTCACAATTCATGGGGATGTGAAACCAGGCAGACACTGTGCTACTGTCAATCCATTCATTTGAAAATAGAATGCTAGTTCCAGTGAATAAGGAAAAATGGTAGAATGACATGAATGTACAAAGTATACAAGCCCTTGCATACTTTCGCACGTACACACACAACCAATCCCACATGATCACATCAAAATCTAAAATAAGATCTCAGCAAGTCTCTGTCACAGTTTACTGCGCTGAAATTTAATAGGAAGCTTTTTTCTTGCTATCCTCTAAAGTCATATTCGAAGTATTTATTGTATTCCTGTGGATTTAGTACATACCTAAATACTTGTATGCTGAAGCAATTTAAGCATATTGACAAGATCTTACAGTAGTCCATTTTGAAAAACTGAATCCAGGAATAAGCCCTTCAGTACTACACCGTGGTTGTAATAGACAAGATTTCAGGGTTAATTTTGTATTAGAGGGTGTATATGCCATTTGACAATGCTGATGGGATTCATGGTGATTACGCTTTTATTCGGTGCAGGCAAATAGGAGGGTCCCTCAGAGAAAAAGCAACATGTCTATATGCCTCAGGTCCTCCCAGGCGGTACATCAGTCTCTTTAGGATCTTAATCATGTTTATTTCAGCACTGGGTACTGCCTCTGGCCACCCAATCGACCAGACCGAAGCCCTCCTCCTGACGGTACAGTCGCCTGTGGAAAAATAAGATTTAGGAGACAATCTGAAAGGAGGTTATTTTGTCCTCTTTTAAAGTTTGTCTGTATACAAGTAACAGCATGTGTATGACACCTCTGGCTCTAAACTAGGCTTAATGTCCTCTGATCCATGCTTCATATCATCACCATTTTGTCAGCTGGATCACTCCACCAACCATGTAACACGACCCAGATAACAGCAATTGTCACTTTACCCAAATAATGTTATCTTCTGTACACAGAAGAAGCTAAGAGCTAACTAAGTTAACCGAACTAGCTAGAGACATTTGCTTCCATGATTTTATATACGGTCATTTGGTTGGGTAGCAGCAAGACATTTGCTGCAAATATTAAGAATTCACAAAACTGATCATGTGATGTTATTCACCATAATGTTCAACTACCTCAACTAACTATGTTCAACACATCTTTTAAGCCCGTTTAAAAAATACGATTGATTCCGTTATTTATTGTGGAATCTTCTATATTAAAAAAACAACAACTTTTAACTATGTAACGGGCAATCCACTTAACTCCCCAATATAATAACAGTGCACATTTCTTGACCTCATTTTCTAAAATATTCCTTACCTGTGCAAACTGGGCAGGGTTATAAAAGGTTATGCCTCCGGTGGGAGGTGCTCCCTGGGCAGGATGATCCTGTGTACAACAAGTAGAGTTATCTCACTGACCACAGCCTATCTTAACATCCAGGTGTAGTATGGACATAGATGGGGCTGGCAGACGCACATCTTTCACAGACTCCACATGAGGTACAAAATACAGCCCTATCACATCATTCCCTCCTTTGGGTGACATCGATACATTGAACATATTTATCGTCATGTTTGTTAATCCCAAAGCAGTAACAATAGCAAGAAGGTGTTAGAACCACAGACTTGACACAATACAAGGCACTTTTTCACTTGGTTGAGTAAGCATGCAAGGCATTGTGGAGGGGTTAATGTGCATGTGCTACCATGACAACAAGCAAGGGCGTCTTGCCATAGTCTCCAGCACGTCTCACTCTATATTAAAAGACTGATCAATCATCCGATCACATTTATATGTATTTGGTTTACCTTTGTACAAACAATGAACTCTAATTCGTTTGAATTAGTGTCCATCGGTACGGTAAGTGGAAGCCATAGTGGCGAGAGAGTGTTTGTGTAGCTGAAGGCTGCAGGCCGGCACACTGGGCTCAAGCTGGTGCAAATGGTGAAGCATGCTATTGGCGTGGTTGGTGAGGGGTGTGGTCGACAGGAAGGGATACGGGCTGATGTGGGGCGCCTGCCCAGCTAGAGGTACCTGGTTTAAATGCTGACTCACTTCGCGTGATAAAGAACTCATTGAGCTAGAACGTGAGAGCTAAAGACAGCAGGAGAAATAAAAAGTACAAATAGACAAAAACAGACCACAAAGCCAGATTAATACTCCCATGCACTCCATTAGCTCTGCTACCACTCTCCACCATGTCACAATGTAAACAGAAATCATGTAGCAAATGATCATTGCTAGAATATTAGAAAATTAGGATTTTACATTTAGGCCCCCTGCTTATTTTGCATGATTATGGGGACAGATTTTAAGTGGACATGCATGCACCCTCACATCGTTATTCTGTCTTACACACACACACACACTTCTGTGAGTTCACACTAGAGCAATGGTAGCATGACATGCTATGGTAGAGGAGCCCGCTACACTAGCAGCTAAGGAGGGGGGAGGGGGGGGGGGGGGGTTTCTTACCTCGCCTGAATGAGATCCGTCAGGCATGGGAGGACCCTCTGGGCCAGGAGGTAACAGTGTAGGGTTGAACATCTAGGAGGATTAATTCAAATAAACACAATTAAAGAAAGAACATCTGTAAAGCATTAGTCACAATTAGCCAAACATAAAGCCAATACAGACAGATTGTTGCATTAAATCACCATATAAGCCGGGTTTGGTTTGTACGGTGTTGTACGTAGTAAAGGATAGCACTATTAAATAGTTACTGCTCCTTTAGTTGTTTAACCACACACTGATTAGTGGTCAAAACATTTTCATAAAAGAGAATGCTCAGATGTGAGTACCTGCGGTGCAGCACTAGCATTAGGTGAATTCTGTTCCAGGTGTCCACCTTCCATGCCTTCCCTGGGCTGCTGATCATCGGGAGCTACAGAGTCCAGAGAGAAATCAATAGTTTGTCAATATATTGCGTGACGAGCATGGTTGGCAATACTAAAACAATGCTGTCCCTTGGTTTACATCAGGTTTGTTTCTTTAGAAAAGCTGTTGAGAAAAAAGCTGGTGTTTTTCAAGTGTTTTAATAGAGTATATTTGGCTGTCAGATCAATCCGAGTTTACATATGATGATTAGTGTAGATCAGGCATTAGACTTAAAATCTAAATCAGAGCAAGCAGATTGGTCCAGTCAGTCAGCCAACCTGAATATAGCATGCGACCAGCAACTTATCCAGCTATGATTGACTGAGACGCATACCTCATTAAACATTCATTTCCAGACTTATATCAGCGACATCCCATACACACCTGGACCAGGCACAAAGAGATTGGCTGGCATTGACATTGGCGCCAGCGGGGCAAAGAGGTCTGCTGGGGCCGGAGGCAGTCCACCAGGCTTAGCAGTCCTAGTGGGGTTCAGGACGTCCACATATCTGCTCTTCGTGCCTGAGGACAGAGAAAAGCGTAACCACAGAAATATACTGCTGAAGATTTACTCTAAAAATGAAACCATCTGAACCATTGAATTTATTATTAATTTAGATTTTGATCAGATGAGATCACTACAAGATGGAAAATGTAGGTTCAGGTCAAAGTTCTAGAGTTATCCGTTCATTTATGCCAGACGCAGAGTGCATATTCCATCTCTCACCTGCCTTCCTGGAGAACATATTGACAGGGGGGCCACCAGTTGAGGGCCCACCCTGTCTAGGCATGGGCGGCATCTTTGGGAAGCCAGAGGGGGGAGGTGGAGGGGGCTTGTACTAGCAGGAAATAAAGAAACCATAAATCAGGAACTACATATTTATTAAGTGGACAAAAACACAAAGTGAAAACAAAATCTGTAAAAAAATAAGTTCAGACCTCCTCTTCAGGCTCGTTCAGGTCTACCCATTTCTGTTTTTGTTCATCCCAAACAATCTGACAAACGACAAAGTACAGATTTATACATGAGTGGATTCTAGAGATACAGGCCAACCCATCAGTAATCCAGACCACTGGTTATCTTGTGAGCATCCCACAACCCCTTTGGGGTTCCCAACCCACAGTTTGAGACCCAGACATCCAGAGTATGGGGCGCTGGTGTGAGAGGAATAGCTGCAACTCACAGATTTGTTTTTGTCATCTGGCAGGTGAGCCTCGTTCTTGCCTTTCCTATAAAGCCAGTTGAGCCAGCCACCGCCCCCGCCCCCACCGCCCTGCGTGAGAAAGAAAAGCCTTCAAAACCAGTAACATGCCTGGAGCGGAGACTCCAATTAAAGCGATATGGAAGTTTGGTAGGACGTTTGACTCTCCATGTTCCAATCCTTACTTCGATGGAGGTCCACATGCTGACACTCTCAGCAGTTGCTTCCATTGTTCTGAACATTAGAGTGTTACATCTACATTATAGTCATTTCTAAATGTGAAAGTAGATCTAGTCGAGCCAGTGTATCCATCCGCCAGTAGAAACGTAAACTTTGACCAGCTTCATATTTCACATATTTTTCATTTTTAGACTTTTTTCAGTTGAGAAACAATGGAAATGACGGTTGCCCACATGCTACTAAAGAAGCTAAGATTAAGAGTGAAGTCAGAATATATACATACGCACTTGCAGTATATTGGAGGTAAAGAACATGCAGTTAACCTCCATATCGCTTTAAGTGCGCGTCGCCTCAACAAACCTTTTTAGGAGAGTCCTTTCTGGGCTTCTCTTTGCGAGGCTGCTCAGGGATGGAGGGGGGAGGAGGGGAGGCCTGATTGGCGGCAGAGTTGCTCCGCTCTCTTCCCAACGAGTGAACAGAGGACTCAGAAGTGGTACGCGAGCGACGGCCTGGGCCCTGAGGGGCACACACGGACATCCATATTTAACCCAATGAGTCAAACATCCATACGTCTCGTCTACCATTAAACCCATGCTTCTATTCTATTCAACCCATGCCTGATAGAAAACACATGTATTGATACATGCAGTTGCATTTCAGCTAGACACTTACCATGTGCATTGAAGATTGTGACGTAGTCCTCGATCTCCTACCAGGAGCCTGCAGAGGCATCAATATTACATATATTTATATTATTAAATGTTTTTTAAGGTGGTACGGTAGGCCAACTTTGGGGTTCAAACCCACGACCTTCCGGCTTGGCGTCCAACACCTAGACTATCGTGACCACTGACCATGTGAGCCATTTGGTCGTAGAAGTCCATCTGGGGAGTGAAGGCGTTCCGGGGCGGAGAGGACGACATGGGGTGAGCTGGGTACATCTCAGAAGAGACTTGAGGGGGCTGGTGTCCAGGAGAAGAAGGGACATGTTGTGACATCTGTGGTGGCGGCTGGTTCATCTGAGGGGGCTCATGGGGGGACATGTGGCCCTGCTGAGGTGCTGGGGGGCCAGGCTGCTGCACGGCTACTGGGTAGAGGTCCTGCTGCTCTGGCTGGGGCTGGTAGGGATGGGGGGCAAAGCTGGAAACCTGCATAGGGTAACCGGTCATTTGTCCTGGTGGCCCGGGCAGGCTGGGGGGCACTGGGTAGAACTGGTGCCCATCTGAGGCGGACGGGGGCTGTGGTGGGTTCATCCCATCATGGAGGATGGAGGTGGGTGCTAAAAAACAACACACAGATGCCTGATGTGATGGGTGTTCAAACTGAAGGGTCGCTAGGTGATTTCAAGATTACATAATTTCCATTGTTTATTAATTTCATTATATCATTATAATGTCTTACACTGATGTAATGAAGACATGGGCCCTAACATAAGCATGTACGTTATCAGTACATACTACACACAAACACACCTGGAGGCATCAGCTGTACTGCCTGCGGTGGTGGTCCAGGCATTAAGGAGCTCATCAGAGGGTTTTCAGGGGCTGGCCCATCAATCTCCTGGGATGTTGTGTAAGGCTCAGTGGGGCTTGGGTGGTCTAACTCTGAGCTGGGCGTGCTGCACTCATACTGGGTAGGGGTGGCTCTGTCTGCATTGTAGGATATCGCTCCAGTCTGCTAAATCAAATGGAACATCACCGACAAGGTTACAGCAGAAAATGCACCGTTTGCAATTACACCCATGTACTCTGGCAGCGCTCACCAGCTTTAAAACTTCTAGACCACCACAATACCTGCAATTTTAATTTGAATGAAAGCAAATATAGATTTTTAGGGGTGGTCCACCTCAGGTGAGCAGAAACGTGCCTGTAAAAAGCAGGACTCCCAGCGACTCAACCTAAACAGAGATGTCTTAGTATTTAAGTTTCAAAACATTTAATCTTGGAGTAAACTGACGGCAAAGATTACAGCAAACACCACAGAAACAGAATTGACATTGATCCCTATTGACCCTTCTTCGTATTGCTAGTTGCAAATACAAATACCTGCATACATAGAGGACTGATAAGGAACACTGCTATAACTATTACTAGTAGTAGTATTATAATGATTTAAACATTTAAACATTTGGGACAACCCTTTAGTTAACCTACCAATTCATTATCCAGTAGTAGTAATTATAGTTCCTCCATATACATTTAACATATTACAACATAGACTATGTGCACAGCTTTTGGTGTCCCCCTCAGGAATTGCTCTCGAGAACATTTAATGTACCCTATTTGTCCACCCCCCAAAGTAAGTTTTCGCCAGAGATAGCGCTATACTTCACTACATACAACCCATGCAACCCAAACTCGGCTCATTTGATAATTTAATGCAAAAATCTGTCTGTTTGGCTAATTGTGACTAATGCTTTACAGACGTTCTGTTTAGAAAGTTCAGAACAGAGAAATAATAACAAAAAACATGTTATACATCCACATACGTCATGAATCCCTCAAACTGTTAATGCAGCACAAAATGCCATTGGTCAAATGAATTCCCTTCGTTAATTGAAAAATGACACACTTGGGCAACCATAGGATTCCTCCTGCAAAACTGGGCCAGAGCTCCTCACCCTAATCTGTCCGTCCAGCTGTCTGAGGTGGATCAGCCACTCGGGCTCGATGAACAGCTCCTGCTCGGGCCTCTCCTTCAGCTGGGGGTCGAAGAACCGCAGTTTCTCCGACATCTGTGGACAAGCAGCAGAGAAATGCATTCATTTCATTCAGATGGTCAACCCATTTCCCTCTCTGAGGCATGCACGGCTGACGAGCGCTACTAAAGATTACTTTATGTCTTTATGTAACAGCTGGCATGGCAATTGTCAATATTAATTATTCTGTTCCCGCTTTAGAAAGCATGCACCCATTCAGCCTTGCAGATACAATTACAGCTTCTGCTCCTTTTTAAGTGCTCTTTTTCCCAGTTGTAGATGGTTGTTAACTCTACTAACAAACATCTACAGCCCTCACAGGTAGGACATCTTATTTATCGTTTTAGATCAGTTCCAGAATGATTTAGATTCTAGGCCCATGCACCGGTACCTGAATCAGCTGGCTAATAAAGACGGGCGAGTGATAGGAAGGCTGCGTCAGGACACTCCTGGCGATGACCTCACAGTAGTGAAAGGACTGGGCACAGAGCCCCACTTCCGCCAGCCGGCACGCGTAGATCAGCTTGAATACCTGATAGGATGACGAAGGAGGAGAATAGCATTTTCCCCCATTACTAGAGTACTCAGGCCTGTTCGTTCACACTGCTGTTCACTTGCGCTGCAGAAACGTCCTTCACCTCCTGCTAGTTTTATTTACAGCATTTAGACGCTTTTATCATCAAAATCTAAAATCAGTACATTTGTCAACAGTTGAACTGGTTAACCACCAATTCTTGCAAGCAAACAACATTCTCCTAGAATAAGGACAGCATCATATCATCATAGGGCTGCACAAATAATCCAATATTGATGTCAATCACAAATTTGGCTTCCCACAATTAAATGAACATGATCGACTGCGATCTTGACGTATAAAATGCTCCGCTCATAGAAAACTCTGCTGCATATTAAATCAAGCTCTAACATTACCTCCTTACGTCCTTGGACAGCGTCAACTCAAGACATCCAACGATGCTGCTATTTATTTTTAGTTTAGTTAGCCTATATTTAGATTAGATTATATTCCATAATCATGCAGCCTTATGTCATCCTGGTTACTTCACTTATGCATTTTTCAGTACATTACTCGAAAATGATCATTCACTCCTCAAAACAGTCATTAATTGCTAGCAACCTAAATTCTGGCAAAGTGTTTAATATTCTAAAAGCTGATCTAACAGAGTCGAAAGGAGAAGAGGAGGATAGAACAAGGATTGTTATAGAGGACTTCTGTTAGTGGGATTAGTGCTATGGAGGTAGAGTGATCGGTGGCCGAGGTACTGAGGTGGATTTTCAGCAGTTTGGCTACGCTATGTCCAGTGCAATGCAAATATAATTCAGTGGCTTTTCACTAGGCTCATTTTTGCACAGCAGTCCTTTAGGGAGCTTACCTGGAAGTTGGGCAGCGAGCAGGGCTGAGACCCCAGGGACTGGGCGTACTCATAGGCTTCAGTCCTCTGGATTGCCTCATTGGTGGCAAATTGATAGAAGGGCAAACTAAAGTCAAGACAAAAAGTGATAAAGGCACAAGAGGTCACTTCAGAGGACACAAACTGTGTGTCCTTGTTGGGGGATATGAGGGCGTATGTGTCTAACCTGTGATTGGCACCAACTAGGACCATTTTGGTGCTCTTCTTGGTGTACACTCCCAGTCCAACCTGAGCCATTAGATAGCAGAAGTGCGCGGCATCAATCAGCCCCTTGGAAGCTGCCGGAACACACATTTTAATTCTTAACCGAGGACACATGGGAGAAACCTGATAATGGCTGCCGTAACAGGATGGAAAAAAAACACATTTGTTCAGTCCAGTAAGCCCATGCCTCCCTGACGTGACCCTACCCAGAGTGTCGCCCATGGTGGTGATGGTGCGCGTGTCCAGGTCCAGCGTGTGCGTGAGGTTAGACAGCACCATGGCCAGGTGAGGCCGCCAGTCACCCCACTTCTCCTCTCCACAGCACTAGAAGTGAAGATCACAGAGAGACACTAGAAACCCCTTCAAAATATAGACTAAATCAAACAAATGTTTCTTTAGTTTGTAGTAGCGGCGTGGGCAGGACATACAGTGGCTGAGGCAGGCATCCGCCCAGACATCAGCTGGTAGACTGTCTGAAGAGGGTCGTTGATTGGCAAGCTGTTAGCGAACCTGAGAGGGAAAGACAAAGCAGAGCACATCTCTTATTGGCTGACACTGTAGAAATAACGGCAACACCATGAAAACACACACACACGTGAAACATCTACCTCCTCCACTGCTAATGCATACCTAGTCATAACCCGTGCATGTGTCCTGTTGTCCATCTTACTGGCCAACAGCAAGGCGTGGCCCCAGAGACCGCCCTTCATCGCTGCTTCTAGAGAATCCTATCAGAGCAACAAAGAGGATAACAGGTCACAACACACAGCACAAACATCTTCACTCACCAATGAAAAGGGGTCTTTTTTTGTCTACTTACCTTCTTGCGGCCAAACAGTAGCAGTTCTCTGAAGCGCTCAGTTTCCTTGCCAAGGTTCTCGGGGACGGTCATGAAGGTGTCCGACAGAAGAGACAGGGGTCCTGCTCCCGGCTCCTCCTCCGCTCGGGCCAGAGGCTCATTGTTGAAGTCAATGAGGTTGGCCTCATTGGGACTCTTGCCGGGGAGCCACACGGAGCGGTGCTCCTTCAGCAGCAGGTCAGCGATGTCTGTGCCCACCACCGTCTGAAGAGGAAGAGAGCGAGGAGAGAGCCCGTGTTGTGAGACATTTGTGAGACATTGGATAAAGTGGGAAGCACATTTATAGTCACAGGTTCCCCAGGTAAAGTGCTAGTGTAAGCAACATGGTTCAATTCCCATGATAATCCTAGCCTTGCGAGACAACCTCAATCTTGTGGTCTCTAGCAGACTGAAACAGAATGTAATCAGTCCAGAAGCCCTCCATTCAAAATCGTTAAACGCAAATAATGCAAATAATAAAGTTGGTGCCAAAACTTATTAGAAAGCGACCACCATTCAGCCATTGACATACAATTTCTTTGACTTTCAAACAGTGCCTTCTTGCGCTCATTATCTGAACTACTCAAATGGCCAGTTACTCTCTAACCAGGTACGAGTGGTTTTCATTCAAAGCGATTGACACAAGGAAGACAGAGCTCAAAAGAACACGATGGTGTCTCATAACTGGCTTTTATACCTCAGTTAGAAACAGTCCAGAATGGGAACTCGTGCTCAATGCTTCAGTGAACCATTCTGTTAGTTTATTCTTACCCCATTCTGTCTGCAGAGAAGCATGATGAAGTCCCAAAGTAAGCAGGCAGAGTCCTTGTCTAGAAGGTCGTTGTTACGGGAGCACTCCATGCCTTTGTTCTGGGAGAACTTGATCACATCCACCTTGTGGGTATCCTCCCTAATAAACACGCATGCAATAGAGTAAGGGTCTCCCAACTTATATTAATCTTTGATAAACAATACATTATACCTAAAGGAATCAAAATGGTGGCCACTGCCAGAAATACAGTAGTACATTGAAATCAGTAGATATGTGGGGTATGAAAGTTCTTACTTGACAAGGGGTCCTGGGAACCCACGCAGTTCTGACTGATCAGCAGTATCCTGCAGCATAGTCTGCATACAAAGACGCACGCAGTTAAAGCTGTGGTTCCACCTCAGACTGGGAATGTTATTGGAAAGCCCACATGATCTCTACTAGCCTTGGACACAATGTTTCATCTCCTGGCCTCTTCTGAATAAACTCTCAAATCTGTACTGTCACAGACCCCCACACTGTCTGCCTGTGAGGGCAGAAATAACCACTGAGCCATTCACCTCCATGTTGTAGATGTCAACCAAAGCAGGCTGACCAGCTGAGGGCAGATTGGGCAGAACCTGGACCAGATGCCCGCCGGGTCCAAAGCGGGCACAGCGGTGGGGTATGGTGAACTTCTCCGGCGTGGCTGGACGAGGCAGAGCTGGTAGAAAGATAAGGATAGATAAGGAAACTGTAACCACACACCCCAATATAAGCTAAAAATATACAGCCCTGAATGCCACTAGGCCTACTCAAACTATTTTGCATTTTGGTGAACCACATGTACAATATAACAATTTGGTTTAATTACATTTACAATTACAGCATTTAGCAGACGCTTTTATCCAAAGCGACTTACATTACATTGTTCTATTACATGGAGCAGGTAGGGGTTAGGCATCTTGCTCAAGGATGCTTACAGGTAAGCTGACTCTGGGGCTCGAATCCACGACCTTCCGGCTGGGAGTCTAACACCCAGACCACTAGACTATCCTGCCCTCCTTTAATTAGCCAATGGTTGAACTACACCACATAGAGGGGAGGCCTCTAAGTGCTGGGACAAATCCAGAACAAAATGGGGTCCAAGTCTGTGCCCTTACGTTGCTCTGGGGCGATCCAGGTGCTGTCGGCAGTGTAGTCTGAGGTGTAGGGGTACTGGCTGTAGTTCTGGGTAGCATCTGTCTGGTTTGTGTACTGGCTATAGGGGTAATCCACAGACAAGTTGGGTCCCGTGTTGTCATAGACTGCAGACACCAAGTCAGGTTGGCTCCTGTAAACCTGGCTCTGCACAATGGACAGCCAGACGGGATGGGGTGGTTATTAATATTAATTATTAAAAATATGACTGAAGCAAACAACTGATATAAGCAAACACACAGCCAATATTAAACTATTTTGAAGAGAGCAGGGCCCCTTAATTCTAATAGCCAAGTCAGATTGCTGAGAAAGCTATTTACACACAAAAACAGCAACAGGTAATAGGCAACAGGCATCCTGTTGCTTATTATTACATGATGTGCTTTGTCTGAAGATTCCTGGGTGAGATGTTTTAGCCCCTTGTGTAAGTGTAGTGTAGCTCCAAACAAAGGTCAACTGGTTGAAGTGTAGAAACCTACCTATGTCACAACAATGCTGGGTATTATGCAACATGGGACAGTGTGCATGTGGTAGCATGTTTAGCAGCAGGGATTAAAGCAAAAAAATAAAAATAAAAAAATCTGATGATCGTTTTTCAGGCCAAGTAATATTTCCCATTTGCCTTTTTAGTGCGGTGGCTTTTTTTCCGCTGTGCGGTCATTTCCCATTGGTGTTCATGTAAAAAAGGCAAAGGCAGCTGAGAAAATACACGCTTAGCCCTCAGTGCCTGCTAAACAAGTAAATTATGATATTTCAGCAAATAAATACTTGAGACCAATAGAGTTTTAAGGGAACATCTTTTATTGCCCGTTTGCTTTTACGTAATTTCAAAGCTGTTTTCAATCTATGAAAAGAAAACTCAAGCCCTGCAAAAAGTAGCTTTTAGTCATACAAATAATCAACCATACTGAATTCTGCATGGTGGCTTGATTTTTTTGCACCACGAACTAAAAGGCTTGCTGTTCTCCTCCATTTTGCAGAGCCAAGCCCATCTACATTTCCAGTTGTATCTATCTCTGACACATTGGAGCCTTCCTTCAGGAAAAAGCGTACATGCTAGCTAACCTGAAAGCTCTAAAAATTCAGCGCAGCACTAATAATAATGCTGCATAACCCTCGTTAGTACACTGGCAGAAATACAACCAAACCACAAATTAAATATCCAATACAGCAACGGTCTGTGTGTCACAATTCAGACCTCCCAGCCATGGCGGGCCAGACAAAAAAAATAAAAAAATGTATTGACCTACATTATCAGTTCTACACAAGGCGGAGTCGTTGGGTTTTGAATTGAAGAGGTTGATAATGTCAGTGTAATCCAAAGTGTCTGTTAGTTCTCTTTAGTCCTCAGCCCAGATGTGTTTTCTTTTAAGAAAACACGTAATTGATAGCCGTTTAGACATAGTTGCCAAGCATAGCTACATGAAACTCAGAACTACTGGCACGAGTTAAGGTTAACAAAACATAGGCTAAAAGCCTAGTCAGTAAACAGAATTTAAGAGAGGAAGTTCTGAATATTATTATTAATAGATGGCTATATATCATAGAATAGATATAGATGGTGATGAGTCAGTGTGTCCATGCTTATCTATTAAGGTTGTTTTCATAGACTGGATCTGTAGGCTATCCCTAAAATGTTGTCTGTGTGCTTTGTTGTGGCCTTTTGAGCTCTTTGCTGTTCTTTTATGGCCTTGTAGGCTCATTTGTTTTGACTCTGAGCTTGGTTGTGTTGGCCTAAATATTGCGCGCGCTCTCTCTCTCTGTGTTTTGTGGAGCCATGCTGTTTGTTGGCAGGTTAAAATCGTCAGTAGCAAGAGAGAGTACCATAGTTTTCCTGGTATGTAGCCTATTGATTTAAAAAAATATATATTTTTACATAAAACGTCACTGCCTATACAAATCAGCTACCCATCACCTAGTCTCGCAGAGCCAGCCTATAATTGCATAAAGTCTGGGACATAGCATTGGCTAACTGTGTCAAGACCCGCCTAGTTGACAGGAGAGGTATTTTGACTGACATGCATGACGACAAACTACATAACTCATCGACCAAATCGGACTTTACACTTATACTGAAGGAATTAGTTGGGAAACTCAAAGACCCGATTCTGGCTTGTAGGTTTTGTAAAAATCTGTTAAATATTTTTTTTTAAAGAAACGGAAAGACTGAAATTAGTCACTAAAGCACTGCACTAGTATCGTACCAGAATTACGTATAAAGTATTGCAAAAGACAATGCTAACAGCCGATGAAAATCTGCTACCCGACTTCCTGATAGCGCTGACATGCTAATAGGGAATAAATGTATTATAAGAACTGGATGCGGCAAGTCTAAATGCGGATGCACAGTACAACACAGCTACCATCTTGCACACTACGCCAGCCTTATTAGACTTCTAGACTTGTAATAAAACTCTGCTCTAAAGCACCTTCATTTCACTATCTGTTAATAGGATATAGGTTATGATTATCCTAGAGCCAGAGCCAGCGGAAAAACTAATGGGGGGGGGCAATTGAAATTCACAGAGAATTACACATGCTGCACACAGCTATACGATCGTTTAACAAGTGCATTATTACACCACACCTACTAACATAACAGATTAGCAAACCCCAGGAAACACGTACCATAAATGATAGCGGCTCTCTGAGCTTGATTTCAACAGAGCTAACAACATTTACGGACATAAAGCAAGTGAGCGCTTAAAGCAACAACCACACAACGCTCTGGAGAAGCCTCTGGTAATAAACGCATGCAACTGGAAATTGAGAATCAGTCTCTACTGAAGCTGTGCACACACAGCTACAACAGGACAGGTTTGTCAGTGGCGCTTCGCAGAGGGAGGGAGCCGAGGAGGAGGGGGGGGGTTTTCGGTTGTTGATTTTCTCTCAAATCCTACCTACAGCAGCTTTAAAAAAGGTCATTGGAATGTTTACCGGCTTTCTACTAATTCGCTTTTTGGACTTTTCTTTCAGTACTTCCGGCTGTTAACACGCATCATCCTCATGGTAATCCAGGAAGGTATCTCAGGGGGTGTGTCATGTAGTAAAGTGGGTGTGTCGTGTAGTCTGCGGCCATTCATTTCATGGGAAAGTGCTCAAAAGCGCATTCCACACTGCTTCTGCAATTGTCGTGTCTTCCGAGCATGCTCATTAGCATCCACCACGAATCATGGCCACGAATTTGCACGAATCCAAACCGATGTGAACGTGCGAACCAACATTCTCATAACATAAATCTTTTTGTATGGTGTGACGTTCAACGAACATTTATAATCATTTTAGAGACGCATGTTTTTTTAATGGCCATCAATGGGGAATAGATATGTTTGGCTGCAGTACCAACATTGGCCACCATATCAGTAAGGGAGTGACCCTAGCGTCCCGCTCCTGGGGGCTTGTTACAGGTGCCTATATATCAGACGTTCAGCACAAGTCGCTTATGTGATGTAGTGCTAATGAACGGAAGAGGCTGAGACTACCTATCACCTGGTAGTGAGATTAAGTCCCGTAGTGCGATTAAGTCCTGTAACAAAACCCCACCCCCCTCCTGTATTCTCTTCGGATCTAAAATGATCTCATACACGGCCTCTCTGGAATCCAATTCAGGGAAATCCGTAATCCAAGCAGTCATTTGGATTAGTTATAGAAACCTTTAGTAAGGAGAGTTTTGAGATGCACTATTTTATAGAGCCGTCTGGAGGTGTGGAAGTCGTTTACGGACTAACATACGACACCAAAAGTGCACTGCTACCTGTTGAGATCGAGAGCTGAAGCTGCTTTGTCTGCTGTGGTGGCTCTGGGAGCTGTGCACGCTGTGGGCCGACTGCTCGCTGTGGACACTGCGGCGGTCAAAATCGTCACCATATGGATCGGCACGGCGACGGTAATCATCGTCAAAGCTGGCATCGTATCCAGGGTAGTAACGCCACTGGTCTTCATAGCCTTCTTTCCTGTACGTTTATGAGACAAACAGAACTGGCTTATTCTAGAGTGAATACAGGTCATGTTCCATTTGAAAAAACGCACAGCTGAAGTTTGCAGGTGATTTTTATTGATCGTTACTGGGATGCATGTACTGATGGCACTGTTGGTGTTACAATCTGTATTCCCATGTGTGCCAATAAGTTTGCATACATGCATACCTGGCCGTATATGGCTGTTGGCTGTAGTAAGGATCTCGGTTTCTATAGGCTTCATCGTAGTTGTACCAGTAAGACTGGTCGTAGTACCCCCTGTAGCGAGGGTCATAAGCTCCTGCATTGTAGCCTTCCCACCTGCTTCGGTCTAACATACACAGGGAAAGGAAGGAGGGCAAATAAAATGAGACAAAAGAATAATGTTGAAGTCTAATGTATACTGGCGTTATTTTGTTAGAGCATAAACTCTTTAGCAGCACTGCAGATCTTACCCCCATAATCGTATTTCTTGTAGTAATCTGCATAATATTCATCGTAGGTACTTCGGTTTGCTCTGATGTAATCATCTGGAAGGCCTTGTCTAGTATGGATCAAATAAATAAAGCACTGAATTTATGGCCTTAAAATGTCATTGTCAAACCCTCCCCAAGTGATGATTTGTTTATTATCATAACACTTTTATATGACAATTAGAAAAACCTCTAAACTAACCTGGAGGAGGGCCTGTCTGAGTACTGACTGGTCCGGGAGCTAGGTCGGTCAGGTTGAGGCTCTCTGTACTGGTAGTTTGGATCGCGATAGGCTGGGTTAGGTCCTTCATATCTGCCATACCAAGGGTCTGTTCTTCTGTAAGGGTCATCCTGAGGGACAAAAAGCTTCAGGTCAGTCCGTTGCTTTAGGTAAAACAGCACATAGCATTTAATGCAAATTTATCACACAATTACGCACATCATACCAAAACAAGGTAACAAATAATTACATACAGTAACTTGCTGAAGAAATGTATAATTAACGTACAGGATAATACTGCTGTGCTCTAGGGTCCACAGGAGGTGGTGGGTACTGGCCAGGAGGACACGGGGCTCTTTCTGGGTAATCTCCGTAGGCACCTCCATAGTAGCCTCCATACATTTGCCCCGGCACCGCAGGAGGATAGCCCGCCTGGCTGCCCGCAGTCGATGGTGGCCGGGGAGGCTGTGGAGGAGCTGGTTGTGAGGCCCCTGGAGGTGGCGGACCCTGGGGCCCAGGGGGATAACCAGAAGCAGAAAAGGGGCCGTTCCCTCCCTGTGCCGGAGGTGGATACTGACCAGGGGGAGGTGGCGCTCCACTAAACCCAAATGCCGGAGCTTTATCTTGTGCCTGTGCAGGCCGAGAATCTGGCACCTTGGGAGGCTCCATGGGGGGCTGCTGGGTGTTTGGAGCAGCTGGCGAGGGCGCTGGCGAGGGCGCTGGTAAAGGCGCCTGTTTGGGAACAGACGGCGCTGGGGCCTGGGGGTCTCCCTCCAATCTTAAGCCCTGCTGAGCATCTTTGGTGACCTGCAGGTAAAATCCAGGAGCGTTACTAGCCTGAGGTGAGCCCTGTATAGAGGAAGGATGGCCCGAGGTTTGGTTTTGGTTCTGTGATTGGTGCATAGAAAAATCAAGCAGTTCATAATTCAAAGGTGGATTGTGGTTAGAGGTGGCTGCAGGTGCAGCTGGAGCCTGCAAATTAACAGGGAGAGCAGAATGGCTGTTGCTGCCCAATGATTGGCCCCTTGATAAAGAGGGGGGGACTGGCTGAGATAGTGGTTGAGATGGTGGCAGTGCTGCGACTTCAGATTTGACCCCTTCTGTGTTGTTGCGAGCAAGATTGAGGGGGTTTAGACTGAAGGCAGAAACAGTGTGGCTCACTGGTCCAGCGGTAAAGAGTGGTTCCTGATTAGAAGCTAGCAGGGACGGCTGAGAGGAACTGGCCCCCTGCCCCTGTGAGGGTGGTCTCAAGGGTGGGCTTGTCTCTTTAAGGCTACTTTGACTGGGTGCCTGAGCAGGAGTACTGGGGGGAATCACACTGTAAATGGACACAGGCGGAGCAATCAAAACAGGCTGGTGGAGCGAATCAGACACCAAGAGAGAGGCATAGCCCAGGCTGCATTGAGAGTCTGACAGTTCCCCCTCACTCACCTTAGGTGGATTTTCTAAGTTCTCTGATGGGTGCTGGGCTCTTTGTGGGGGCTGCAGGTCAAGGGGGCCATCTTCTGGGGGTTGGATGACGTCAACACTGGGTTCTCGTAAGGGGGCAAGAACAGGCGGTGCAGCAGGGGCTAAGAGAATGCTAGCTCCAAAGCTAGAAGGGTCATTCTGAGCCCAAAGAGTAGTGGCAGGGCTTTCACAGGGTCGATTAGCGCCAAAGGCCCGGGACGATGGTCGGGAGAGGGAATGAACCACGGGATGCGTTAGGTGGGGTACTTCCCCACCAGCTCCAGCTGCTAGAGTTTGGCCTTGGCCATAAATATTCTCGAGATTATCTGGGGGCTGCTCTAAATTGCCAGGGATAGAATCTGCACCCCCCTCTGCTACCACCTTAGCCTTGTCAACTTCCACAGGACGCACCCCAACGGCATGAGAGCGTACAGGTTCAAAAGAACTGTTAGCACTGGCTTGGAAAATACCAGTAGGTTTGGGTGGGCTGGGGGTGGGAGGCTGACTGTGGTACAGTCGCTCCTGAGCACTATGGTGGCCACCTAGATCCCCAGCTGGGGAAGTGTCAATCTGCTCAAAGTAGCCCCCAGTGGCAGTGGAGAGGCTATGATCATCAGAGAGGCGAGGGCTCTCCTGTTGGATGAATGTGCCCACCACTCCCTGCTGACGGCGAGAGCCAGTCCCACTACTGTGACTCACATTGCTATAGCTGGATGACACACTTGCAGATCTCATGGGCCTCGGGATAGAATCCGGGGTTTCCAGGTTAGGACCTGCCTCAAACTGGTCTCCAGGTGCTGCTGCAGCTGCCGGACTGCAGTGGGCGTTGCTGGGTAACACCTCCTGGTTGGGAACACACTCCAGATTCTCCACATGGTCAACCTGGGAATCAGGAGCCTTTGGACTGTTCCCTGGCACAGCATAATTTCCATCATTTATGTAGGGCACATGTGGATTGCCTCGCAGATGAGCTGCATGGTAATCCAGGGGAGCTTCTGCTTGGCTCCTTTGGGCTTGTACAGGTGGCTGTTGGGGATTGTGTAGTGGGAAGGACCCATGAATCCCATTCATAGCCATCTTTCCCTCTCCTACCAGCGTTTCCTCATTCTCTACATCATTGCCTTTGAAGAACATTGAGAGAGTGCCAGAGTCCTGTGAATAAGGGACTGGGGCTGAACCAGCGATGGATATGTGGTTAGATCCCGCTGACTCGGGCCGGAGCTGGGCCAAACTGTCTGTCCCCATTTGGTGGTAGCCTGAATCCTGCGGAGGCTGGCTGAACCAGGAGTCCTGGGGCTCTGAGCCCTGACTGAAGTAGTTCTGAACCTGGAAGTGGGCATTGTGTTGGTGGGTTTCAGAAGGAGGTGGTGCCTGGGTATGAAGGTGGCCAGGATGTGTTGGAGGCGTGGGGGTGTTGTGATGCGGCGATGGAGTGTGGTGCAAGTATGGTTGGGGCTGGGAAGGGATGTTATAGGGCTGTGGTGGGGGGTCACTAGTTGGCTGGAAATAGTTCTGAACCGATGGAGGGCGACTTCCATGATCAGGGGTCCAGTGGGAAGAGGCTGAGGTGGGAGGCACTGGCTGGAAGGGCATGGCCTGAAAAGAAGGAGCCTCTCCTCTGGGGTCTGGATTGAAATGTGGCTGGCCGGGCATCTGACTAGGCATAGTGGCTGGGACCATGGGAGGGGGCCCCGGGGTCATGCAGGACTCCTGCTCTGTTGAATTAAAATACCCCTGCTCTGTGTTCGAGGATGGATATCGCAAGGAGCCTGATGGAAGCTGTCCTGGGAAAGGAACAGGAGGAACTGAACTTTGGGGGGTAAAAAGGGTCACCCCTGGTGAACTAGATGCTCTGGGAGGAGCTTGTGAAGTCTCCAGCGGTTGGGGTTGTAGAGGAAGCCCCGCACCAGCCTGGGAGTACATGCTGTTGGGAGGAGGCAGCATTGGGGGGAGGGGGTTGCTATTTGGTGCCATTGGGGGATCACCACTTCCAGTTATGTGTGGGGGGGCTTGTCTGCCGAAGGCAAAAGGGTCTGTCATGGGCTGAGTGGAGGGTGGAGGCCCCATCATGGCAGTTGGCGCTGCGGTTGTATGCTTGACAGGCCTTGTCCGGCGAAAAGCATTGGGGGCTGCTCCCGAAGGAGGAGGCGCAGAGGCCCCTGGAGGTCCGGTCCGAGGAGGAGGCTGCATGGCTGCAGATCCAAAGGGGCCGAGGACCAAGCCACTCTGGTGATGTCACTGAAGAGAGAACACTCAGGCGTAGCTGGAGAGAGAAACAGAAGGTGGGTCCGACAGCGAAAGAGCAGGACAAAAAAAAAGGAGAGATGGAGGAAGAAAAGGGAGAGATGACAGAGGTAAACAGAGTGAAATAATAGAGAGGGGGGATGGGAGTAAAATAACCAGCCTAGGTCCGTTTGGTAGACTTTACCGCACCTTTATTTGTTGATAGACTATGTTCCTTACTTCCTATTTTAACCAACAGCACAACGTGGCAATTTCAACACTAGCTCTACAGTAATGTAATAAAACAGACACATTGTCAGAATATCTAGTATTTGACAGTGAGTACGTTTTGTAATGTAAATGTAAGTAAGGATGAGACTAATCTTGTTCCCAATGCAATTTTCAAGTGCAATATTGATCAGATAGATAGATAAATATTGCACTTGAAAATTGCGCATTTATATATATATATATATATATATATATATATATATATATATATATATATATCTAACACG
>JAOEHI010000004.1:1415841-1462364 GCA_025447815.1 Percopsis transmontana
TGGGGTCCTCTGCTGGAGCTGCTACCCCCGCGACCCGATTCCGGATAAGCGGACGACGATGAGATGAGATGAGATGAGATCCAGCCACCATTAAAATTAGCCTGGTTAGAGCATCCTGATTTTGCAAGCTCCATGATTTGATCCTCTCTGCGTATCTGTCAGGGGGCAGGATAGCCGGAAGGTCGTGTGTTCGAGCCCCAGAGTTGTCTTACCTGTAAGCATCCTTGAGCAAGATGCCTAACCCCTATCTGCTCCATGTAATGGCACCATGTAATTGTAAATCGCTTTGGATTAAAGCGTCTGCTAAATGACCTAATTGCAATTGTAATTGAAAACTTCACATTCTAAATTGTTTGTCACAGAGGCGTAGCCAATCGCTGTCAATCGATTCATTAGAAGGGGATTGGACCACCTTCAACCAATCAGAACAAAACCCACGTAGGGATGATTTTCCGAATAGAGGCATTTAATTGCTCTCGGCACCAACCTGATTGAAACTGATTGACCAATGGTTCTGTAACCACCTGGCAAATTGTTCTGAATTGTGAGTTCCCAGACTCTAGAGGCGAAGCTTGCAGAACAAACATCTTGGTGCTCAGACCTGCCCCCTGTGGCCAAGATTACAATTACACCCTTTTTTTATATTCAGTGGTGTGGATTTGCACCTGTCATTACTGTAATCTGGAGGTAAATTGTGATTGGGGTACTGACCTCCTCCCATTCCAACGGTTCCTGCTTGCAGGCTCACGCTGCCAGCGGTGTGACGATGGTTACCACGGCGACCCCCTGGGCCAATCGGGGCCCGTGCGGCCTTGTGCGAGGTGCGAGTGCAGCAGTAACGTCGACCCCAACGCAGTCGGCGTGTGTGATCACGTGACTGGGCGATGCAGGAAATGTCTGGGACACACTGGCGGAGACCACTGCGAACGATGCCAGCAGGGTTTCTATGGCAACGCCCTGAGTCAGACGCCAGGCCAGAAATGCAAATGTGAGTGGAAAGAGGAGGGGTCAGGGGTATTTCGTCCGAATTAATCACACGGTTTAAAAAAATAAATCGCAGCTTTATGGTCGAAGATGAATAGCATATCAAAGGAGCTATGTGTGGGCATGTGTTTGTGAATAGAAAGTTGTCTGTAGACAGACATCATTGCTGTTTCTCATTTATTGACAAGTCTAGGAATTGTTGAGCCTTTCTTTGACAAGGTACTTTTATATTTCAAATATAACTAAGAATTGTCTATTCTATCAGAAACAGTCTGTGTGTGTGTGGGTTTACTTCAACTTTAATTGCCTCAACATACTGTATGAGGAACAGATTCTTTGAAAAAGATCTGATTGGCATTTCAATAATTTAATATTAAAGTAAACACACCAGATCCTCTGCTGAGCCCATGAATCTTAAGAGCCAGATTAAGGGGTGGTGAGAAAATGGGGAATGAGATTTGGTTAACAGATGTGATGGGACTTTTCATCTCAAATTGAGTGAGAGAGGCAGGTAAAAATGTGCCTACGGCTAACTGAATGATTCAGGTTAGGTAAGGAGAGAACAAGAAAGAGAGGAAAAGCCTGTCCATCTGCAGTTCTGATAGTTTTTAAGATCTGATGTGTGACATTTGCACAACACTTATATTAGGTGGTGGAGTTTCTGTGCAATGTATAGTACAGTGGCAGCAAATACTGTATTCCGGCACACAGGAAGTGTCTTATGTATCAGGGCTACTATGGTAGCAGACACTCTTATTTGCCTCACAGCTAGTCACAAAACTCCACCTAAAGCTCTGCTGAATATAAAAAAAGAACACAACACAATATTATTGGCTGATATTGGCCAATAATATAATAAATATTTTAGCCCATAAGTAAAACAAAATCAAAAGATAAATAAAAATTACAAAAAAAACATACAGGATGCAGTTGCATGGCGCGACCAGAAGAGGCCACCAGTTTACTAAGTTAACAGCTGTTTGATGTTGCCGTCTCCAGCTTGCAGCTGTAGCCCTCTTGGGACTTCTGGGTCCCTTGAGGAATGTCACCCACAGACAGGGGAGTGCCAGTGCCTCCCCCATGCCACTGGACGGGACTGCAGTCATTGTGAAGTCGGCTTCTTCAACCTCCAGGCTGGCAGTGGATGTGAGAGGTGAAGCCCTTCCTTTGCCTTCCCAGAAGAGTCTAGAAGAGGTGCTTGTTGTTTTCAGGGGTGTTTTTACTTTCACCTTATCTTTCCCATCCTTAGGTGCCACTGTAATCCGATAGGCTCGATGTCCACGGCTTGCCATCCAATCACAGGGCAGTGTTTGTGTCGCAATGGAGTGGAGGGTCGGCTGTGTGATTCCTGCCGATCGGGATTCTTTGGGTTCTCCTCTCGCGGTTGCAGAGGTACTGAACTGCACTTAACACAGCCCGGCTGTACTACAGTACATCAATCTGGCCACGTACAACCAGGGAATGTCTAACATCCAGTTCAACGTCCACTCTCCTAGCTTGTAACTGCGACCCAATGGGCTCCGCTTCGATGCAGTGCTATGGTAATGGAACCTGCCAGTGTCGCAGAGGCTTTGTGGGTTACAAGTGTGACAAATGTGAGCTGAACTATTTCCACAATAGAGCCACACACCAATGTGAGGAGTGTCCAATTTGCTATGGTCTTGTGAAGGAACAGGTGGGTGAATATGTATGTGTGTATACTGTGTGTATACTGTGTGTATACTGTGTGTGTGTGTGTGTGTGTGTGTGATTTTGAGTAAGAAAAAGAGAGAATGTATCCTGCGGGGGCTTCCGCTAACCTGTGTCACACGTGCATTGTCTTTGGGACCAGCTATTATGTGTTTTCTTTTACCCTAATGATCTTCTATACTGCTCTTCTGTGTCTCCGGAGGTTAGCAGTGGCCCTCGTTCATATACCGGGCTCTTATACTCTCTAAGGCCAATCCAATACCACAGGGTGTTTTGTCCCTCCTCGCTTGTTCCAAAGTGTATTGTGTTCTCTCAGGGTCGCTGTGTACCCTTGGCAGTGCATGCTGTGATTTCTTTTTTTTCTGTTCTGTTTCTTTCTGTGATTCAACAAACACCCCAAGCCTTGTCTGCTCTGAGCACCTGTGATTGCTTTCCCCATCCCCAGTGTCTTCCTCAGTTACTTTCCCCTGCTATCGTTTTCTTTATATTGTTAGCCTGCTGTGGAACACCTTCTACTGTGGCTCATAAAGAAAGGATGGGAGGGAGGGGGAGAGAGAGAGAGAGAGAGAGAGAGAGAGAGAGAGAGAGAGAGGGCTGACACACAATGACAGGTGTGATAAACGATCGACAGAGACCACCTAATATCTACACCCTTCAAAATAAAGTTTCAAGTTAGAACCGTGTAGGGGTTTGGGACAATGAATTAATGATTTCCATAACACACAGACACCATGACACCATGTCATGTAATGCCAATACACCTCCTGTTTTGTTGTATGCGCTAGTATTCCTCCAGCCAGAGTCTATGCAGAGAAAGGTATATTTGGGTGTTGATATGAAATCTGTAATCCATAAAGTTGTGGCTATTCATTAACCTAATGCCAACAGGGGCCCTCAAATTAATACAGAGAGGGAAGTTTCGATATCAGGTTGTTTTTTTTGCTAAGTTATGCGTTTCAGAGTGGGACCTGTTTCAAAAAAATTGGTGTAAACATAATTTTTTGGACACTACAGGCAGAGAAGCTCAGAGGACGCTTGCAGGATCTGGAGAAGCTCCTAGGGCACTTTAGCTGCCAGGGTCGAACTGGGCAGCAACGGGATGTGCTAAAGTATCGCATGCGGCAAGAAAATGACTACCAGGGTGAGGGTGACCTGCCCAATGCTCTGGAGGACTTCCTGGCCATCCAAGGTAATGTGAACCAATAGAGACAGACACTCAGATGAGTCCCTCCATTTCGCATAACCTGTCTGATCGTGACAAGTGCTTTGTGACGTATCATTGTAACTGTTGTTGTTGCTATTGTGATAGGATAGTCTTGACAGTGTGTGTGCCTGTTTGTGGTGTATCCCTGATAACCTACATGCTTGGGCACAGATGACTAACCCTGCCTGCTCCTAAATACTTGTAATTTTACTCAGCGTTGGTCACGCTGGATTAAAGTACCTGCTAAATGGCCCTTAACTATAATTATATACTACCAGGCATGAGTAGAGTACAGTTAACGCAGAAGTGCTATCTGTTTCCTTATCTTGACATTTACAACAAATGTGTATGCATGCAACAAAACAAAGTGATTAAACCCGCAGATGGTCCTAATTCACTCCCTAACTCTGTAACAAAGCGCTGATATATTTTCATTATTTTAGGAGTGGAAAGGCCACACAAGATCAGCAGCACAGACCAAATGGAGATAGATATCAATGCAGAGCATGTGCTGTTTGAACAGCTTCATTTCTATCTTGCATGCACTATAATCACTGGTTTGTGTTTTAGTTGCGGTCGGGTTCTTCTGCACAGACCACCACTGTTACCCACCCCCAACCCTCCCTTCCCCTCCCTCTTGCAGGGGGCCACCCACAAACAGGGTTAACAGCTTGGTTATACAAGGCGATGGGTGGTCCAGTAGCAATAGCTATTTATTTTCGTACGCTCGTTCACACACACACACACACACACACACACATACATACATACATACATACATAAAACACAAGCGAAGTCACAAAATGAAACAAGCAGGGTTTGTTTGGAAGATGGTGATCAATTCTCTGCCTGGTTTTGGAAATGCGGTGAAGCTGCTTAGAGCCCACATAAGACACAGTGACAGCTTGTGACACAGCGACAGCAACATCTGGACGCAGTCACAAAGGCATGGGGATTCTTCCGCTAACCACAAACAGATGGGTGAGCCAGGACGAGAGATGTCCTGATGTGTAACTTTATGTGGCTGAAAAACGCCACATAAAGGCTAGGAACGCACATGGCGGTACCTGGGAAAATTACATAACAGGTGTAACCGTCCTCGAACATCTCAGTGCTGAGACGGCTTTTATTTCCACTGTGCTCTTTGTTCTGGCAGAGGCGCGGGAGGCCTTCGTGAAGCAATTCTCCGCTCTTGAGTCTTCCACGCGCACGCTCTCGCGCCAGCTGCACGGTGTCGGCGGCGCTTTCAACTGCAACATCGCTGTGACAAAAGGAGATGGGGGAGAAGGGGAGGAGAGCAGAGAGCGTACGGACGCGTGTCAGACCTTCACAGATGCTCTGCTCGTCATGAGAGAATCCCAGAAGCGGCTGAAACAATCCACCGTGGACCTGGACAACATGGTACGCAAATCCTAAACCTGTGTATTCTTTTTATTGAGAGTTGGCACATTGTTCTGCTATAAATAAGCGTATAAAAGAGTAAACCCTTCTATCCACAATTAAATAGACAGGGTTTTGCCCCCTAAAGGCTCTTTTAGTCTTCTATAACCTGTGCTGTGGCATTACTTCCTGCTGTACACAGGAAGTGGCTTCCTAGCACATCAGAACTGCTACGTGAAATACCCATCTTAAGTCACCCATGTCATAGGCATGTTGATACTCTATGACTTTTGGTTGCACGACCCCCAAAAAGATGTTATTGATGGTTTCCCCCATATGCACTTTCAGACCTAGACGTGAACAAATAGCAAGACAATAGCCTAAACTATATAATAAAAAATAATATTATTTTTGTATATATTTTGTATATATTTTTAAAAATTGAACACACAACAATAATTAAAGTGGAAATCTGTGACCCCCATTTTGAGAAGCACTACTGCACTGTAATGCTAGCATGATAATTTGACTGAAAATCGTTACCACTTGTTCCATTCCATTTCACCCCACTGAGGCTGCCCCGCCCGCAAAGGCGCTGATTGGCTAAAACAAAACAATGTTTTGAATGCTCTGCATTGTTTGAAAAGTGGGTGGAGCTTCAGAAGTCTGGAACCAGGCTACTGTGATACAGAATTCTAATGCAAATAGAGGGATTCTGCTGGCTACTGCCTAGATTTGCCATAGCTAAGCTCTTCTATGTACACCCAAAAAGACTGCGTACACTAAAGTAGCATTTATCTCCCAGCTGCTAGTGGGAAGATTCTAGTGCTAAATAAAATGCTTTTACAGTGCTAAAACAAAGTTTGTGTGTGTGTTGTCGGGGGTGGGGGGATGGTTGTTTGATGGGTGCTAAAATGAACGATTTGTTCTGCACCCACTGCAGGCTTTTCAGTGTCGCTCCACAGTGCTCGCGGCAGCTTGAAATATATTATGGATACTGCTGCCATGTAATTTGGTTTGGGGGAAATAAGAGAGCTTGCTTTGACAATGCATTGTATGTCTGTGTATGTACGTGGACGTGTGTGTGTCTGTGTGTGCAAAGATGTACTCTTTAATGCCCTTATCACTTGGCTGAGCCTGAAGCAATAGCAATGCAATTCCACATTAATAAGCAGAGCAGCTCCAATAAAATGAATACAAGGTTCTCGTACGTCAAATGTTGATTCAATTTAATCCGTTTTTATTTTCTCAAATTAAACGCCACTTGGTGAAATGTTCCACTTTTATTTAAATGTTTTTCTTCACCACAACAAAATGTTAAGATAACTGGACGTTTTTGTGTGATGGGGGATCTGCTCTTTGATGGGGTTTGTCAAGGTGTCCTTGCTTTCAACCTTTCATACTGAGCATATATTCATGTCCTTGGGCTTGCATGATAACTTTTGTATTTTTCTATCATGTGATTTATTCACACTTATTGGCCTTTTTCACTTAGACTTAATAAAAGACAACATTGAATATTAATGTTCACTCCCCCTCCAAACACAATACAACTCTGATTTCATGTAATTCCTTTTGAGTGACTGGAGGCGAAACATTACTTCTGCTCAGGTATAAGGCATGTTTACGCTACACATCGAAAAACCATGCTTCAAACCGGCTGTTTTAAAATACTTTCGAAAGGAAAATGTTATTGTTTTTTACTGTTTCCAATTTTTTTCTTTTTAGATAATTCCTTTCGAGGTGTTGTCAGGACCGAACGAATGGCACACTGTGGTCAATGAATCACAGGTGATAATGAAAAGGTAAGATTTGGACAGTGGGCTTTAAGAGGTCTATTATGATCTCGCTTGGAGGTTCAACCTTTACTGGGCTCTCCTTTTAGCCTGTCGCTCACACTGCAGGTAGGGCACATTGAATCGATGCCATCAGCTGCTCACAGTACACATAACTACTTAAACCAAAACAAAAAAGTCAGAGCTCAAGAGCCAGCATATCAAAGTTCCTTCATCTTCTTCATCTTTATTTGGTTTCTTCTCTCTCTCTCTCTCTCTCTCTCTCTCTCTCTCTCTCTCTCTCTCTCTCTCTCTCTCTCTCTCTCTCTCTCTCACAGTCACAGGGAAATGGCAGCCCAGATTGAGGCCACAGCCAGGAGAGCATTGAAAGCCTCTAACCAGACGTTCCTACTGCTGCTAGATCTACTGCAGGATAATTCCACAGAGGAGTATATCAGGAAGCTAACACAGCAGTGAGTTACTAGATGGACACGCACACACAAAACCAAGGCACAAGCAGAAAATAGTTGTTAAGAGGTCTCAATATATTTTCTCTAAACTAGACCCTGTATTACAGCCCAAGGCTTGCTGCTTTACAACAGCCCCTTGAAAACACATTGGAGTTTAAGATGTGATACATTTAGCCACAGGGGGACGGCGTTCCTCTCCTCTAAGCCTATTGCATTCCTGGACTCGTTACATGCTTGCTGAATCTACTAGCGTGAGATTGGTCTAAGGATTACCCTGAATGCTGGTCAGGAGGACGAAGGGAGCCCTCCGGTGGCTGTAATGAGAGTGACATGCAGATATTTCACAATTTATTTCCCCTTCCAACACTTCTGTTAATTTGTGGAGCGATGCCATACATCAATGGGTTTTAATGCTATATGTGTGGCTGTGTGTGTGTATTTGTGTGAGAAAGAGAGGGGTAGCCGTGTCTGTCTACAGTAACGATACACAGATGGGCAGTATAATATTGTATTTTTAGAGCAGATTTACCCCACATTGTGGCACTTGAGCAAGTTTTATAGGGATATGGCATATGTCAAAAGTATTAAAGAGCCACATGATCACAGAATTGATCTGTTGTTGTGTACACAGATTAAAACATAAATCTCCACGTATGGCGATGTTAAAGCAGAGCAGGCCATCCTGTAGAGTAGGATTAAAACATAACACAAGACACACACAGTACACAACCGGTCCCAGTTACGTATATTCGCCATCTGTAATCTCTCTCCCAATTTTCTTTCCAAGACTGTCAGACATGCAGCAGATGAAGCAGAACCTGACGGCCAAGGTGAACGAGACAGCAGTCAGCCAGATGGATCTGGAGGAGAGCTTTGCCGGGCTACACGCTGGCCTGAACCACCAAAGCGGGGTCAACCTAACATTAATGAACCATATGAACGAGGTCTGTACCGCCGACACCTGCTGTGTGCAAACAGAATTTAAATCTCTCATTTGGTACTTTGTGTGGTAGAGAGAGGATTTATACTAGTGACTGAAATCCTCAGTTACAAATTTCCCAAAAGAAAATAACCTATTTGGAGAAAATAGGTTGTCTGTGTTTATTTGGTTATATATATTAGCCCAAAGCATGTTTTACAAGGTCCAGAGGTTAAACTGGGATGCATGTGGCCTTTAAACTAAAATGAGTTAGACACCCTTGTTCTATCTGGAGTAGGGTAAATTATCCATTAGACACTGTAAACAAAACGTACAATACACAGCAGTAATAGCAGCAGACAGGGGAAACAGATCAAATGTAAAGTGACTCCTATTCTCTCAGGGCGCCAACCTCCTGAACAGAACAGAAGAGCTGGCCTTGCTTGTCCAGACCAAAGAGGAGTTGGTCGGCAAGATACAAGAGGAAATAGCAACGCTTCTGAAGACGTCTGGAAAGAACCTGGAGCTGGCCAATAACCTTCATGAGGTTGTACTGCAGTATATAGGATTTAGTCATAGATGCTCTAGAATTTATTTTTCTTTGTCTTCAGATGTTTCGTTGGAGTTTACTGGGCTACTGCTTGTGAGATTATAACTTATAACGTCTACCATTGCAGCTTCTCAGTAACATTACTAATGATGAATACATGATGGAACACCTGCATGTTGTTGTATAATGATAAGCTAAGATGTGTGTCTTGTGGGGGAACAGCATATACCAACATAAAGCCATATAACCAATCAGGTGGCTAGCAACACAACCTCCAATTAGAAGTGGGTCAAGGTCTAAATTTTTAATATCATAATCACATAATAATCACATGAAAATATGTAACCTAGTATTATTACAGATAATAGAATGGAATAATACAAATTAATTACTCATAAAAATAAATCATCATGTGACCACACAATAGCCTCCCACAGCCACCACTAGTTCACTGTTCACAGTCGTTGACCTTTTTCGTGTAGTACGATTTGTTAGGTCCTGGCATCTCCATGCCCTCCCTCCTTGTCACACTCATGTCTCTGTGTGCAGGTGAAGGCCCAAGCTCAGGGGGTAAAGGTCATGGCCTTATCATCTGTGGTGGCAGCTAAGCAAGTGGAATCAGAAACTATTGCCCTACACAGAGAACTGGAATGTGAGTCATCTGTCTGCCTCTCTCGAAGAAACACGCATGCAGGCGCGCACAAGTTTGAATTCTTACAAGGAAACAATTTAACAACAGTTCTCAGTAATAATCGCAGCTCAAATTGCAGAAAGCAGACGCAGGAAATCACTCCGGATTTTCAGTGTTATGTTTCATAGGAAATGAAGGCATTTTGCCTCCTACCAAACCGTTTTCTGTTGGCAGAAAGCTCGAGAGACTGGAAGAGTAAAATTGAACAGAAGAACAGAAGGCAAATTGTAGGAATAGTTTGTGGTGGTGGAATTGTAGAGGGGAAAAGACGTCATAGGTGACGTCGTGTGTCTGTCTGTCTCAACGATTTATCAAATAAAACAAGACAAGAATAAACAAGCTAAAACTTGCCTGAGGAGAAATTCTGTGTTACAGCAAGAAAGACAGAAGGATAGAGACGGGGGCTATAGATGCACAAATGTACCTTTATAAACAACAATATAAAGGAACATTTGTGAGAAATTGTATCCGCTACATTTATTCCACCAAACCCACCATCTTGCCTTTCTGTCCTCCTCCCCCTCGCCCTCCTCAGACATGCAGAGAGAGTGGCCCCGTCAGGAGGCCCAGAACCGGGCGGCTGTGAAGAAGGAGAGGCCCCTGGGGGAGAAGGTTCTAGCGGATGTCAGGAAGAGGGTTAAGCAGGTGGAAAAGATGCTGGAGCCCGCCCTGGAGAACACCAGCCTGTCCAACACCACCTCTGAGGAGGCGGAGCACACGGCAAACACTGTTGCCAAGGTGTGTGTGTGTGTGTGTGTGTGCCACAAGCTTTTCACCTTGACAGTCTGTGTTTCATCGTCATCGTCAAACTCCTGCTTGTGTACAGGAATCGAAGGCTGCCTTAACCCAGGCCAAACACACCAGGACGGCGTCAGCCCAGCTCTCCTTGCACCTAGACACAACGCTACAGCTGCTGGCCGAGCAGGATAACCTCACAGCCACGGCGCGTTCGCAAATCACCTCCGAGGTATCCCTCCATTTCTGTTTTTTTAAACAATGGAAGGCTTATCTCATGGACAATATTGACGTGTTATGTGAATGAATCTGTGCTCTTTCTCAGGCCGGGGTGTCACTGACTAATGTGAAGGAGGATATAGAAGCAGCCAAGCTCCAGTTAGAGGCCTATTCTAATACACTCACAGAGCTTATTAATTCAATAGGTAAGCAAAAATTTTCGTATTATCCCTTAAAGGCGCTACAGGTAATAAGTTTTACACTTATTACCTAGCAAGTGTCCGTGTTAAGAAAATAAAGCCAGTATTATGTGTGGTTTCTTTTTAGTCTCCAATCCCTACAAGATCTAGATTAGTGCCCACAATAAATGTAAATGTCAAACCCATAAGTATTTTGGACCTGTTTAATGCCTCATTTAACATGGAAATAGGTGTCCACTTTGTGAGGCTGTCCCGCGTGGAATGGCAAAATGTCATATTTTAATAGGACTGAACATTCACTCGGGTACAAGTGATTCCGTGGCATCGTAAAATGATCCAATGCCTTATGAAGCCGTACAAACTGTTGCTAATGTAATGCAACGCTTGGGAGCGCAATGACCGCAAAGGCTATCCCATTTATCACGCTGACTTTTATTGATGTGGCCTACCGCTAAGCCTTCTGTTCCTAGCCACCCAAGAACCAGGTTTAGCATAGTACCGGGCTGTTGCTAATCCATCACTGAAACAATCCGCTGTCTACGCAGGCCCGCATTTGGTACGGACTGGCCGTTACAATCCGAGTTAGTTTGAGCTAAAACGCGAACTAGGGAGACTTCAGAAGTCTGTATTATTAACCCCATGCCCCCCGCCAGATGACAAAGTGCCGCTGGCGCGCTTCGACCTCATCCTGAACGAGACGGCGCACAGGCTGAGCGTGCTCCGCGGGAGCGTGGAGAGCCCGACGCTGGGCTCCAAGATCCAGAGGCTGCGCACGGAGGCCGAGGAGCAGCGGGGCCGCATGTCCCTCATAGAGGCAGATCTGCGGGAGATCAGAGAGGAGAGGGACAGTCTGAGGGACGTCGCCCTGAACCTGCCCCGGTCCTGCCCCCGGGCCACAGAGACGGACAAGGGCTGGGCGTAGAATGAAAGAGACTGCCGGGTTTTGTTTTTTTTTGTTTTTTTTGCGTCAGATGTTTTTTTGGCTGATTAGGCTACAGTGTATCGTCTTTCCACCAATTTCCTTTTTTTACACCCCCCAAGCGCATACGCTCACCATGTTTTCATCAAATGCAACATACTTATTCCGTCTCCCATGAATTACTCCCCTCTTTCTTCTGACTCATTGTATGATTTCCCCCCCCCCCCCATTCGATTCATTCTGCGCTCTTCATGCCGACAACGGCAGAAGTTTAATTAAACTGTGAATAATAATTACCCATTCAGAGACATCTGGAGTGCTGTCAACTTTAAAATAACTCGGATGTTCCATTTGTTGGGGTAGAAGGTGTGTCTGAGTGCTTCTCTACACTGACGCGTTCATTTACACTCGAGCTCTTTTTCATCAACCTAGCTTAATTAACAATTAGCCCTTCTGGCCCTTGCGGAGTTCAGGTCAGGCTTCAGCAGCACACAACCTACGACAGGCCTTCTCACAGTGTGTGTGGCTCTCTCTCTCAACGTTTATTTTCCCTCCTCTTTCTCTCTATCTTTTTTGCCGTCATTCTCAGGAATAGACAAAATGGTTCTCAAAGAAGAGGTGCCGGTGTAGAATCCGAGTTTTGGTCACACAGTATGTGTTTTTACACAAGTTGATTGAAACCAGTAGTTAAGGGAGGCTTTGGGAACCATATTAAACCAAAACCATTATCTCATTCCCTCTCTCTCTCTTTCTCTCTGTGTGTCTGTGTAAAAAGCGATTGTGATTTATACAGGATACATTTTTAGGATGAGTTTTTGTAATATTTCCTTTGTCAATCACAAATAGTGGTTCTTATTGGTTTTCCTCTCTTCCAGCTGCCTTAATTGCAATCATACAACAGTCTATAGTGACATGTGCCGGTTTTTAAATTACCTATTCAGTGTTGCATCTTGTACCAAGTAAATAAAAACACATATTTCTGGAGTGTCATGTTTCCCAAACACCACTTAATTTGCGTGTCATGTTTTATTTGACACATCTAAGATGGAGCTTGAAGGAGGCTGTTTAGTGCAAGTGAAAATGTACTGTAACACTAACAGACTGTCCTGTACAATGTAATTCCTGTAACACAGCCTTTAATAAGACAAACATCTTGACCAATCTTGTTTATATGTTGCACAATACATATATAAACCAAAATTAATGGACACATAAGTCGGTTCAGAAGTAGTCAAAATAATAGTCGGAATAAAAACTATAATATAATGCCATTCTATTGTAGAACATTATTATTCCTTAATTCCTAAGTGATAAATGCTAAATCTTTCTACTTCACGTGACTTTTGCTAGTGATGGCTATGAAGGAAATTATACCTGCACAGGTAAGTAAATAAAGGTAGGTTTTACACTGTCCATGCTTATGACTGCTGATGTCACTATCACTATACTCTTATAGAATGTGTTTACTTACGATGACCTGAATGGCCTATTCAGCTTATTCCATTTTAGTTGACAAATGTACAAATACGTTGCTGTAAATATTGTCTCTGATCTGGTATTTCATAACAATCACGTATAGTACATACTGTAGAACAATTTATTACCGATGACTGAAATTACATTCAGACCAAGATGTTTTTTGTAGTGTTTTTATTCATGGAACAAAAAAAAAAACAGTACCACAAGGCTTGTCATGTTAGTCTACGACAATTGAACACATTTATATGGTAAGGTTCTGGGACATAATACAACTCAAAAATATATTTATTAGTAACTCAAGTGAAATCAGAAAGAAGTATTTTAGGACAATAATATAGCAGGTGGAGCTACACTTATGTATAAAAAAAAAAATCAAACCATACAAGCTTTCAGCATTATAATTTCATGCAGTCCTTCAGAAATTGGATTGTGATGTTGTATTGCAAATACGTCACTTACATACATTTAAGATTAGACAAAATGTAGTCAATAATCAAGGTTCAGGCCAAGACTATTTCTGTTCTCAATTCACTCTGAATTAAAAAGGGGAATCTGGCTGACAATGAAGTCGTTGGCCTACCTATAGGGATCTACCTTGGTGTGGTATTAATGCCCTGCAAGCATAAACACACCCACATTATTTAAACCGCATTGCTAAATACAAATGAATGAAATATAACTCAACTGTTTTTATGTGCTGACTGCAACTTGAGAAGGCGGTTTATTCAGAGTAGTTTAAACATCACAACATATAGGCTAAAGTGGTTGTGATATATTCTGGTCATGCAGCATTTTTATAGTGATATTAGTTACATAAAATCTGTGCCTTATATTAGCAGTGGTAGGTAATAATGTTCCTAGACAGTGGTTTATAAAGGGAGACATGTCACAGTATTAATGGCTTGTACTTTCTAAAGGTAACACCCTTAATAGATTTCATTATCTATAACATTTGAGTTATGCCTTTCACTTTGACAGTGAACAAATACTAAAGCAATCCAGCCATAAAGACATAAAGTAACCAAAATTTAGGAGTTTGTTTTTACACATTCTTACATAATAAACACCCTATAAAAAAGGTACTACTGTGAAAACATGCACAGTAGAACGTACGTTTTAGACCTCATAACACCAGTGAGCACTTAATGATGTTGGTTATGGTTTAGATATAAATGTACATTATGTATTAAAACAGATTGTGTGTGGGCCATTGCATTAAACAAAATACATAATATTTATAGGTCTAAATTAGTTTGAGCTTTGGGAGAGTATATTTATTAATTTATTTTAAATGGCATTTCCAGCAGGTTAAGATAGGATACCGTATACTCCTTGCTTGCACATGTTTTGATACAGCCCCAAAACAATCTAGTGGTTAATAATATTTAGTAATATTCATAAAAAAGCCACAAAGATGGCATGACTCAATAGGTCGCTCACTCAAAACTAAACGCCTCTCTCAATTTAAAAAAAAAAAAGGTTGCGCAATCTATCCTTTTTACAAAGTTGGCACACACTAAAAATGAGAAATAAGCCAGAGAAAAAGTATATTATCTAAACAATAAAAAGCATGCGTGTTGAAGCTTGCTCAAAGAATGCCATGGTAGTGGATAAACAGCTACAAATAATAAACACATGGATGGCAGCCAATTCAGTGTTTCAGCCAATTTAGGGATCTGTTTTTTTCTTGTTTTTCTTCAGGAAAGAAGGTGTGCGGAACTTCTTTTTCTTCTTAGAGGGGGATTTGCTCGGGGACTCCTCCCCCTCTTGGTCGTCAACAGGCTCCTCCCCCTCCGCTGCGTCCGTGGTAACGGGGGCGGTGGAGTCTTCGGCAGGAAGTGCGGGCGCATCGGAGGGGTCGTCGGGGGTTAGGTCCGGGAGAGTCTGTCTGAGGGTGGCTGCGTCGCTCTCATCCTTATACGTTTGCTCTGGCAAGGTCTCTGGAGCAGGAAGAAGTGGAAAGAAAAACAGTTACCTCATCATTGCATACACTGTTAAGTCTGCATGCTGAGGCCTCAGCACTGATGAGGCGACGGAAAATTAACCACTGGAAAAGCTGAACAAAGCATTATTTCTACTGCAAGAGCCAACTATTGTCACTAACTGTTTAATGGATTCCATGTAACTGGACTGTATGATTGTAGGCAGTGTTTTACACTGCTGTAACCCATCTGTCTGCTACTGTTGTGAACAAAAAGACAAAAAACGGTGTGCACATCAAGCAGTTAGACACTGCGTCCAATCTAGACCTTCTACAAACTGCACTCGTTTAGGAGTTGGTTAAAAGTTAGCAACATGCATTATTTTCCTTTGACAACAGCAAAACATCTCTACAAAGGGCCTTTGCTTTGACAATTAAGAATAACAATAAGCCCAAGACTATTAAACCAAATAAATATATGTTCTGAATGGTTACAGGTGTGGGTTAGTCACACTGCACAGCCATTCTATTTTACCTTTATTTATACAGAGAAAACTTAACAAGTGTAGTTTTCTTGTTCATTTGCACCCTGTGAAAAAAAAAAAAAAAACAAAGACAGAAAATCTAACAGAATTTCTGTAATACCAGGCAGGGTGCACAAGGCAACCAGCTTCTGTATTAAGATTGTTGCTGACTTTTAAAAAGTAAGGTTGTGTTCTAGTTACACTCAGTATAGTTGCTTTAGAAAGCAATTGTGTGTGGCCTATTAAAAAAACCACCTCAAAAAGGCAAACACCCCTGATTTCCATTAGAATAACTTGAAATATAGACGTAGCAATTGATCTATACAAGGGAGATTTCTAAACAAATAAATTGCTTAAAAGAAGAATCTAATTAACAACTTATAACTTCAAAGACATCTGGAAATCTGTGCAATTGTCATACAAGTGTATATTTACAAAATATAATACTGGAGTGAGTAAATACATTGCATATAGTATTTTGAGTTTGATTGGAATTGGATTAGAAGCCCCCCGTCCCCCAATGGCAGCCAATGAGACACAATATGCACAATCCCACTCCCAGCAATAAACATTAATATAAAAGACAAGTCACCACATCGACAGTTTACTGTATCCAAAAGCTCTCCTGTAGCAACCTCCAGTGGAGAAATAGCCAATAACCAAAGCACTGCCTAAAGGCAAAGCACTCACCGTGCAATTAATTGCATAACAAATACAGCTGCTTAGTTCACTTTAAATGTTGCACACATGCCACAGGTACATAAGAACACCTCAGTATACTGACAAAACACCAAGAAGATATAGACGTGTCACCACACAACCAAAGTTTGGCCTGCCATTATCATGAATGTTAAATAGCCTTGATAAAGCCAAGAAGCGTTTTGGGTTTTAAAGCCGCACTTTAAAAAAAAAGCGCATGTACCTGGTAAAGGCCTCATCTGTAAAAGAAACAACATTGGAAACGTTTTTCAAACATTACCCGTTTAAGTTATGACAGAAAAATACAGTTTCATACACATTAGTGGTGTGCAGGTGCAAGACAGACGTTGGTTAATTGGACATTGTTTCAGTTGATGGAAAAGACAGGTTAACTAATATCAAAGGTCAGCGTGTACAGTGTAAGTTGTGGGGTTTATTTCAGCCCAATATGGGAATTTATCACGTAAATCAAAATGAAAATGTAAGCATTCAATATATAAGATATAAGGTGTACATAAGGTGTATCAGAGCAACAATTTCTTCGCCAGGAGTGCTGAAATAATTCTCCCCCCATGTAGCGCCAGGGAAGTCAGAGACCAGAGGGAGACGGACTGAACAAGTTATCAATGGGTTAGAACACAGAAAAGCAGGTACTACGGAAGCCATGCAGGGTCAGACATGAAGGTGAGGGGTGGGCAAGTAAGGTGGGCGGCGACAGGTGAAACAGTACATACTTACTATGGCAACAGGTACTCTTTAGCATTTCCTTCTCCTGATAGTAAACGCAGCCACAAAGAAGAAAAAACACAAGTAGAAAAACAAATGTCTAATGCAGGTCAACCACAGACTGTGTTAAATTAAAAAAGGAAACATACCGAGAGAAACCACCAGAGAGGGGGTAAAAAGAATGGACAAAAAGCCATTCTTAAGAGGACCCCAAAAAGATGGAGAATGGAGGTGAGAGGGTAGAGGACATACTGTACATAGACGTTATAGATAAAAACATTTAACATTTCCGATATTAGATTACACCAGGGATAAAAGTTACCAATGCCCACTACTACGTGTGCTAAATTAGTTTACTATAACTCCAAAATTATTATTATTTTGTAGCAAACTTTTTTTTATTTAGAATTCAAACTGGAAGGCATTTCCTAGTATCATCATGGATGATACTGTCAAAATAGGTGTAATCCAATTGTAATAAAGACCAAGAGGGAGGAAAAAGAAATAAAAAGACTAATGCCGAACATACCAAACAGCATCTATTCAGCGCTAATATTCACAAAGCTTAGTTGCTTTATTCCTTGTGAAGACATGTGTCTTTACCCAGAGGTGGAAAAAACAGGCCCAGAAAATATAAAGCCTAACCAGGAATTTGCTCCACTCATGTAAACTAGTTGATTTCATTAATGAGTTCTAATCCCCTGCTGGAGAGCTGTGGTAGTGCATTGTTGGCACAAATAACTGGTTATGTTTTTTACTTGCTGGACTTTTTTTCTTCTTTTCTTTTTTTAAACCACCTCTGTCTTTACCCTAACTAGTGTGAGCTTATTCCCTGCCTCCGTCTTCCCTAGTTCTTGTATCTTTAACCCAATAATTCTGTCAAACCTCTTGGCCTGTTATTACATTCACACAGCACAACACCTAAAGTAGTTTTGTTAAAACACCACAAATAAACGGAACCCAAGGCAGACAGGCAGATGGACAGCCAAAAGCCCCTGCATTCCCCCCGCCATTGACGTGGGAAAGCTGGACTAGGTCAACCTACCCTCCTCTGCTCTGATGGGGGTGCTGGGTGGTGTACAGGTAGGGCTCTGCGCTTTGACCTCCCCTTCCGGTTCTGATAGCAGTTCCTGATCTGAAAGAACATTAACAAATATAGAAAATACACAAATGATACTAATGTTCAAATCTCTCATATTGCTAAATCAATTGAGACTCCTTCATAAGAATTGTGGGTTGGGTCAAAATCCTGTTCCAACTGCACATTTCAACACCAAGACCATAACAAGAGAATAAATAAACAAGTTAAAAATACAATCTTTACGCTTAGATAAATGGTAATTTTGTACCAGGTGTTTACACTCAAGGCAGTTTGGATTCAAAGTGAGACCTGCTTTTTTCTCTGCTTTGGTTTTCACACTGCCCGTGGATTGTAATGCAATCCAATGTAATTTGCTCATTAATTACGTTGCACTGGATTGATCGTGCAGTATCAACATAATATCATGCAAAAGTTATGTAGAATCATGAACATATACACTATATAATATTATTACACCAATTCAGGTAAGCAACAAAGTTATACGAATATAATGTTTGACACCAGTTGGATTGCTCAAATGGTGGCATGCAGTGTGCAACGGGCTTGAGTGAGTGGGAAGATTGTAACTTTGTAAGCCAACTGTAAATCAACAATTACAAATTCTACAGAACCCCAATAACCAAAATATTCAGTGTCAGTCAGAAAGACAGTGGAGAGAGCTAGAGATTGCAAAAAAACAACGCGCCACCCCCAGCAATGTGAAGGGCCGGTTAGTTGGAAGACAAACAAATCATATTCATTTATGTCAGACATGAAATGCCTGGCTGATTGGATGACAGGGTTTCAAATCGGACGATTATGTTTGGACAATATTTCCACAGCACGAGAAAATCATTCAAGTAAAAGAGACTGGAGATTCAATGTTCAGCAGGGAGGGCATTTGCTTATGTTACATCAGAATGTGAATAGACTCCGGACCCCCAGAGAAAGGAGAGAACACGACGCGGCAGGTACCCCAGACTCCCACAGTGCAGCAAGGTGTAGTAACACAGGCCAGAGATAGGGGGAGGCAGAGGACCAAAGCTGTGCGTGAATCCAGATCTTCTGGTGTACCTGGAGACTGATTTGCTGCCTGTTTCTTGCTGAGGGCCTGCAGCACGGCACAGTGGAACTCCTTATGGGGGGACTCTGGAAGTACTACCCCCTCCTCACTAAAAGGGTCCCCAGGAGCCTCTGGGGCACCCGGTCCTGGCTCAGACACACGGGAGGGGGAGAGTGTGGCAGTTTGCGCTAAGAGCTCCCCTGGTGGTTGTGGTGCACAGGCGCTCTGTGCTGACGAGTCCTCCTGCTGATTTCCTTTGTGTCCCTGCACTGAAGTGTGTGTGTGTGTGTGTGTGTGTGTGTGTGTATGTGTGTGTGTGTCAGAGAAAGACACGGTAACAAGACTATTCTTCCATTTGTCTTTGACCAAAGGTGAATAATAAGGATTAACAGGTAGATATGACAAATTGAAATCCACTGACAACAGATGTCTGCTAATTGGAAACGATGCCGATAATATCCAGTTACATAATTCAGAAACATGATCATTTTATATAAATATAAATCCTATTAGCAGAGGTAGAGTTTCTGATTATTTTGCATGATAAAAGGGTGCTGACTGGGATGAATATACAAGCAGGCTCGTTTTCTTGTTTTTTTGTTGTTACATTTATTCGATTCCCACCCGAAATGTGATATTATCCTTTTTTAAAAGAGCGGCAAAGGTAGAACATGGAGGTGATGTGGCTCAAAGAGAGAATGCTTATTTTAAGTCTATCCTTTACCTTCAGGTCCTTTCTGTTTGAGTGCCACTTCCCTGCGGTAGGCGTCCAGCTCCTGGTCCGTGAGCTTGTTAAAGGGGTTGGGGCCCTGCTTGCTGATTATGACTCTGGGCTGGTACTCCTTCTCGATGATTGCTTTGGATGCTGTCACAAGCTCCCCCTTCAGGTCAAAGAGGGCACAGAGAAAGAGCATTTCGATGTAAAAGATTTGTATCCAGATCGACTTTGGCATTTACTCAGACAAAATGAGCTGTTATAGCTTGATTATTGCTGTTAGGCTTGATATTAGATAACAGTCTATTACAGTTACATGTCAGTGATCGATATCGGGGATACTTTATTTACCCTGTGTGTTCTATCAAAATGTGAGTTAAACAGCATACCATGTCTGTTCCAGCATTAGTTTAACAGCACTAAATAAATCCAGTAATGTTTTACAGGGCTCAGAATGCTAAAATGTCATTCCTTTAAGAATACCTGTTACATTCAGTCAAGTCAAACTATTTACTGTTAGCTGTTGCAATTTAGACACAGAAGACACTACAATGCCATCAATAAAGTAAACTGGCAAATAAGAACAAGACTTGGATTTCTCAAATGAGCAGATCATTTCAGTTTGAACACATTTTCCTGGAATAAAAACAAAAACCACAAAACACACGTTGAATATCAACGCTGCCGTCTCTGACACTGCAAAGGTTCCGAGACAACGGTAATAATACAATTTGCAGAGAAACCATTATTAACACTGATATTCCTGGCTTGTCCCAATTAAAAGTACCGGTTCAGAAATGATTCGATGCAATAACCATATCCACCTTAGCCTGCTCACTCATCCATACATCTATAGTTGCAAAGTAAATGGGAAGGGAAGATTTGGGTTTGATGTGAGTTAAGGGCTAAGAGGTCTTTGTGGCTGGAGCAGTAAGTACCTTTCTAATAGACCTAGCAGGACTATAGGGCCCCTCAGACACATCGAGGCCATCAATAGTGTCCGTACAGTCAGACAGTGGGGCATCCTGCAATAGTAAACCCAGTGAGGGGGGGACCCAGCTCAAAAATCACTGGTACATTCGAACTGGCATGCTATGTGGTAAGCATAGAAACCTGCATGCACAAGCACATAAAAGAGAATGCATGCAGACGTGGTTTTGTGGGGCTACAGAAGGCACAGTCGCAATGAATCATGCATTGTAATAATAACTTCACCACACAAGGGGGTGCTGTCTGGGTAGAAATAATTTGATCAGGGGAATTCCACCCTGAAACACATTTATGCTTTTTAAGAGTAAGAGATATAGACGCCAATTTCAGGTTCAAATTGTATTTTTGTCTCCTATTTCCACATTCTTAGTGGACAGCTAGCAAAACTCTCTTAGAAGCAAACACCAAGTGTTTTTCTTTGTAGATTCTACATTTTCTAACTGCATTTATTGACCAGGTTAAGAGAGATCTATGAATTTATAGCAGATGGTGCGTAATTGTCTAGGTGACAATGGCCTCAATGGTTCGTAATACAGCTCCCAGGCATCATACCAAACAGTTTGCAGATCCAAATTTATTAATTAACATTCGGCAACTGCATTACCCATTTCTAAAATTAAAAATCAACCATGTTCTTTTTCCCACTTTTCTCAAATCCTCCAGTTTATCATTCATTGGCAAGAGGTGCTGTCGAACGTGCTCGTGGGAAAAGTATGACCAGACAGAAGCTGAGTCAGGTAGGAACAGTTCAAGACCTCACCAACAGCTCTTTTGGTTTTAAATCCCATTATGCAGTATACATTTGACAACATGATAGACGTTCTTGACTAGTGGCTTGCAAAATAGTGTGGATTTGTAAGATCGTGCTACAATGATATACCATGCAAAACTAAACACAAAAAGGGAAATTCCATTATTTCCACATTCTTATTACAGAAGTGACCTTATCTCAATCAAGACATCTTCATGAATTCATGCAGAAATAAGGAGATATGTGTTTAGGTTACAGCATTAAACCAAAAAACTCAGCTGAGAGCAGTCTTTCCAATTATAAAATACATTAAAAAAATAAATAAATAAAAAAAAAAGTAAAACAGATGGAAATCGCCCAGCAAAAAAATAACCAAGGGAGATGGAGACAGCCTGCACTGGGAGGTTGTGATGCTAGCATGACGTTAGCTCAGCGCCTATCACTTACCTGCCAGAGTGACACTTTCTGTGGTCAAAGAATAACGTCACAGTTACAAAGTGACCCCATGCCCCAAGATGGAGGACATTTTTGTTTTGTTAAAATCACATTTCTTCAAGTTTCTTAAGGGGTTACTCCAGACCTGGTTGTAATATTATAAGCTAATTGTGCATAAATGAAAATTTAACACAGAACAGTGGAATAATCAAAAAGCACAGTGGCAATTAAATTACAAATGTCCTGTATGGAGAATAAAGTGAAACACAGATAATGTACAGTAATTCTGCCTAATGCAATACATATAAAAGGTCCTAACTTTACTTAGTTTAGATCAAAAGTTCACTTTATAATCCCCATACAGGGCAGAAGCAGGGACATGCCATGTTCAGACTAGCGGTACAGACTAGCCTGAACCTTTATGTGGGTTGGGGTGTGGACTGACCTGGGAAAAGGTGCGTTCTCCTACAGAACCAGCGCACAGAACCTGAGACTGGGGTCCAGCTGTCTTAATGTCTTGTAGGTTCTGGTCCCGGATCTACAAACAGATAGGAGTGTGGATGCAAACAAAAATATTTTGACAATAAAAAGGACCCATAACATTTCATTTCTAAATAATAATAATTATTATTAATATTATTATTAATAATAATAATAATAATAATAGACTTTTTGGTGATCCAGAATCCAGAAAAGTCACACCAAATATGACTGACTTTTTCAGAGGAAAAGTCTATAAAAATTTAAATCTACCTTATTTCTCATTTCTAGGACCTCTTTCGGGTTGGTGTTCATCGGAATGAACTGATTGGCAACAGCAGACTGTCGCATTCCATCTTCCTTTGTCCACTGTAAATACAAAAAAAAGGAGTTAAAAACCAAACCAGATTGACACAGTAACATGAAAACCCAAGCACAAATAAGGCAACCTACTATACAGGTTTTACAATACAATAAGAATCATGCTGGTTAAAACTGAAATGGATGGCTGTAAAAAAGGACTAAATGGAGATAGGGCCTGAATGCAGTGAACCGACGATGATGTGCCTTGGCAATCACAATGGCGAGATATCTACACAGCGAGAGCAAATGAAAGCGCTTTCATTTAGAAGATGTTCTAAGCCACTATCTGAATCTCTTGACTGTTTTAATGAGAAACAGCATCTTCATATACAGTAGTCTCAGAAACTTGCTTAGAGAAAACAAGACATTTATATTAAAAAAAAAAAAAAACTATATGCTGATTATCAAGTTTGTGACACTTCTAAATGTCACGTCTGCATCTAGCCCCCATGTCCTTAGCATGCAAATAACAACAACAAACCTGTCTTACAGTATAAAGTAACTGACAACAATTTTCATTATCACTGATGCACTATAAAAATTCAAAACTAGAACCAAAGTAACCCAAGAGCACACTGGGGAAAAAATAACCAAAACAAACTGATTTGGTTGCTTAAACACGAACGAGGGAGGTAGGGTGGGGGTTAAGGAGCGGTGAGGAGCTACAGGGGAGGAATGGATGGATGGACAAGTGGAGGGGCAGGATGAGGCTGGCTTACAAAGCGAGAGTGTGGCAGTGTGGGTGAGCTGGCATCACCAAAGTCATTTCCCAGGCTAATACACACAACGACAACAAATAGGACGACAGAGATAACAAGAGAAGACACACACCCGGTATCCTGCATAGGGAGGGCAAACCCCTATGTCGTGTTTATGTTGACTCTATATGCTTAGGGCTATTGTTTTAAAACTGCATGCCACCATAACTTTAATATATATAGTAATAATCGGATTTTATAAACCTGGTAATGCTCAGCATGTTCTTCTACCAATGTGACTTAATGGGCAGCAGGTGAATACAGAAATTAAATGTTTGGCTTTCATGCAAAACAATGTTTCATCCTTTTTTTTTTTCTTTACTAAGCATGTAATACGCTGTGGAAAGCGTAAGCTCGTGATTCCTTTATATAGAGAGTTGAAGCTGGGCAGATAAGCGCCAAACCAAGAGCTAGAATGGGTCATTTGTATGGAAATTGCTGGATTGGGTCGGGTTGGCACAATGGGATGAACATGTAGACGCATTATACTCACTGAGAAAAGAGTCTCACAACACAACATTTCCTACTTCCCAACAGGAGATAATTGATTTTAAAAGTCAGGTCAAATTTCATTTGTTATGTCCTTTTTTTGTTGTTTTTTTTTTTAGCTTGAGACAAATCCACTCATGCAGGTGTAAAACCTTCAAGGTTTTACAATAATTTTCAGATTCAAACTAAAACCAAAATAAAACAACCAAAGCAAAAGGAACCAGAAACTTAAATGTGGCACTAGGAGCAGTCGCAGGTGTTTAGGAGGGAAAAAACAAGATATGGGCCCATAATGCATTGGATTTAAGTAAAGCTTAAGAAGAAATACACTTTGGAAACATGCTACCTCATATACAGTACACGAGCACTGGAGATCCTTTATAAGACTTCTAACTTAAAATGGTCAAAGTCCCAAAGCAGATATACTTGTGTATAATAGTCTTAAAGCTTTCTAGTTTATGCTTTTCTATTTTCTATTTTTATAGAATAGGCTTGTACACTTAGATAAAAACAAATTGTTTTAAAATGTGCTTTAGAAACTCGATTCGACTTCAACTCGACTACGCTGTCGCCATAGTATTGATTTTCTTTTTTCGGCGGTAGCTAAAACAGTAGCTAACATTCAGATGTATACACAACAGACATAAAACAAGTGTGTGCGTGTGTGTGTGTCCTGGGGGGGTGGGGGGCAGTGTCTGGAAAGCAGTATTGTGGTAAACATTGACAACATCACGGTGTTGTACCACATGTGCTCACTCGCCGAGGGGTGGAGGCCACGCCCCTCGCCGCTTCGCTCCTCTGGGAAAAACAACACCCACAATGCATTTCACCACCACTCATGCAACATGGCATGCACTAGGCAGCTGGTATGGCATCCTGAAGATTAAGGAGACGGAAAGGTAAGGACAGAAAGGAGGAAGCTATGCTACAAAGTGGAAAGGGCAGATTTGTTTGGGATAAAGGGAAGGGTAGATTTCAGAGCTACCAGCCAAACATCTTTAAGATGTAGTTATTACTGGCTAGAGAGCATAACACCAGGCAAAAATCAACTACACACTGTAATTTAATTCTTCCAGAGACGTAGGTTTGCTCCGAGCCACCAGAACCCTGAAGATGCCATCCATCCACCCATTTTCCATAAACCAATGGTAGCCGGTAAAAGTCTATACTATGAACAATAAGGTAGGCACAGACCAAGCAGTTGGTTATACAGCTTGGCACGCAGACACCGGACGAGAGAGACTGCAGCAAGGGTTTGACGTGATCGTGTGTTATGTTCGTCCACACCTTAGGCTTCGACTTGGGGCTGTCGGGCCCGTCCTCGCAGGGCTCGTCGGGCCGGCTGGCCGTGTTTAGCCAGCGGGTCTTGTCGCGCTGGCCGCGCTGGAAGCTGTGCTTCAGCGGGGAGAGAGCGCCCGAGTCGCTGTCCTCCCCGCAGGAGTAGCCGCCATGGGAGGAGGAGGCGATCTCCGCGTCACTGTACTTTTTAGCTTTGTCTCGCAGCGCGGGGCAGCGGTAAGGATAGCCCGTCCTATAGCCCTATGGGAGAGTAATAGACAATCGGATGATAGCTGAACCGCCGTGGATTTGTACTTGTGCAAAACGAAAATATATTAGTATCTTGAGATTTCCTACCAGGTTGTCCAGCATTCTCATATAAGCCTCAAACTCCTGCTCTCCGACCTGCCACTTGGGGTGTGTGGGGGTCCTGTCGGCAGCGGGCTCGGGGACCCTCGGGCGCGACTTGTACTTGGCTGGGTCCAGCATCACCAGGTTGTCTGGACCCCCAGCGCTAGCCAGTGTTCGCACCTGAGGAGGAGGGGGGTAAATGCAGAGAGGGGGATAGACGGACACGACGCAGGAGACAATAGGATGATATGAGGACATACACAGAAAGTACAGACAGACACAGCACACATACACGCATACATAAATACAGACATAGACAGTTGGACACACATTGAGAAGTGATGGGGAAAGAGACAGACAATAGTTAGGACACACACACCGACAGATATAGCAGTCAAGCATTACAAACCCAACTGGGACTACAGTACATGCACAATAACATAATGGAAAACACTGACAGTAATTCACGGGTGTGTGTGCATGTGTGTGTGTGCGTGCGTGTGTGTGTGTGTGTGTTAGTTACCTGGATCTCACAGGCGGTGACCAGGTTTTGGATGTAATAGAAAGCCTCCTCCACTGTCTCACCTAGAGACACCAAGCCATGGTTCCTCAGGATGAGAACCTGCGAGTTGCAGAGCACAATAACTTCGCTTTGAAGGATTTATACAATAGTACAATTGCTTCACTTCGTCAATATCTCTTTGGCGTCATATGTATTTGCATACAATGGGTTTACACTGATACAATCAAGTTTAATGTATTTAAGTGAGACCTTTGCATGTAATAATTATTAGAACTGAGAATGGAAAGGCTTTTATGAATGGGCAGTAGGCTGAATAAATATTGTATTTACTGTACTTGCATGACAGAGCTTAAAGCTCAAGAATGTATCTCTCATTTTCAAACCAGACACGCACACACACACACACACACTACCTTGCTAGTAGGCCCCAGGTTCCTCTGTATAAGAGCACATTCCTCCTGATCTACCAGTATACCCAGGTAGTCATGGTAAGCCACTTCTCCCAGGGACAGGGCCTCGGGTGAGATGGGCAACAGGCCACACTTCATGGCCGACACCTGGCACCACAAACACAATCCCTGCTGTTTGTTGTTCTGTGCGAATAATATTTCCAGAAGATAATATAAAATTAAATAAACATGGCCCTTACAGCAGTTCCTGCAGCTGTGTGTATGTGAACAACACACTTGATGTCAGGCCGAGCGGCGTAGATGGCAGAGTGGAGGTGGAAGCCGGCCTGGTTGACCCCCAGGTTAGTGCTCCCCCGGTCCACTATCTCTCCTTGAAGATTGATCTTCACCTGAAGGCCAAACAAGGAGGACTCAATGAGTGAAACCCACGTTAACCCAAACCCCAATTTTGACAGCATTGCTTGAACCCCATACAAAACAGCTTCCAGACAGACATCGGGAAGTATGAATTCAGTAAGTTTTGGCATCAGTAAGAATTCTCACCAGGCTTGAGGCAGACACTTCACTGAAGAGAAGCCCAAAAGGTACAATCAGGAATCGCTCCTGTTCCGAGTTCACCCTCACCTGCAGGATCAGAAAAAGATCAATTATATGGCAATTTGTTAAATGTATTAATTACCAGCCGAAGGAGGCAACATACTACAGGAGTGTTTCTCAGCTTCCAAATAAAATATAAACAGTTAGGGTTTTGGTTAAAGGTTTTGGCTGGATTGTTTCTGATAAATACACAATGCTATAGACGTACTGGCACAACAAATTCTTAGGGGCTGTGCACAGAAAAGGTTTTAGAAGAAAATAAAATAAAAAAATGAGATAGACATTGTAAGGAAAGTGTAATGTTACCGTGAGATGGTTGTAGATGAGCTGGGACCAGCCAAATAAGTCTGTGAGCCTGTAGAAAGCGGCCAGCTTGCATCGTAGCTGCTTCTCGCCCTTGTCGTAGGAGATGGAGTCTGAGCCACGTAGATCATTTATTGGGGTCACCATGCCCAAGCCTAACAGCAGAGGTAGAGGGCAGACGGTAAGGAAGGGGTTTGGGCAGTGAATGACACGGACAAGTAAAATTCTGTTTAATGAAGAACAAACGCTGGTACTCCACAATGTATAGGAAAACAAGTCAAAAAGGACAAAAAATTTAATACTGCACACTCCAAAACAGCTCCATGAAGAAAATAATGTATTTTTTTACTACACAAACGTTCCATATTGTCTTTGTCAAGGTAACAATGTTGACAAAGGCCAAAACATTGGTTTAGTAACTAAACATGTTTTCTTTGTAGAGCTGTTTTGGTGCTCTTTACATTTTTATTACTTATGGCTGTACCTCCCCTTCTCTAGATGCAGTTGAATTTAAAGTAAGTAAAAGTAGTATTTACATTTACACACATTTGGCAGTTGCCTGGAGAAGGAAAAAGAAGTTAAAACAGAGACAAATGCTCCTATACAGTATGTGACCCTCGTGGTCATTTCAGTTTATGAGTCAATAGAATAAGCTAACATACAGACCCTAAGCTTTAGTTTAATGGTGCCCAAATACGTGAAATGGAATACCCATGACTCTCAAACAACCTGGTGTGGCTCCCACACGGACGAGACCCTGCCACTTACTCATGTTGAGCGCCGCCATGCCTCCCTGTGGGGCGGCCGGGTACATGGAGGGCATGTTGGTCGTCATGAAGTCTGCAATCTGCTGCAGGGCTAACAGACTGGTAGGGGTCTTGCCTTTCTTCAGCTGGTCCTGGATCATGGTCTCCAACTCATCACAGAAGGCCTGGCAGTTAAGGGGGGGCGCACGCACACACACACACACACACACAGTGAACACGCTGACACAGACACAGTGGAGTCATTAACAGCGTATGTTTGTTTTTACTCCAATACTGAGGCTGTCAAGGTAAACACAACTGCTCTCTATCCAGCTCATTCAGCTCATAACAAAACACGTTGTTGATAAAGTATGGAGCAGTTTCATCATGTGATACTGCGAAGGCTGATGCCATTACACTAGAATCAGTCTATTCTCAAGTGTTGATCGCAGTGTGTTTACAAAAGGGGATTCACCCATAAAGTTAGGGCCCATGAAGGGCTGCACAAACTACTAATAGAGTGTGTGATAAATTCTCTGGCCAGAGAGAACAGCGGATGGCATCAGAGAGATTACAACGCCCTGACACTGGTGGAGGACATTGCAGTAGAGGCTTGCCGACAGTAGGTGGTTTGAATGTGGTGTAAGCCTTGTGCTAACCACAGTGGACTAGTATTTTATGCATCTCTGCCAAAGGAATTATTGTTCTCTCCTTTCTCCCCAAACCTTCAACGGTCATCTTCTGTGTGAGTGAGTGAGTGAGTGAGTGAGTGTGTGTGTGTCTATTGCTGACCGGGCTCTGCAGTATCATGGAGACCCTCTTCCTCTGCTCCATCATGTTAAAGTCCTGCCGCAGGTCCGGGGCCATGTTGCGCTCCCTCTGGTACTCAGGGCTGCTCTCGTCCACCCGGTCAAAGTAGCGCTCCTTGTGGGGGGCCGTAGTGGGAGGAGGGGCCGTGACCACCCCAGCGCCTGAATCGCCGTTCATCCTGGACTCACCTCCTAGAGAGAAGACCGTTAACAAAATGGAACATTAAAAAAAATATTACATGTGCACAAGCAAACTAACTTACAATTAAGTCATTTCTTTGGCACAATAACTAAACATATTTTCTAAATATAATTATTAATAATTGAAAATACAATTCACACACAGAAAACTGTAATGTAGTCAGCCCAAAATCCTTGATTGTGCTACAATAACAACAATATAATATAAACGTTTGTTAGGTTCAATTAACTGGAAAGGTGCCAACCTTAATGACTAGTTAAGACAGGGATTTTTAATTGGAGACCTGATATGTCGGCATGGCTCCCACATAACAGAGTGCATTTGAGGGCTTGATGGAAACATATTGTACAGTTAGGTTTGTTACATTCAAGAAAATTGAATGCACCCCAGGTGAAGAGGAGAAAACTAAGCATAGCTGGTTGTTAGCAGTTCTGGAATCCAATCAAACATGCTTTATCTGCTTCCTGTCTGGCCATGTGACTATTATTCCAATCCACGGGGGGGTTGCATTGATTTCCTCAGTCTGTTTCCTGTAGCTCAACTAAAGCCTGGGTTTACAATGTCGCTTAACTGTCAGGACTGGGCAAGAGGAAAAAATTAATTCCCGATGTAGCCACAGTTGTCGCTGTGTGATACTGGATTCGTAGAGAAAATGACCAGGAAAAATTACGAGCTGCACAAACTACGAAGATAAAAAATTTTGCTTACATTGAGAAAGACAACTAAAGTGTGTTTTTGCAACAATAATCCTATCTGTCATAATCCCTTCTCAGGAACAGATGATAGTATCATAGGCTAAAGAGAGAAAAGTAGTTTTTAATAGATCCCATCTATCAAAGTGTTTGCTATTTGCATTTGTCCATCTTTCCTTTTCCCGCTTTAGGCTAATAGCATTATGAAATATGTGTGCATACAACCATGAGTAAATGGTGGTGGTGGGGGTGCGGACCATTAAGCCACATCAATATAAGTCAACAGCCTAAACCCTTCACAACACTTCCATGACAACTACAGACAAAACCCAAAGCATCCGGCATCACATAGCGGGGCTGACAAACATTTCTGTTCACTGCTCAGTGGTTTTTGGACTTGAAGCATTAATGCAACCATTTAACACAATATTATGTAATCTATTTGGCAAAAAACTTCTTTCCTTAATATGAATCATGATTCCTTAGTAATTTATCATAAAATTGAAATACCTCAAGTAAAATTGTTCAAATTAGCAAAAATTCCCTCTTGGGGATTCTTATAGTACCATTGTATCATTTAAATCACTACTGCACTACTGAAACAAACATTCAAACCAAAATTTTAAATTCTTACGCCGTCCCCGTGTGAAGAAATTCATAATTGTGCCCAAAGACGAAGTCGTGGCTGAGGCACCTGCCTTGGGAACCATGACGTTTGCCTCTCCTTGTGAAGGGCCAATTGCTTTGAGATTATCCTGCTTGGTATCTCCTCCATGCTCTGATATTTTAATCATCCTTTTCCTTGCTTTCTAAAATCACAGTGAAGAAGCTAAGCGTGGTAAATGGCTGCTTGCTTTCCTTCAAAGGCATTCAGAATGAAAGCCACTGTTCTGTGTCACTGAAGTAATTAGGTTTTTCATTGGTTATTGGCGAGAACAAGGACAATTCATTCTGGTGCCAAAAAACACTCATTAGGGAAATCTGGAAACTCAAGCCTGTGGCCTGTTATTTCTATGCAGTTTACACAAAATGCCCCTACATAACCGCCGTTGTAAGGTCACTGTCTTAATAACTCTAGATTATAGTCTCCATCTCTCAGCCTTTTATTGCCTTTTCTGTCTGGTGCTCTTGTTTAGTTTCAGAGGCAAGACTTAAGTAAAGCCTGCCTAATGATAGTGGCTTAAACAAGGTGGCAATTAGATAATTTTTCATAAAGCTTATAACATTCAAATTTCTAAAGAACAAAGTAGTTATGTTTTTTGTCTCCATTTCAGCTTCTTAGCTGTGTCAGGAGCACGATTTTTATTGGAAAACAACAAGTTGCTTGTGTAGTTGCTTTTTAGCTAGATAAATATGGACTATAAAGATGGTGTTTTCCATTGAATACATCAGCAGGAGTAAAAGTGAAAGGATTGGTTTGAATGTGTCAGTTAAACTATAATAATAGTAATGGGCTTCTTCAGTCAGGGTTTATTGATGTAACTTGAATGTGGTCCTGCTGTGGTCCTGAGTTTTTGAGTAATGGAATCCATTACATTCTCCCTGTAGGCTGCCATCTGAGCAGGGCTAACCAAAGTACACACTTCCTCTAGCTGTGTCAAACTCAAGGATAACGGCCCCCTCTATCCCTTATATGAACTCAAATAATCATATATGCGCATGGACCGTGAGCTCAACAGCGGTAGCCTATGTTTAGACCAGGACCAATACCCATTTTCAACACATGGAGGCGGTGTAGCTTGGCTCGATTCTATTCAATTTTGCTTGTACAAGCTTGTATTTTGCTTGATTTTAAACATTACAGATTTTCAGTTGTAATTAGTTAGAACCAGCTTCTGAGCCGATTTGTAAATAAATTTAAAAAATATATAAAAAGAGAAAGAATTATTATTTAGACGCGACTAATGAGAGTACAAGGTAGGTCTAGTGACGCTTTGTAAGACCCCATTAATGTTGTCTGTCTGTAATTGTGATTTAATCACTTACTGCTGCCTATTGTGAACAATAATCTCAGATCTTTTCCTGGTTACATAAAGGTTTACATTAAGCAGATTATATTTTTTTATAATGGAGTATGCAAAAATATGTAATACAACTTATACTAGTAATAAATGTCTAGGTGATGATTTGATTCACAATTCAGTATAATTGAGTTTGACACCCATGCTCAGCTCCGCATCGCTTGGTTGGTTTCTTAAGCTGCGACTTCATTTGAAACTCAAAGCACTTGAAGGGATTGACTGTTATTTTGATGACATCATTTAGATGATTAGGAACAGCACATAACAAGGCAAGGACTGCAGCTCCCCCAATACTGCACACGCCATTGCAAAACATCCAGCTCTACAATACCCACTGTCTCGAGTCAGAGAGAACTCTCGCCTCTCTGCAGAAGTGTGGGTGCAGGGGAGGCGACTAGCCTCAGCTCCACTTTGAGTACAATCACCATGGAAACCAAACACATTACCATGGAAACTGGGAATACAGTTTAGGCTGTTATGTAACGACAGCTGTAGGCCCACATCACGACACAAGCAAGACCCACACCTTCAAACTAATAGTGCGTTACTACATTTTTCCAGATTTGAGACTTCTCAACCAAGGAACATCTCATTCAGGGCTAGTGGGACAGATGGTGTTCATTTTATGAATGCAGTTTAAAAAAAAAAAAAGGGACTAGACCCAGTACAATATAGTTTTTGTCAAACTAAACTTCACTCAGCATTAAAAAAAAAAGTCTACATTAATCATTTTAAGCTAAAGTTCTCTCTAAACCTTTTACTTTCTGCTGGGACTATAAAGCCGTGTGCAGATTTATAGGACACTGTGATTTGTATGCATTTTATAGGACACTGATATGTATGCATTTGAACAGGGTATAATGTTAAGTGTCTTCAGAGCAGAATGAAATTGCCCCGTTTACTTCTACTGAAACTGATGCCATCATTAGCGAACCAACATATCAGGCAAATGGTGAACTCATATTGACTGTCAACATCAATCCTTTGGAGTAGGCCTAAAAAATGTAAGACAAATGAAAGGTTTTCTAATAGTAGAGATACGGCAACCAACCTGGTGATTTTGTGAATATAATTTCCATTCTTACGTACCCTCATAGAAAAACTATGCTATAAGAATTTGGTAAAAACAAGGCAAGAAGCAAGTCACAAATTATGTGTTGGACCCTCCAGCCTAGTCACCCTGGCTTACCTCCTGGCTCTATAATTCATATTCAAGACTAAAGCTTTGTTTAAATTTTACTTTTCCTAACACAACTAAGCTGCCATCAGATATCCATTCAGTTTGTGCCAAAAATATGCCAGTAATCAGCACCATTTTAGATTACGGTGAGGGAAAACAGCATTGCATCCAAATCTAACAGTGAGAGTGAGAGTTTCCTGCAGCTTCCAGGCATTCAGAAGACACATTCATTGAGTCAAGGCTCTTTATACCTCTAAGCTGGATGCCTGTCATTACTGGATACCAAGAATCCATTATCAACTGTTGGTGTGTTGCAAAAACAAACTGCTGCAAACTGACATAGTGAATGCTAGGAGAAGAAAGCCAAGTAATATGGCATTTTAGGTCAGCAAAATGTGGTGCTTCAGGCACACTGCATGACTCGTATTATCTTTACAGTGACAGTGAAGTCATAGTGTTTACAATATCACAAACTGACATAAAGCAGGGTATGGGTAAAAGAAAAATACCAACTTGAGGATATGTTTAGTTTTTGCAGTGAACCATGGTCCACTGGATAAAAATGAAACATTTCAAAATTTCACAGAAACAAAAAGATGTCACTGACAATTAGATTTTTCAATTAAGAGTTTCAGGCCATCCTTGTGATAACATATACCTTAACAGTAAGAATATTCTGAAGATATGAGGATAAAATGTATCTCTAAGTGGCAAATATTTACTGTAATGAGAAAACTGTATATAGTTTAGACAAACGTAGACAAGAGAAAACTGTGACACCCTAGAATGTTATAGATTGTAAAAGTAGCTATTGTTATACTGTCCTTGTTGGTATCCCCTTCATGCAAGTCATGACCGGATGGATTGTCCTTGACCTGCTATGGAGGATTACGCTGGGGTTTTGTTCTGCCTGCTGGAGGGAAATTACTGCCTCATAATGCACTTACTAGTTTAATTTACTGTCTCTCCAGCCACTGTCCATTATGGGTGAGCAGCTTGCACTGAGGCAGTGGATTGTCCCAGTACAAAACATCTGTACCAACAAAATTAGCCAGGTAGAGGGGACTGGAACACAAAATATACTGAATTCATAAACCCCACCAACGGTAGTATCAAACACATGACTACACTAAGTCCACTAAAGAAAATGTAATGGTGTAATTCAAAGAGGACAGCATAAAATAGAGGAGATGTCATAATGTATATCAGTATATATATAAGAATAACATGTGAAAACATACTGTATTTGAACTGCCCTAATTCTACAGGCATTATTAGACAAGGGCCAAGTAAAAAGTTGTGTTCATTGCGACTGCTTGGGGTTAGGAGGGAGAAGATATGAACAACACAGGGCTTTATCTGGCTGTCACACGTCATGTTGGAGAAGCGGGTTTGAGAGTGCTCCCTGAAACAACATAACCCTCCCTAGGCCGTACTGTGTTGCCGGTTCTATACGCCACCCAGCTTTTAATACACTATGCTTACAGTCATAACAAAGCCTGGTCATGGAGGTCCCATTTGCTGTAGTTCAATGTGAAGCTAGGCAATACACAGAATTAAAATGTCATGCTATAGCTTAAATGTTTTCTTTTCATGGTCATAAAGACATTTTACAGCACCACATTACAACAGAGTAATCCAGTTTCTTGAATTTATTAGTCTGTTCTAGCAGAGTGAAATAGAATAATGTCAAATAATCTAGCAACATGGGTTCATGGCATTAATGGGAGTAATGGGATGAGATCCACATTACTGAAAATCATTTTAATAATGTGGTCAAAAATATTTCACTTGTCTCTAACTTGCACTAACGTTAAATTCTATTTTACATATTTTATCCTTGTGTGTGTTTTTAGTAAGTTGTGCCTGTAACCCTTGAATTTCCCTTTGGTGATAAAGTATTCTATCTATTTAACTATGTCTCCTAGCTCCTGCACCTGGATCTTAACAAGCGTGGACTAAATGCCCCGGCCTCATCTGGAACAATAAAAGAAGAGATAATACGCAAAGCTACACAGCCATCTTGACAAGTTACTCTGTAGTGTAGAATAGTTCAGAATGGACTGTTTGAAACCCTACCAGGAGGTCACGCATGTGAAGTGAGGAGGGAAGGGAGTAAAGAGCAAACTAGATAGAAAGAGTGAGTGAAATAAATAGACTTAAAAATGAGAAACACATTTTCATCTGCACTGCAGTTGAGGGTGTGGGTGCATGAAGTGGGAGTTAAACAAACACAGAGCATATATCACGTGTGTGTGTGTGCGTTTGTACATGCATGTAGGTGTGTGTGCGTTTTGGAGGTTGAGTAATGGAGCCAGGATGACAGAGCTGAGCCATGTCCTCTGGGTGTTCTACTCATTCTAACAGTATAACCAAACCCAGGGAGTTACGGTCAACAACATATAAGCAGATTTATTTTGGCTATTGGGCGTTTCAACTCGTTAATCCTCATACAGCAAGATGGAGGATGGAGCCTCTGCCCAATATCTTGGCAATATATGGGCCTAAAATCTAATCCCAACTGCTAGAAACAAAAATAGGAATACTGTTATTATCAAGATATCCAGCTCCTTTATGCATCATTCAAATGCTGTAAGACAATTTGTTTTAACTTTGATTTGCAAACTATAAAACCAAATCAGACAATTAGCCTGTTTAGATGATGGCATATGTGCACAAAATGACTTGATGATGTTTCTACGGTGACATTATGTGACAAATAAAATAGTTGTAAACGTTTACTGTTGTATGTGTTTAGGTGTTACAGTGCAAAAAAATTGGATTTCAGTCCATGGTAGTCCTCCCAGAAAAGAGTTAATCATGACCTAAATTATAGTATCACTACAGGTCTAATCGAACCTGAGAAGTTGTACAGCTACAAAAAAACAACATCTGTGACGTTTTATATTCTGAAACCCCAAGGTGAAATCTATCTGTGGTTTCTAAAATTTCCCAAAAGCGCGATTTACATAATTTCCTTGACTGCATTTGACACGCCTTTAATGTAACATGAAGCTGTTCGACCAAAACAAAGTTCTAATAGTCACACCGGGTACATATAATATAATATAATATAATATAATAAAATGTTATACCGTACACATGTTTTCTCTTGTAAAGGGGGGGGGGGGTGATGACAGGTGGTTACATAGGTATAGCCACTATGAACAATTGCGTCCAAATTGGGAATAATTTTAAATTATATCAAAATACAAGATATGCAATGCAAACAACAGGCCCACTCCCACTACCAGGCTATGTCTATTGCTATTGCTAACGTTACAAAACACACACTGGCCGAAGTATGGCCCTGGGTGATTCAGTTGTGATAGAACGACGTGCATTGTGGGGGATCTGCAGTCGAGTACACAAAAGTACAGCAAAGAAACGACCAACTAACCAAAATAGAAACATATGCGCACACGCCCCTCTGCAGACCGCATTGATCAAGCAATCCTCGTTGCTGCTTGCTATAAAGCAACGCAGTTAGCAAGATCGCTACATATAGCAGCTACAAAGAGAACAGATAGAAACATGCCGATACTTTATTGCACTATATTACGCGTAATATTACGATTATATTGTTTAAATTAATCCAAATTATAGATTGCTTACCCTGATTTTGCTGGAACAGTATAAGTAAACACTGCTTGGCGAAATAGGGTTGACGATTTTCACTATTTTGATCCCCTTCCCTACTGGTATCAAGAGGGTTTTCAGATATTGTAGTTCCTGCGTTGCTCCGCCCACTTACTGTCGTCTCACTTGGGTGCGGCCAAACAGTAGTGTTGCTTCTCATTATTGGTTCATGAAAAGAAAGACACGTTAAAGCAACGGCGTATGTTATTGGACCGTGAGTCGTTTTTTTCTTTTCTGCAGCAGCCTACGATAAATACTGTATAATATAAAATAATAATAGGACAAAATGACACTTATTGTGCTTATAGTAGCATCATTAGCCTTAATTGTTGTTGGGGGCAATATGAATCTCAATCTCAGCCTACAAGCTATAGATGTAGGCTATGTCCTAACGCCACATGCATGACACTTAGTGGTAGTCGCAGGTTATTACTATCCGACAGTTTAGCCTACGGGTTGTGATTGATCTCTTTTTAATTAATTAGTTCTGTCATAAATATGTCAGAGCAACAATCCTATAACAACACTAAATAGCTCTTATTTTGAAATTACATTGCCGCTATTGCATAGCCAATGTCCCATTTCTAACGAAAAAGGTAAATGTAATGCCCCATTATTACCACTAGATGACACTACTATGCCAGGTTTCTATCAGGAACTATATTTTGTGTACAGTATTGCTCTATTATAACCTGTAGCTGCATCATACACAGTACGGGTCCTGTGCCAGGTTACTGAGATGGCATGGTTAATCAGGTCAAATTTAATTTGATTTATAAACCATTTGGAATGTTTCATATGACGCTGTGTCATGCTTGACAATAGTGGACAGACCAGAGCCCTCATCAAAGAGAACATACCACAGCCTTAAGCTACACACTGCTACTACCTGTTGCTACTGGGTTAGCACACACATGAGAAGTATTGTGTGACTGTGGGAGAGTGGGATATAAGTAGCAGTTATGGGAAAGGGGAGGGAAAGCTTTGTATTATTCCATAAAGTTAGACAGTTGACTGGTTGAGATTCTACTATTCTAACCAAATTCAAAATCACCACTGGTCCCTCCAGTGTTAGTCTGCGGTCTGCCAAGCAGCATGGATACCCATCCAGCTGGATGCTCTAAATATATCCAAATGGCATATATGAAGGACAGGGCTTAGGCACGGAGATCATATACTTATGATAGTAATCGACACCTTGCACGGTTACTCTCTCTATTTCTTATTCATTCATAGTGTATGTGTGTGCGTTTTAGCAGAGAGAGAAGGGGTATGGAGGAGCCACGTAGATGGATCATAGCTACGTTGTTCGTCCAAAGAAAACATTGCAATAAATGTGTTGATTATTGATAAACATTGCTTATTAACTCAAACAATTCAGAAACATGCAGATGCTCTTGAGTGCAAACAAATCATCTGAGCTACATTAGGGCTTCAGAACACATTCCACGGTCACCTGTTTTCTTTTAGCAACACATGTCAGAGTGAGTGAAGATAAACCCAGCTGCTTTTTCTATTCCTTTCAGGCTGCACTTTGAGTCCCCTTTTAACTGCAGCCAGCCATTACCCCTAAGCTCCCAAAGCACGTGGGACTGATAGGAAAATAAACAATTTGTGGTTGAAGGTGGCTTTGAGAGCTGTCATATTACAATACTCACACTATATCTTAAATTATTATTTCAAAGCAACATGCTAACTTTAGCATTTCATTTTTAGTTATCAGATTAAACCATGCACCCCCCTAAAGGCTAAAAGTGCTAGCTATTGCATCTCAACAGCAAACTAATTCAAAGATGGTATTGTATTCGTCTGCCGTGGAAAGCCCCAGATCTCATTCTGTCCTCTGCCCCACACAAGACAAAGGTCAGTCTGTCTAGCCTGCTCTGTTTTTGAATCACTCCTGCTTTGGAGAAATGTTGCATAACCTTTGACCTCAAAAACGACCTAAGGACAAATCTGAACCACACATCCAGCTTGTTGAAACATAATTTATGACTACTTTTCAACATTAAAAAAGGTGTCACGATAAGTTCGCTGACTGGTAACAACTTCATAATATCGTATATGAATTTCTTTAGCACTATTTACTTCACAAGAATCGTATTTGTTGTTAAAATAACCATGATCCATGTGACATAATTTTTTCATTTTTTGAAGGTTTTCTCTTTTTATTTGCACTATAATTTCAGGCTGGCAATTGATGAATACATGAGATAAAACTACAATTACTTTACCTAAGTAGTTTTTCTGTTTGTTGGAGCCTTTATGATTTAATGGATTGATTTAAATGCTCGTAAAGATTTTGTTACCACAATATGGGATATTAAAATACAGCTGGCCCTGAAGGTTATTGTAACTTATTTCAGCCTGCAGCACTGGCTGATAGAAGTATTCTACCTTGTCTGCTCTCTCCCAGCCACCCCTCCCTCCCTATCTGTTGATATCAGAGCACAGAGGTTTGAATCCTGATCGCTGTGCCCGAAGCCGCCATGCTGAGCTTGAGCGAGAAACAAACTTGTCACGCTCCTGCACCGACAAGCATTTAAAACACCGGGACGGCAGAAACCTCTCACAGAGTAAGTACCAAACGTTTTCGCTCGGTTTTATGTTACATATGGCACGTCAATTGGACATGGGAATAGTTTAGTTTGCTTTCATGAATGTTAGAGGAGTTTGTCCGTTGATGGTATTCATGCGTGCTCTTTTGGCTGGGTCTGCTTGGAGCTATGCTGCACTTGTTATATTGTAGGCTCGAATACAAAAAAGACAATGATAGATTGTTGAATGTTGTCTTAGATTCTGCACAACGTTCTCGGTTTATTTAACGTTAGCTGGATGATACAGACCTACAGTAGAAGTTGTGGATATATAACTTTATCGGGGTTTGTTCTAAACAAGTTACACAATTGCGTTCGCATTCAAACTAGTCACCCTCACTGTCCTGATATATTGTGTGGAAATAATTCCCTAGAGATTACGATTATGTCTCGCAACCACGGTGTTACAGGCCATTTAAAGATTAAAATCCAGCAGCCCTTTCTAAACGCCAGTCTGGCACTCGGGTCAATTGGAGGTTTTTACCCTTGCCGTGCATCAACCAATGCTGCTCTAAACTAGTGCTCTTTCATCCAGACGACAATAGACTTAACGAACTGAGTGATGAGCATATCCACGTAACCACATTATATTAGGTAGTGTGCAGCCCCAAGCCGTCAAACCGATTGCGTGCTACGGTCAGCTTCTGTCAGATTGTATGTTCAATCCGTAGTTGTAATATAGTAGTTATTTTAACTATGCCGTTTAATTCAACTATAAAGAATGTGGTAGCCTATGGCGTTATTATCCTGTTTCCATTTATGTTGCGCATGGGTGATGTCTTTTTGCACGTAACCGAAACCTATTTAGCTGACAGATAGGCCTATGTGTGGAAAATGCAATACAGCTGTGGCTCTGAATAAAAGCTTTCACCTTTTTAGACATGCATGTCTGTCTGGTCAGGGGATGTGTGGATTTGGATGGTCTTGAGGAAGATTGGATACGTCAGTCGTAATGGCAGTTGTAATGTCGGTCTAGACTGGTAGGCCTACTGACCACAAGACACTGTTGGGAAACGCTACAGACAATGTGAAAGGACCAGTAAGTCATTTCAAAATTAGAAATGGACTATTAACTGATAATGTCCTACACTCAACACAAAGTGTAAAGGAATTCATACTGGCTATGTTTGTCTTTCATAATTAGTTGGGGAGTGTTTGGGGTTCAGTGCTGCTTTTTATTTATTTATTTATTTTTTGGTCTAGATTTAATTTCCAGCTTCTTTACAGATATTATCCCCCAGCACATGCATGGGCCTGGGCTGGCCTTCAATGCTATCCATCCCTTCCCTCGGGGCCCCAATAAGTAATTAGTATGCCTCATCAGGGTTTGATTCTACGGGTCTGTGGCTGGGTCATATAAGGCATGAAACAGCATGCACCCAGATGTCGCCAATTGGCCGTCCAGAGCTTCAGCAGGAGCAGGGCATGCCAGAATCATGTCAAGCCAGGCCCTCAGGGGGTGCCTGGACTGCTGGCCAGTACAGGATATTGCGGTGTGTGTGTGATCATTCACCAGCAGCAGACAAATGGCTCAACCAGTGGCTGCATGCTGCTGAGCTGTTTACCTATCCCACTTCTTCACAATGGCTTTCCCTCCGCTTGGACCTTGTGTCGTTTTGGTTAGACTGTAGGCTCTACTTCATACTGAGGGTGCCACTCTTGACGCAATACAGTCGACTATCTTTTGCACTGAGAGATCAGCAAGCTATAGATACCTAATATTCATGTGAAGTTACTGCTTTGTGTATGAAAGAGAACTATGATATATCTACTTAAAGTGTTGGCTGTTCAGATATCTTCTGTGTTTTTGTATCCAACTAGACCCAAAATTGTTCAGAAGGTGTGAAGTGACGCATAGAGGAAACTTATCATCAGTTTTGTTTTGACTTTATTAGAGATGGAAGTTTCATCGCTAGTCTCTGAACGTGCTCTTTAGTACATGTAGATTAATATTTTGTAAATCAAGTTCCTAGCAGCTTTATTAAGTCGCTTAACATAGTGGCTCCTAAAAATGTTCATGTGTGGGGTCATTGGAAGCACAGGTCTTGCATGTCCTAGATTGAATTACGTAGAATTCTATTACTTGTTAACAATAACCTCAGTTTGGCACGCAAAACCTTAACAGACCTCCTTTTTCCTCATCAATAATTGATTTAAAATGGGCTGAAAGTGGAATGGAATCAGGAAATCTTTTTTGGACTGAAAAGAGCTTTGTTTTCAACTTTAACTTTAGAAGAAATAGCGCTTGTTTGAGATCTGTGGGGTCATTAGCTTGGACACCTCGTTTCTGTCTGGCTGTTGTTTCTCTCAAGGTAGAAGGCTGAAGTGTTTTTGCTATCCGGTAAAGTATAGGGCATCACATTAGCACACAGTGTGCGACGTACCGTTGCTTCCATGCAAATTTCATTTCATTTGCTGAGAGACTCCACTCTTAAGCCATCAGCTTCTTTGCATACTTACACAGGGTAACAATCGGGCAATTGAATAAAGTCTAAAGCATTTGTGAGGGACCCGCTGCATGCTAGCCAACGCTTCGTCCCCTTTGCAGGGAGTTTGTTTGGCATAGCGAGGCTGCAAACGGCCTGTAAGTGTCCATCAGTGTCTAGCACTTTGCCTCCTGCTGAGGAAAACACCCTGAACGCATTGAGTTTGAATCACACAGCCAACTCATTCTTCCTCCGTCTGATTACCATTCAAATTACCTGGGCTATCAAGACAGCATCGGATTTCTTTTGCTTTTATTTCCTCCCAAATCTCCCGATACGTCTGCAGACTGCAAGATGGGGTCAGCATGGTAGCAATGTTCAGCTTTAGTCTGTAGGCAGCATGGCTGTTGCAACGAAAGGTGAGACCGTTGATCTTGTATGCATGTACTCAACTGTTCTACGCCTCCAGCACTAAGAGCCCCAGGGGTTGGGGCCAGCGGTCAGGATTGCTGGCTCTATAATGTTAACATTGGGTTTTGCTCAATGAGACAGACTATTGTCATCACAACACACACACACACACACACACCTGCCCCACCCTAACATTCCAACACCCCCAGGCAGGAATAATTTCCTTTTGGCACAGAAGCATCTTGCTGCAGATCAGAATGACAGACAATGGCATCTGTGTGCTGCGGGGCAAATGGCATCGATGTTTAGTTTATAACTCCAGATATGTCTCTACAATACATATTTTATGATTGAGAGATTTGGAATATTTATTCATCATTGATTGATCTTAGTTCTCTATTTGTGTTCAGTCTGTTAGGTAGCAAGCAAACAATAACTTATGTTTGCACGCTAGTACGTGCGCCAGCGCGAGCAGGACGCCAATCCAGTAGCTCCGTACGTCGTTTTTAGTGTTTAAAGGACTTTTTTTGAACTACACTGGCTGTGTAGAACTTTATATATCCTATGGATACAATGTCTTATTACCGACAACACAGCGGTGTTATTCAAGGGAGAAACTGCTTGCACTCCTAACAATGGGACGAGCCGGCATTGTTCACCCCATACCTGAGGAGGGTGAGAGCCGGGGCGAAGGTTAAGGCTAGGCTAGCGGCTAAGCGGTGGTAGTGCAAGCCCTCGGTTCCTTCGATAATCATAGGGAATGTTAACTGTCTGACCAACAAGACAGGCGAGCTGGCTGCCCTTGGGAGGACCGACGGGACATTCAGGGAGAGCAGTTTACTGTGTCTCTCTGAAACTTGGCTCACCCAGAACACACCGGACGCTAATGTGGATGTACCCGGATTCACGACGGTGAGAGCGGACAGGGACTGCAGACGCAAAGATGGATGACTCGCACTGTTTATTAACATCAGATGGTGCAACCCAGGGCATGTTACAGTGAAGGAGATTGTGTGCAACAGAGACATCGAGTTGCTGGCGGTAGGTGTCAGACCGTATTGCATGCTTAGAGTTTTCCCACACCATTGTGGTTTGTGTTTACATCCCTCCGCAAGACCACGTATGACGTCATCCACTCGACCGTATCGAGGCTGCAAACACCAAGACGCCTTCATCGCCATCTCTGGGGATTTTAACCATGTAACACTGGACTCGACACTACCAGACTTTTTGTAAGACCAGTTTATAAGCTGCCCCACCAGGAAGAACGGGAATCTAGACATCCTCTATGCCAACGTGAAGGAAGCTTACACTGCCACTCCCCTGCCCCCACTGGGAAAGTCTGACCATAACCTGGTCCTGCTCACACCACACTACAAGCCAAAGATCCAGAGACGGTCCAAAACTACACGCCTGAAATGGTCTCCTGGGGTAGAGGAGGCTCTGAGGGACTGCTTTGAATCTACTGACTGGAACGTCCTGCAAGAATCACATGGTGAGGACATCAAAGGAGTCACCCACTGCACTACTGACTACCTGAACTTCTGTATGGATGTTGTGGTTCCCATTAAAACTGTACGCTGCTTCCCTAACAACAAGCCCTGGATCACCAGTGATGTCAAGGACATCCTTAACAGGAAGAAGAGGGCATTCAAGGGCGGTGACGAACTGAAGCGCGTACAGAGGGAACTCGAGGTCCAGCTGAGAGAGGCAAAGGAGGAGTACAGAAGGAAGGTGGAACAGAAGCTGCAGTGGAACAACATGACAGAGGTCTGGGATGGCATGAAAACCATCACAGGCTGCAAGAAGAAGGGCAGCAGCACAGACAAGGGGGATTCTGGCAGAGCAAACCAGCTAAACCTGTTTTTTAACAGGTTTGATACTCCAGCCAGTGACTGCCCACTTCACACCCCCATCACATCCATCATCACCTTGGACTGCAGAGCCCCACCACACCCATGGACAGTCAATCCCCCCTTCCCACCACCACACCACCACAGACTGGTGGTGGGGAGGTCTCTCCCGTCCTCTTCACCTTGTACACATCCGACTCGCAGTACAACTCTGGGCTCTGCCACATGCAGAGATACTCAGATGACACGGCGATAGTTGGCTGTATCAAGGATGGACGTGAGGGGGAGTACAGGAGCCTGGTGGAGGACTTTGTGAGGTGGTGCAGGTCCAACCATCAGCAGCTGAACACCTCCAAGACCAAGGAGATGGTGGTGGACGTCAGAAGGAAGAAACCACATCTCCAACTTGTGTCCAACGAGGGGGGTCGATGTGGAGGTGGTCAGAACCTACAAATACCTGGGGCTGCAGCTGGATGACAGGTTGGACTGGACAGCAAACATGGACTCAGGAAAGGACAGAGCCGTCTGTACTTCCTGAGAAGGCTGGGGTCCTTCAACATCTGCAAAAAACTGCTGCAGATGTTTTACCCGTCTGTGGTGGCCAGCATCCTCTTCTACGCTGTGGTTTGCTGGGGAGGAAGCAGCAAGAAGAGGGACACCGCTCGACTGGACAGACTGAGGAGAGCTGGCTCAGTGGTGGGCACAGAGCTGGACTCTCTGACAGTGGCAGAGAGAAGGACCCTGGACAAACAGCTGTCCATACTGGACAACGCCCACCACCCTCTGCACAACACCTTCCTAAGGCAGAGGAGTATGGTCAGCAGCAGAATGCTGTCTCAATCCTGCTCCACAAACAGACTCAAGAACACTTTCGTCCCCCTGGCCATCAGACTGTACAACAGCTCTCAGTGATTGCAGGAGGCACAATGGATAAATCTGCCCCTCTCTGCACCACTTCCGGGACATTTGTAGTTATATTTTTTTATAAAACATTTATTTATTTTTTTCTCCTCCTCTACGGTCACTTTATATTTTTAACAGTTTTTTATTTGTATACACTTTTATACAAATAAACTTTCTACTTATAGTTTATGTATAGATGTTCACGGGTTAACTTCTTAACACCGTTCCAATTTTAATTCCTCTGTGCATATCTAAATTCAGATTTATCTCAGGTCAATTTTAACGTATATACTGTTTATACTGTGTTATAGGTTAATGCCAATGTATGTTCAATGTTTGCGTGCTGCTACTGGATGCTTGAATTTCCTTCAGGATCAATAAAGTATCGATCGATCGTCGCAAATATGACGTATGATGGCTAACAGTCAAATTGCTTTAAATGCAATTTGATCCACAGCTAGGGGATTTTAGATCAGTGATCTAGACTGGTTTGACAACTACACAAGCTTGTTCAATTTAAATGTAGCCTAAACCTACATTAAAATCACTGAATGTACTGTATTAAAACAACGTTGAACACAATTGTTCCCAATTACATTAAAATGTTGTCATTATCGTTCACCACACACGGACGCACACGGACGCACAAGTGCGCACGCGATATCTCCAGTCCAGACAGCTGACGGAAGTGCTGAGGCTCTGCTATTGACAGCCTTGATGCATTAGAAAGGTTCCTCCTGCACGACAGGGAATAGGGAGTCTGCTAACATGCAGAACACATTGGTACTATGGTGGTTAGAGCTGTTGGTGCTGACACGGCTGAATGGGGGGAAAATCTCTAATGCGTAATCTTGTTTCCAGTGTATAATGAACTTAATACCTTCTCTAATATGGATTAGCTGTTCAGTTGAGCATTTGTTTATAGATAATGCATGTATGTTGTACGATACTTTTTCCTCATTTTGAATGTGAGCGATTATTTGGAGGTTTAGAACATTTGTTTAGTGTTTGCATAGAGGGAGTGTATTTGTAGAGGGAGTGAGGAGCAATTCAAACCCCAACAGCAACAATCCATTGCCATTGCCTGGGAACAGTCCCATGGTAACATGGCGTATGAGCGTGCATTTAAAAACACACATGCACGCACAGAACCACGCTCGAATCGCCTGCGGCAAAAGACGGCGACCAGCTGGACCTCTCCATTCGCCTCTTAACATCCCCATAACAATAGACACACTCTCACAAGCACACATGCACGCAGCCCTAACATCACCGGGCCCCCCCCCGGCGCGGGGGGCCCGGGCGGGGGGGGGGGGGGGGGGGGGGGGGGGGGGGGGGGGGGGGGGGGGGGGGGGGGGGGGGGGGGGGGGGGG
>JAOEHI010000004.1:1462464-1482850 GCA_025447815.1 Percopsis transmontana
GAATGGTTGATTAGATAATTGCATTAATGAGAAATTGAACAGGTGTTCCTAATAATCCTTTAGGTGAGTGTATAACATACTATATTGAACAATATTTAGTTAAATTATTTAAATTAATAAACCATTTGTTGTCATTGTACATATAATTTAATTTAATACATTTAATAAAGAATTTAATAAAGGCTGATAATAATGCTAAATAACAGAGAGGCTGACAATAATATTCCATCAGACATGTGTTAATCTAATGTGTTTGTACTATCTACCCTTAGAATAACTGACTATAAATAAGTGAATTTGAAGATGTAAGGTGGAAAAAAAGCCCATGAGGATGACGAAGGATCACAACAACGGGGGTGTCATATTTTCAATTCAATTTTTTTCTAGTCTCAATGTTTAGATTTTTCTTATTCCCTTGACTTGGTATTATGATTATACATTACCAACCCATTTAATTTCTGACAACTCCTAGGATTTGCATTGTATTATAGGCACAAACAAAATGCACACCTGCATCCACAATGGTCTCTTCCACTATTCTGCAAGCCTTCCCTGAATGAGTCATCCAGCTGGCTCCTCATTGGACAGCGCCATGCCATCCCTAGGGATTGCCTTGCAGTGGCAGAAAGGCCTCGCTTCCATTCACAGAAACATTGGTATGCCAGCCTGCTATTTCATTCACATAAAAGGCTAAATATCGCACGCCTTTATCATCCTGCGTTCTTTTTATTCCCCCGTCTTTTTGTCTTTTCTCCCCTCTTGATTCGTGAGGGCATTCTTCTCCCTTCTTTTGTGTTTGCCTTTGTTTCTAAGGAGAGATAGCAGACGTGCTGCCTTTTTTTTCCCTCCCTGTGTTTGCCAGGCAGGAAAGAGTGATGTTGGGAGGGACTGCAGTGCGAAATCTGCAGCAGAATGAGAGAGGAAGCTGCTTATGAATGAGTGTCAGTCTTTTCGGCTTTTTCGCTAGATGCTCCTGAGGACATTTTACATGAATGGTGTCTGGCTCTGACACTGCCACAGATGAGATGAAAAAGCTTCATCACTGCTGGTTTTAAGGATTGGGACTTCTTTCTCTTATCCATTTGTTTGCGTCATTGACTCATCTGCCCGAGAAACACGTCGTTCACTTTGTGTTTTGATCGGTTGTATAATTCATGTGGCTTAAGCAGTACCAATAGCATGGTGTTTTTAGAAAGGCTGTAGAATCTGCGTTGTTGTGGTTTTTGGTAAATGATCGCTTTATATTTTGTTGACCAAATGTTGATGGAAAATCGATGATGCACAATAGATGGGGCAGATCATCTTTTGATGTTTGAATGTTTCGTTTATTGTGGCATGTTTGCGCACACATCTAGATTTACAATTACAATTCAAAGGTTTATTATGAATCTAATATACATACATGCAGATGTGTCCGAATATCATAATTTTTTAGGTATGGAACGCATAACACTGGCCAGGATATCTCTTGTTTTATAATTAACATTTTATGCAGTTATTATAATTTTGCATGGACAGGGCTATAATGATGTTATCTATTTGCAGTGTTGCCGTAGTGTTGTCATATTATTTATTTACTGTGTCATCATCCGTCTTTAGATATTAGTTTTTACATTCTTTATGGATCGCAGTGTCATTATAATACCTTAAATATAGTCTTCTTTATTGACTGAAAGGTGCCTACCTGTTTCACTGTTATGAATGACGTTAGACAGATCTACCGTAGCTTTCAAAAATGAACTCTATTTTTATTGGTTTATTGTCAATATACAATGTTTTCATATTCAGTGTATAATTTACTTTCATTTTACTTTATTTCTTTTAATAGTTTATAATAAGGAGAGTAGAAATTACACTTTTTATCATCTTAACGCTCTTTATTTTAGACGATCTAGCGTCATCTACACAATAGTCTTTATTTCCTTTTTTTGCATCGCAACAAAATAAATCAGAAAAGCATTTGTTTAACGGCGAAGAAATATCCGACTGGGAAATTTGAAAATTGATTGGCTCTACTGTGCTGTAAGTGGGAGGATTTTTTCCTCTCTCCAACAGGAAGTGATTTGCAGTGTTCAGCAAGCCTTTTGTTGAGAAGGGTTTCTCAGTGAGTCATGCTTTAGCTCGGAGCCGGCAGGCAGCAGTCAGTAGAGAGCACTTTGCTCTTCGCTCGCAGTATCCACCATCACCAGCACTAGCGTATCGAGCTCCTCGGCTCCGGTACTTTGTGTGGATTTGAGGATAGAGATCATTATCATCTTCATCACCATTACCGCAGGAAGCCTAGGCAAGCTGCACGGCCACCCCTGTGGCAGCTGGCTGGTGTCTCCATCCTCTGCCTCATCTACCTTCCATGTTGCTTTTCCAGGGGTTGTTTTTGTTCTTCTCTCTCTGACGGACTGGAATCGCAGCCTTACTTTCTACTACGGGCAGTGTTGGCATAAGCTGAACGCAGCCCACACCTGTAACCTCAATAGAGAAAATTACAATCAGGTGGCCTGTGATTGCTACAAGCTGTTCTGCTTGGCCGTGCTGCCGCTGCTATGTACCAGGAGAGGGTGATGCACACGGCTGAGCCACGTCTGTCGGTACACTTGTGAGCGAGGCAGGCGTGTGTCGGTCAGTGGAGAGCGGGGGGGGGAGCCAGAGAGAGCGAAGGGCATGCTTCACCGTACCAAATACAACCGCTTCAGGAATGAGTCAGTGACATCCGTCGATGAGCTTCTCCAAGGCCTGTCCATGAACCAAAAGGTCTCGGCCGCCCCGCAGCCCGCCGCCGAGACGCCGTACGCCCCTGCGACCGAGGTCCACCCCTCCCCGACCACCGCCGCCTCCGGCACCAACACTGGCCAAGGCGCCAACCACCTGGAAGATGGAGGCACCCTCTGCACGCTCATCAACAAGGTTTCAAACCTAAAATTCAGCAACTCGGGCAGCTTGCTGGGCATCAAGGGCCTACCCTCGGCTGTCAAGGACCTGGCGGTGTCAAAGCTGCAGGGGGGTGGGGGGACGGGTGCCGGGAGCTCCAGTGGCCTCGGCCCCATCGTGTCAGCTGCGGCAGCCTCCGGCGCGAGCAGTTCCCTGTGCAGCTCGGCCTCTTTCGCGCCCCCTTGCTCCCAGCAGGAGCCGGCCAGCGGCATGAGCAAGAAGGGCAGGGTGGAGGAGCTCCAGCCCAGCGGAGAAGACTGCAACCCGGGTGGAGGCAGCACCCTGATGAACAAACCCTCCAGGGGATGGCTGCACTCCAGCGAGAAAATCTCCGGTCCAGGAGTGACATACATTGTAAAGGTAGGCGTAAAGGCCGGCCTTGCCTTACTTCCATTCTTTCTTTTCCTTCAATGACTGTTGCTGAGCTAGCTTCAGGGAAACAAGAGAAGACAAGGTAGGGTCAATAGTACATCACACCATGTCCTTGTGTGGGTGTTGCTAGCCAGAGCAGAGGACTGGGACACAAAACCATGGACGAGAATCTAGCTATTTAATAATTGAGCAAACAGAGAAGGTCATTGTGGCGGGGGTTGAAGAGAAAAAAACACTGATGGCAAACAAAAGCCTGGTGATAAATCTAGCATGCAAGCATATTTTTAGCAAATTATAAACATTAAAATTAGCATAGCAGTAGCACGGACTTTGCCGTATATGTCTTGCTCGGTATATAAGATGTCATAGTTTATGCTCCTGTAACCATGGCGATGACGTCTTATTCCTGTGCACGGTGTCTTTACAGGCTTGACGGCTGTTTTGCTCTGTGATACTAAAATGGTGGAATAGAAAATCGACATACGCTTGTTTACCTTATCACTCATGACACCGTCGTGCTAATTTCCATGTCTTTTTTTTTTTTTTTTTATTCACCAGTCATACATGATTTAAGAGCGCACAATCTGGCAACGCAACAACTAGAGCTGAGAATGTCATCACACCGAGAATGAGTCACTATAAACACAAGGAGTGGTGATGATAGGCCAAGGCTCTCTACGGTGTGAAGGGAATTAAAATAAATGAAGTAATCTCAGTATTTTCTCATTATTTTGTATTTTTTAAGTGCATTAAATATTACATGCATTAAATAAAAATGGAAATTTTCTAGTTTGCCTCAAATCAGAAAGTTAATTGTAAATAATAGTATTGTCAAATGAAAGGCGCTATGTACTAAAACAAGCGACACGCACAGTATGGTCGTCATCCTACTAACTTGCTACCACTACAACTTGCCACAACAAAGCCTACATTATCCGGACCCAGTGTGACATTCCATTAACAACATAGGGGCAGAGAGTATTTATGTGCCCAGTCGATGCTGTTGAAAGCGTCCGCACTGCGAGAGGGGGAAACCGGTCTGGCATGGGTGCCCCACCCCCCCCCACCCCCTGTTTGCCTGCAGTCGGACTACTGGCTATATGTATTGAGTTCAATGTGCAATTCTGCTCACAGCACTTTTAATTAGTGCCATGTGCTCAGCCCTCACATTTACGCACCATTACTCTGAGGGGACGTTGACTGACAATGACACCAGCTCACTCTTTTGTCCACAGTTGCTTTGTTGTTTGTGCATTTACTAGCAAGTATTATTTTAACTCTGAGATAAACTAATGGATAATAATGAGACACATATGGTAGGACTGGGGGTCTGTATTGCACCATTGTCTTTTTAAATCCGGCAAATGTATGTGTGATATATTTAACTGCATCACTTCTTTTTAGTGTGCGAAAGTATTAGTCACCAACAACTGTTATGAAGTAATTAATTTACCATATCAGTAGTCACCCATTCGCTCACTTTAAGAGGTGTTATGCTGTGCTGTAGCCTATTAGCCTAAGCCTAAATATTAACATTGATTTGGCCCAATTATTTATAATATGCCACATCATCTTACTGTAGGTCAGCCTTTAAACTAAAACATAATAGACAAGAAATGTAAAGCTGTGTTAATTCTGACTACTAGAGAGAAGAAAGTGCTCCAAAAAACAACTGAAAGTAGTACACATATTTAGACCTTGAATGCTCTCCATCTTGGAGAAGCTTAACTGATCTGTTCCATATTTCCAGCATTGGATGGCACAACAGGTCATCCAAATTATGTCAAATGTCATTTGTTTTGGTTGTTTATTTTAAATAAACCTGAACTTCTACTAAACTACTGAAACAGCCACTGATTGGCCCGGTTATTTTCCAACCAGGGGATCCAGACTGACTTACAGTCACATACAGCCACATACATTATTGTTTTTTGATAATCTGGTTCTTGTAAGTAATACTGTGTGAGTAATATAAATCTATGAAATTTGAGTATCATCGAATATTATAGATTAAATCACAATGTGATTACCATAGGAACTCGTCAGAACAAAATGTTCCCAGTCAATGCAGTATTAATCAGAGGAGGTGCAGTAATATGAGTAGGTGGATGGTACTCCACATGACTTGAGGGGAAGGAGAATACCTCCGTAGATTGATAGCGCAGTTGGTCCTTTTACAGTATAGTTATACGATATAGTTCCAACATCAGGATATTTTTTGTTGTTGTGAATGCCAAGTTGAAGAAACTTGGCATAAATTGCCTGCCAGATCTGCAAGTCAATCAAGAAGGCATAACTAAAGCTTATGATTGTCACTTGTGTGTTTTAATCTGATTGATTGGGTTGAGTTTCTTAGTTTTGTGCATTTGTTTCACTTTCTGTGTTCCAGTACCTGGGCTGCATAGAGGTCTTGCGGTCAATGAGATCCCTGGATTTCACCACCAGATCGCAAATAACCAGGTAGCCTGGAAAACACCAGTTTCCAAACCAACTAACAATTTTTTTTCTTTCTATGACAGGGTTTTCACGCTACAAATATGAAAAATGTGTTCCTGTGACAATATTCACTGGCATTAAAATGCAGCTATTTTTGAAACAAAATAGATTAAACCTTCAAATTCATGAATATATGTTCTTCGCAGTTCAGACACTTGGGCACAGTAATCGCACTGGCTACGCTGCATGTTAAAACTTTCCAAAACAAAATGTTTTGGAAAGTCTCAAATCTTTCATTAGGATTGCGGTCGGTTGCAAAATAAATATTTCTTATTTAGGTTATAGCAATAATAATGGTAATATACAATTTATAATTAGCTAGTTTCATGGGAATTTTCTGCGGGTCTTTGTGATTATTGACTAGCTCTGCGCAAAGAGACAAAGGTCAACTCTGAATCACTTTGAGTCATATCCATTTAATCAGCTTGACTTCCTGTAGCAGTCCAGTGTGCTAGCCCAGGCTAGCTAGCCACAAAGCCCACCATCTCCGGTGTGTGTGTGAGAGAGAGAGAGCTCTGTCTCATACTGTTGCTATTATTAGATTTTAGTGTTAAGGAACTGTTGTCATGATACAGGATATACATTTAGAAGAGATATAAAACAAATGCCAATTGTCTCAGAGGAGGGACTCAATAATAATCTATGCATAAGATAACCATGTACTCACGCATATTCAAGTGTCCTGATCAAAACAAAGGCATTTTTGTGTTTGACTTTTATTTGTCAACCAGAATGCTTGCATGTTTCAGTCGTACAGTGCAAGAGCCGTCTTACCCTATGACATTATTTCAAACAGCCATTCCCATAGTGTGGATTGGGACCCGTAATGGGTAGAAATAATTTTGTTTGTATTACATTTGCAAAACATTTGTATCAATTACAATTACAATTAAGTCATTTAGCAGACGCTTTTATCCAAAGCGACTTACAATTACATGGTGCTATTACATGGAGCAGATAGGGGTTAGGCATCTTGCTCAAGGATGCTTACAGGTAGGCCAACTCTGGGGCATGAGCCCACGACCTTCTGGCTGGGAAGCCAACACCTAGACCACTAGACTATCCTGCCCCCCAATCATCATTAATTATATATTTTGAAATGGTTTTAATGTTATAAGAACATTGTTGTTAAGTGTATTAAGTGTAAAAATCGGAATTCACACCATATTGTTTACACGCCTTCATTGTCATGATTCTGCTTCCCAACAGGTGTGTTTGGTTGGACCGGGTTTGGTTTCTGATCAAGGCAGCCAGTTCTGTTTCCTGCGTGAACACACAGGGAAACACTCCTTGCTATCTGTTGCTGTGGGGCTATATGTTTACCGCCCCACTTGGTGTCACCATTTTGCCTCCTCCTCTCTCATCTTCCTCCCTACAGGGAAGCCATCAGTCTGGTGTGTGAGGCTGTTCCAGGGACTAAAGGAGCACTGCGCAAGAGAAAGGTACACCGGATGTACACAGGGGGTATGGAGAGATAAAAGGATAATGTCCTCCCTTAGTGGACAGAAGATAACAAAGATACTGTAGATAGATAAAAAGGTAGATCCCACAGAAGACTAGATACTTGCAGAATAGAGAGGCTAATTTGAGGAGGAGGGGTGGAGAGCTGAATGTGTGTGGGTGTAGCTCCAACCCACGATGCATTGCACACTGTGTGAAGCGCTTAGTGACTCATGTAGTGCAGAATATCTGTGATCAGAGCACGCGTGTGTGCGTGCGTGTGTGTACAAGAGACACTGTGTCTTAATGTTGTGTATATGAAACAAAGCTGTGCCCCTCGTTGCCTGTTCAAATGCCAGGGAAAGAGTATATTACAGTATATAAAGTCAGTGCTGACTAGTGTATCTCATAGAAAATATGTATAAGACTAAATTACATTGTTTTGGCTGCACAAGAAATCCGTCATGAACATTTCTGTACAATATTTACATTCAATTGAAACGATTTTTTACAATCTAAAACTACTATCAAGCTCCTGGAAACCCAGACAGGGGTTTTGTGTAAATTTGACTGATTAGACCTCTTCTCTGGTTGACAATGGGCGGAGCTACTGTGCAAATCTGGTGATGTCAGCATTACATATACTACAAGAGCCAGTCATAAAGAAGGAAAAATTAAATGACCTGAAAGCCTCTTCCGAACAAATGTCCGGATCGTGGAATGTTTGGGGTCACCCCTAACTGCATCAAGCTTTAATTGTTCTCTCCCCCCCCCCCCCGTCCTTTTCCTAATCCGTTCAGCCGCCTTCCAAAGCTCTGTCGAGTATCCTGGGCAAGAGCAACCTGCAGTTTGCGTGCATGTCCATCAACCTTAACATCTCCACCAGTAGCCTTAACCTGATGACGCCTGACTCCAAACAGGTTAGCTGGCAAACACTGTAACGGAGCTAGAATTGCATGCCAATGCTAATGCTATAATAGTAGCGTAAGGAACCAGTCGAATAACAATTATTCATAGTGTTTCGGCTTTACACTTAAATGTCTGTAAATGTACAGTATATTATGTACACTACCGTTCAAAAGTTCAAGGTCATTTAGAAATGTCCTTGTTTTTTAAAGGAAATCAATTTTTTGTCCATAACATCAAATTGATCAGAAATACAGTATAGACATTGTTAATGCTGGAAACGGCAGATTTTTAATGGAATATCTACATAGGCGTACAGAGGCCCATTTTCAGCAACTGTGTTCCAATGGCACGTAGTCTTAGCTAATACAAGTTTATCCATTTAAAAAGGCAAATTGACCCTTTTGCAATGATGTTAGCACAGCTGAAAACTGTTGTGGTGATAAAAGAAGCAATAAAACTGGCAATAAAACGTCTTTAGACTAGCGGAGTGTCTGGAGCATTAGCATTTGTGGGTTTGGTTACAGGCCAGTTTTAATGCTTCTTTTATGCCCAAAATCAGCTTTTTACAGCTACACTGTCGTTTACAACATTAACAATATCTACACTGTATTTCTGATCAATTTAATGTTATTTTAATGGACAAAAATTGCTTTTCTTTCAAAAAAGAAGTATGTATATGTATGGATTAATATATTTGTTGTATGTTATATACAGATCATAGCCAACCATCATATGCAGTCCATCTCGTTTGCATCAGGTGGAGACCCTGTAAGTTTCCCTAAAAATCTTATGCTAGCACATTAACAACACTTACACAGCTATTATTGTTTTATATTTATATTTATTGTTTTATTTATATTATATTTTTTCTCTAAAGCTTTTGTTTTGCCTTTTTTTTTTTTTAGGACACCACAGATTATGTTGCCTACGTAGCAAAGGACCCAGTTAATCGAAGAGGTAGTTGATTTACGCCTTTATTGTTCTATGTGATTCTCCAGCGCCCCATCAGACTGGTTGCTAACAACGGCTTGCTAATTCCATGACTAGCTCACATGTTCTGTGTGGCTCCTCCCCTGGTTAGCGTGTCACATCCTGGAGTGTTCTGATGGGCTGGCCCAGGATGTCATCTGTGCCATTGGCCAGGCTTTTGACCTGCGCTTCCAGCAGTACTTGCAGTGTCCCTCGAGCAAGCCCTCCTCCACACATGACAGGTGAGGGGATCATGACAAACACAGAACTGAGTTCCCCAAATACCAGCCCCAGCTCACAGTTGATGTTTGACAGGCATGAACGGTTTGAGCCTATGAGCGCTATAGGGGGAGGAGTAGAGAGGAGTGCGGCAGGCATTTTCTGATGTTTCCGACCAAAACAACACTGTTTTGTTGTAACGCTGGGTTCAACAGCATGGGTAATGCAAGGTTCAAGTCGAGGAGTGTCTGTTTAATGATGAATTGGTTAACCTCAGGATGTTGCTAGCGTGATGGTGTCCAGAGATGTTTTTGTCTCGAGTATAAAAGCACTGTGTGTGTGTGTGTGTGTGTTTGTGTGTGTGTGTGTGTGTGTGTTTCTACAGGGTATTAAATATGGAGGAGTGTCCGTGGACCGAAGAAGAGGAGGAAACAGCCGAACACCCCTACTATAACAACATCCCCGGGAAGATGCCGCCCACTGGAGGCTTCATTGACACCAGGCTGACCAATGAGAGCCCAGCACTCGACGGATCCCAGGTATAATCATACTTAACTGTAAACTGTAAAGGAATGTTAAAAAGGGTATGTAGACAAGTAGTATCTTTTTGAAAGCATTAAATGTTTGCGGTCAAACACTCTGTGTTTCTAATAATAACTACCCTGTGCCGTTTGTGCACGTCACCAGATGGGCCCAAGCTCAGTAGACCAGACATATTACCAAGGACGTCATTGTGGAGAAAGCTGGGGAGAAGAAAGGAAGCCTATTCTTACACAACAAGGTAGGGATTCATCAAATCATATCATTTTGTATGCACACCTTTGACCTAAGCTACTGTATACTAGGTGCGTGTGACTTCTGCAGTGGAATATTTAAATCAGCGGTGAGACTACGATTCTTTACCCAACTGTCTAGGCTCCTCTGACATATACAGTCTGCCTGAGGGTAAAGGTCACGCAATGATGCCCACGTACGTGAACACACAACAGATTGATGCCCAGGTGCTTGCAGCGCTGCAGGCCGAGGCAGAGGGTACGGCAGAGGGCATGGCTTGCACGGCTAAAGACAGTCCTCAGAAGGACCTATTTGACATGAGTAAGTCCTGGTTCACTCAGTGGGGAGCCATTTTGAAGTCAACTGGGTATAAAGGACATTGTGGTTTGTAGACTAACACAATCATTTGTTGGTCAAGACAACTTGGTTTAGTCAACTATTTTATGTTTTATAACAGTTATGTACATCTTAATATTTATTTATTTGTTTATTTATATTTATTCATTCAGCTCCATTCCACTGTCAATTTGTATTATTTGATTTAATTTTAAATGTAATAAACTGACATTTTATTTACGGTAAGCTGGACTTTACAACAAGAAAAAGAATAGTTTGTCAGCTATATGCTATCATCATGCAATTTCGTGAGCATTGAGGAGGATATTTCCATGTGTATGTAAACGTATATAATGGCTGACCAAAATTAATGTTTTGCCTCCAGTCACTATGAAATCGCTTGTTTAAGAGGAACTACTTTCAGCAAACTCACGATGCCATATTGTTAAATGCCTATCCGAGACAAACATTAGATGACCAACAGGCAGCATGTATAAAAACCAAACCTCCCGGGTGAATTATTTTAATGTATCTGTACAGCCAGAATCTCTCTCTTGACTAATACCATAACATGACCTTCTAATTAGACGTGTTAATTATAGAGATGGCCTGGCTTGTTTCTCGGTGGCTTTGATTCGGAGGTAATAACATCATGTCAGTTTGAGAACAATGGGAGGACAGCATTAATATCAGTGTGCAGGTTTCTTTTATATTCCACCTCCCTGCCTCAGCCTTAGATAATAGTCCTATTTGTCTCTATGACTCTATTTAATACTACATGTAATGTAATTGTGACTTGAACTGTTCTTATATTAGATGCTCATTATAGAGAGAAATGACAGCATTGTTTAAGTGCTTCAGCTATGAACAGTCACTTAAATTAGCCCCCACCCTTTATTTAAATGGCTGAGATTGCAGGTGGATGTGATTTATTTTTCGCTTTTGCTTGGATTCAAATCTCGAGTGTTCGCGTAAATAGGCTGTGCATATTATAATAGTGGTTTTCAACGTGGGGGTGGCAATTTCATGGAGTGCACAAATTTCTTTTCAGGGGACACAAGATAATTTAATATAGTTTAATCTTTGACAAAATGCACAACGCTCAGCTGTGTTTCTGCAGCAATAAAAAGTGGTTTAAGATCAACCACTCCTTTCTGTCCTCATTAACTGTGTTGTGCCAAACCCAACCACACCAGAGCCCTTCGAGGACGCCATCCAGTCACAGTCCCATCCGCAGTGCACGAGCCAGCCCCAGTCCCAGGCTGCCGGTCTTCAGAAGGCCTCCTCAGTGGACAACTGCAGCCCTCTGCTCGTGCGCTCCGTGGCCTTCCGGGCGCAGGAGGAGCTGGAGGGCCAGGCGTGGTACCATGGAGAAATGAGCCGCCGTGATGCGGAAAAACTGCTGAGGGAGGATGGGGACTTTCTGGTCCGCAAGAGTACCACCAACCCCGGATCCTATGTACTGACTGGCATGCACAACGGACTGGCCAAACACCTCCTCCTGGTGGACCCAGAGGGCACGGTGAGTGAGTGAGTGAGTGAGTGAGTGAGTGAGAGAGAATGTTATTATAAATATTTCATTAATTGGCTTGTATGTTTTAGTGAGACACAACAGATGGTGATTTGTAATGGTATAGTTGCAAGAAATTATCACGATCTGTTTAAATTATTTTCCTGTCAAGGCATTCTGCAAGGGACTAATAACATGTCTTTCTCTTTTCAAAGGTACGGACAAAAGATCACATATTTGACAGCATTTACCACCTTATTGGCCATCACCGTGACAACAGTCTGCCAATCGTGTCGGCAGGGAGTGAACTGTGTCTCATTCAGCCAGTTGGAAGGAAATAGTGAAGTTTGAAATACCTTATAGGAAATAGGAGAATCTGAACGGACCCCTCCTACCACCCTGAAACTTGAAGAAAATATATTGTTGTTTAAAGTCTCCATATGCTTACAGGGTTTTGGGGGGAAACGGCTCATGGTTATTTCACTGGAGGTACTGAATGAAGCTGCGTCTAAGATATAGATGATTTATAGAATTGTTATTATTTTGTTGTGATGACTGAAATGCTATATTTTTGAGAAGACATATAGGTACATTTGGACATAATATATTGATTTGGTGTTTTAAAACATGAAAACAAAACACAACTGTTCTTGTAGTTAGATGCAAATCACACCTCAAAGAGGTGGTTAAAAAGAGTATTTTAGAATAAAAGCCCCAAATTTTAGTTTTGTCTGTCAAGCACAACCACATTTCTACAGTCACCGTCGGCATAGAGTTTGAGGAAGCAAACGCAGTTTATATTGAACTACTTTAGAGGAAAATGTCCTTTAATCTCACCAATAGTGTGACAGCTCACCTGAAACAGTCACTATCGTAACAGCTTTTGTTGGAAATAGAAGTGAATGTGTTTTGCTTTGCAGTAGTCACAAAGTGTTGGGGTGGCAAACGGACATCCTTCATAGTGCTGTCCATGGCTTTAAAGATAATTGACGTTTTTTTTATGAAGTACTCTTGTGTCACAGCAGTCGCATGACTTGAAAAATCAACTTTTCAACGTATTTGTGGACATTGTTCGTAGATCTTGATGCCCATATTGCCCTTTATTTTCTGCTCACACTGTAAAATATTTATGCTTTTAAAACGATAATTATTTCTTAATTGGTTTTATCTAGGTGTGTAATCAATAATTCGTTTTTGGGGCTTGAGTCATGCAATGGATATTCTCACATTCTTGCATTTCTGGCTTTATTGTGAATTTTTAAAAGCGTTTTATTTGATGAATGATCACAACTGAATAGCACAATCCGAACTGTAAATCATATATCGGTTGTACCAAGACAATTCACAGATTTGTTGAAGTAACTAACACTGTATTGAAGACACTGAAACAGACAGATCTTTTGGATTTCAACTAGTGCACCCTCAAATAGTAATGTTAAATATTAGAACATTTTCACTTAAAGATGTAAAATATTGGTTATTAATGGTTAATTTGATCTCAGCTAATAGCTTTCTTTTGGTAACATGATTGGCAGATCATTGCAGAAATGCTTATTGTCTTTCAACTGCACTCACTTTAAATGTGTTCTCCTAATGATTACCTAGTAAGATGTGCTATTTAGCTGTTTTGCTTGGGGTATTGGAACAACACCAATTGGAAAATGAAGGGAATGCGTTTACTGGTAGGCCTACATTATTGCTGGACAACTCAGCATTATGTTGCAAACCTCTGTATGCATACAGTAAACCTTGGAACAGTGTATTTAGAATATCCAGGTACATAGACTGTTTTGTACAAATTGGATTAAAACTTTGAAGTGGGTTATTTGAAATGGTATATATACATTTTGACAACAGGCATTTTATTATGCTCATTAGTATTGCTAGCATTCTGATAGACACCAAAATGAACAGGCATTGTGTTTGCACAGGACCAGTTTTAATTGAACCAAAATAAATTCAATGATCTGACGAGCACTATACGTGTTCGCGTCCATAGAACTGCAGTTTGCGTCCCAGGATTTGGTCGAGAAGAGCGTGAAATGGAGGACTGCAAAACATTGGCAAAAAGCTAGGGCACAACGAATCAAGAATAACTTTTTAAGACTTCTCAACGTAAACTTTTACCTGCCCCCCCGCCCCCTGTACCCATTGTGACCTGATTATATAGAATCGAATAGCCTATCACGGGAGAAGGAATAATGTGTTATTAGTGGGACTCTATGCTAACAAACTGATCCGTTAAAATTGACCCCAATTTCTTGACGAGCAAACACATATAATTACCTAACTAAGAGCAGGCCTACCGACCGGGACCAATTCCGTAATTTAATCTATCAGATTATATAATGATCAACAACGGAGTGGTCATACAGAAATTAAGAGTAGCCTACACAACCAAACATGTTGGGACACAAATAAGACACGGATTTTCCAAAAATTTGTTGAAGAAAATGTGCCTTTTATTTGTACCAATGGTGTTTCATCTCTCTTTTTTTCTTTCTCTCCCTCAAGTGCAATAGCTGATTCTTAATGGGGCGTGTTTGTCCACTAGAGATCGTGTTTTGCCCTGCTGCGTGTTGCTGCTTGAGACTCCAGTTTATCTCTTATTATAAATGTATCATTTCCAAATTCTAAATATAAACCTTTGTCAGAGGGAATCACACAAAACATACTATTTTGGAAAAGTTAAACAAAAAAAAGTCCAAACAATGTTTACAGATTTAATCTTTTGGTTGTATGGGTTAATCAATTCTGTATGACTGTTGGCAATAAAACAGTGAATGTGTACAATTCCGTGTTGTTCATTTCTTTAGGCTATATCAACAACAGAAAACTACATGCTGTTTGGAGGACAGCCTACATTCAGCTTGTCTACAAATGTAACATGTTCAAATACACATTTGGTCAGTAACACAATATGTGGCACATGAAACAGGAAAATAATTATCATCTTAATTAGCGTATGTGGCGATTAGGGAGCCTGTTTTTACAGTCATATAAATACAGTTGCTGTAAATGAAGCGGGGATGTTGCATCACACTGATGAGATTACATGTTTATATAAATGTATAAAAGTCTGCAAGCTGTTTACATGGATCGATTGACCTAATGGTGATAATGGCATTATGCGTCCATGAAGAGAGTTGGCGTGAAATACGCTAACTGAGATAAGACCTTCGTTTCTCCACATTAAAGCTGCTGTAGGTAGGATTTGAGATCTCAATCGACTTATATAGAGGCAGGTGCTATTAACCAGATCAGATATTCTCACAGAGCATTTGACTCACTGATAGCTGATGGATGTCTATGGCATTTCTATCAAATTACACTAAATTTATAGCTCAAAAATCCTACCAGCACCTTTAAATCCATTGGGTTTCTTTTGCCGGCACAGGGAAATATAACTACTGTTTTTGACCAAAAGATGATGCCCTATTACACGAAGTCTTGGTCACATGAAATTAGATGTAGAGATTTGGTTTTCAAACTACTGCACAAATTTGTTGATTCAAATTCAAATGAAGTTACAGAGATTACATACACCTTTCATGCAGTATTTTTGAGTAAATATACCGAATTACTGTGTGTAATAATAATAAATACCAGATTTTCCTATTGTGTCCCCATGCACTAATAAAGTTGAATACTTGAGTACATTTTTAACAGTCTCCCATTTTAAAGACAAAATAATGCAGTCATAATCAGATGGAAAAGAAAAATATTTCCATCTTGCAGCATAAGCCGGAGGTTTTAATTCATGTTATTCCTCATAATCTTTCATTCCGAACGGATAACACAGTACTGTGTGTCCCTCTCTCTTCTCAGTACTTTGTGTCTCTGTCAAGGCTGGCCTCACCAGCACTTCTGGCCACTTCCGTCTGCACCGCCACTTGGCCCGGGGTTGCATCCGCGTCCGGCTCCTTGCCCGTCTCGGTGTGCCTGGAGCTCTCCTGGCTTTGGTTGGGGTTGTTCTGGCTGTTCCAGGACTTGCTCCTGCTGCGGCTGGGCTCCAGAGAGGGCTTGGCCCCGCTGCTGTTGATGGAGGCCTGGCCCCTATAACAGCAGCACAGCAGAGCCAGAAAGGCCCGCCTCATCTCCCGGCTGGCCAAGGTGTAGATGACCGGGTTCATGGCCGAGTTGAGCACTGCCAGGCCGATGAACCAGTCAGCCCGGTATAGTATGGGGCAGCGCTCCCGCTGCTCGCACGCCACATCCACCAGGAAGAGGACAAAGATGGGGGTCCAGCAGGCGATGAAGACGCCCACCACGATGATCACCGTGCGCAGCAGCGACATGGCGTGCTCCGAGTTGCTGTGCTTGCTCACCTTCCGGCTGCTGGACTTCACCAGGGAGTAGATGCGCGCGTATAGCATTGAGATGGCCAGGAGAAGAGCCGTGAATATGGTGATGCAAAACGCCACGTACTTCTTGGAGTAGAGGGGGAGCATCGTGGAGCAGTCGGGCAGGTTGTCCAGGCAGTTCCAGCCCAGGATGGGCAGAGCCCCCAGTGAGGCGGCGATCAGCCAGCAGGCCCCGATGAGCAGGAACACCCTGTACTTCTTGTTGGCATCGTAAGGCCTCATTTTAATCATAGTCAGGTGTCGCTCTATGGCAATAGCCAGGAGACTGAAGATGGACGCCCCCAGCGCCACAAACATGCTCCCCTCCCGGACGAGCCAGAGAGCAGGCGACAGCTGCAGAGTCTTCTCCCCCGACAGGAGCAGGTTGACCATGTAGGCTACTCCAGCGAGCATGTCGCACAGAGCTAGGTTCCCAATGAAGAAGTACATCCGATTGTGGAACCTGTGGTTTTTCCATATCGCTATCAGAACAATGAGGTTCTCCAGTACAATAAAGCTGCATATGACGAGAAAAACAATGTTTTTTATGTCCAAGGTGCCATTCGTTTTGCTACTGCTGGGCCGGTGACCTAGCTTCCCTGTGTGGTTGTAGTGGAGGTATAGTATATTGTTGATCATCTTGTACCAGGATCCGTCGCTAGAGGTCGCAATTGAGCAATGAGGGGTAGAGTGTCGGCAGTCCCACGGTCTAAAAGAGCAGCACAAATACTGTCCAAGTTTAGACGTGGTTTTACAGCCTATTTAGCACATATGTATCTAAATAATATGTTCTATCACTTAACGCAATAATTTCAAAATTAATATCTCATAAAATAAAGTAAACTTCGTTAGGTTTTGTTAGACCGTAATTTAGCCTAGGCTATAGACCAAAACATTACGAGTAGTCTATGTTATTAGGATTATTATTAGGACAATAAAGGGACATGCAGCAGTCTATATTTTACATAGGCTATAAGGTGTAAACCATAGTCTAAAAATAAAGGTAGACTAAGCCATATTGATTAAAACCTACAGCCTACATTTTACACAGATGCATTAATGTTACAATTAGGCTACTACAATTACTACAATTTATTGTAAAGTTATATTTCAAGTCCAGCGTTATCTTTGAAAGTAGGCTATAATACAAGGCCTACAACTTACCAACAGTAATTCAGTAGGCTAATTGTTAATATTTTGAGGCATATCGACTGGCATACATTCCATCGCCAAACAATTCTTCGCAATCTGCAGATTTATAATTAAAGCTTAACTCCACCTAAAGCGTTCGCAGGAAAGCTTGATTCATCTTCTAGGTTATTCATGTCTGTTCGGTACATGGCTCGGCAGGGCGTACGACTCGAGTGTTAGCTGGAAGTCACACCCCTCCAGCCGGATTGACAGGGCAAACTTTGGACGGATTTAAACTAGAAGATGCTTAGAATCAATCCAATGCATGTATAGTAAAAGGGTCTCGTTTTTTGTAAGTTAAAATACTAGCCAACAGTCATGAAAACAACTGACATTGTAAGCGTTTAATTCAGTTTTAGTTCTATAAATACTAGCCAGTATTAAAAACAGTCATTCAAACAGGGTGTAGCCTATTGTAAAAAAAATAGGTAAAGTATGAAATCATGTTGGTAAGCTTTTTCTGTAAACCAGGTAAAATGAAAATATTTTTTTTTAAGTCTAAGGGCATAGCAAACACATGTAGCTACATCGTAGGCTATAAACCGTATAGGTTTTTGCCTTTAGGTAGCTGTGTGTCATCGACCTTTGTAGCCATCCTGTTCTCTAAACCTCCATTGGCGACCTAATGTCCAGGAAGGATGGGATGGGCAGCAAAGAAAGGCGGTCTTAGAGCTATGTAGGGCTCTGTGCAGGGTTGACATCCATATTTTGGAGAATAAGACTTCATTAATACCAGACAGTTCACACACAGGCCTGTGGTAAATGCCCCTTAATCAAAAGGGAAAATTTGCTTTTTCAAGCATGGAAATTTGACTGGACTGGATGTCACTCCAGAAATAAGCAGATTTACAGTATTTCACACATCACACCAAATAGTGTGATGGCAGCAATTTTCACAAACTTTCAGTACCCAGACTGAGAATGGCTTGATAGCAGATCTATCCCCCAGTGTCTCTGGTTATTAACCCGGAGGAATGTTTTGTGAGGCGGAATAAATGACTGTGGTCTGGCGGTGCTCCACTAGTATTGTTAAAGTCACAATTCTCAGCCGTTTCCTGCATCTTACACTGCCAGAAAATGTAAGTGAAAAACCAAACACTGAATGTGGGCCGCACAATCTGGAACTAATCATGGAACGAGGCTACAGTATGTACCGTGCAGTGAGCTTGCTAGAGCAGGGGACGTGGATGGAAAAACCTTGAGATTCTCACTAATTTACGGTAATACTGAGCTGGGAAAAGCATTTAGTGTCCAGCTATGAAGCCGTCAGTGAGAACCCATAATATGTGGTTAGCGTAAGTCCATGTCTATGTGTATTTATAAACTGCTATATGGATGGAAGTTTTTTTTTTTTACGTTGCTAAGACCACCCTCACAAAATGATTTTACGTAGAAGACCATTTATTTTGCTATCAGTGAGGTTGAGTTACAGAATGTTGTGAAACCTTTGTTCTCTTTGTGGATATTGATTATTTATCAAATGCATACAGGTAGAAAGTATTAGAGGAACATTCATAATTGATTGCAGTATGCAGTATGAGATTTGTAACGTACCCTAATAGCTTTCATTCAATGCTCATGGATGGTAATGATGAGGGCCTTATAGTGCTCCAAGTACAATATAAATCTGTTTGGCTGACAGTGCAGCAGCCATTACTGTACTAGGTTTTGCCTTGGTCTAGTTCACAACCTTCCATTAGAGGGCAAGAGCCGGGGTCAGAACATTGGGCAGTGGGCACTCACATGTACAATTATAAGAAATTCCTGCCTTTAAATTCGCCCCTTCCATTTCAGGGTAGCAACACACCCCATGCGTCCGGGCTCTGAAGCTGAGGCGAGCCGTCCCCTCCTGCACTGTGGCTTAGTGGTTGCAGTATTTCAAGGCACACAGCGGTCTCTCGCATGCAAACGGACAGAACAAGGGCTTAGAAACATTTCAGGGGCATAATTTCAGCTGTGGCAGAGTTTAGTCTATGTGCAGTACAGCCTGCCAACTCTAGAGGACCACACAAAAAGAAACAGCATCATTACTTTCTGTGGCATTCACTTTCAGTTGCCTTACCTTAAAGAGCAGTCTGTTTAAATTCCCAGACTTTATTGTAACACATACATTTGGACTAAGACTACTCAATGACTGTGGAAAGAGAGTGTTTACTCAAAGTAGACCACTCAGTGGCATCAGTATTTAAACATAAAACACAAGACAAGTATGTGCTGCTGAGTTTGACACAAGCACAAACAATAGCCTACAGTTCCTGATTCAGTGTTTGGAGCAACCTTCAGCTGTTGCTATCATTACTAATTCAACAGAAAATCTTGACTGCATAGATTAAGCTAGAACAACCTTAGTCATATCTTACATATCATATAATCATATATAATATACAATCATATATATATATATGTTATATATTTGGACACGTTTTACATGCAAATCAGCTGAAATGCTGATTTGCTAAGCCATTGGCGATGATTTTTGTGTGTGTGATTGTTTGTTTTATTTGGTGGGGGGGGGGGGGCAGTCTTCCCCCCACTTAATGTGAGTGCTTAGTCCATCTGTTTATGGGTCGAACAGTGCATTTCTCTCCCTGGACCATTAGGCCTACATTATTCAGATTAAGAGCATGCTGTAATGATGCTGCTGCCATGCGGGCCGCTATCTGAGTTTTAGGGTAGCTATTATGCTGTTGTTAACCGAGAGAGTATACTGTAGACTCTATGAAGCCTGGATAAGCGCGGATAGGCCACATAAACAGCACCGTTTACAGACGTTTTGAGTTCCTTATCAGTGTCCTATTCTCAAAAGAAATTTACATTTACAGTACTTAGCAGATGCTTTTATCCAAAGCGACTTACAATTACATTGTTCTATTACATGGAGCAGATAGGGGTTAGGCATCTT
>JAOEHI010000004.1:1482950-1503417 GCA_025447815.1 Percopsis transmontana
TACATTGTTCTATTACATGGAGCAGATAGGGGTTAGGCATCTTGCTCAAGGATGCTTACAGGTAAGCCGACTCTGGGACCCAAGACCTTCCAGCGGGAAGTCCAACACCTAGACCACTAGACTATCCTGCCCCCAATTCTCAAAGATAGATTGTGAGTGGTTGCTTATGCTATTTTGATAAAGGAAATTCATATGAGTTCATACAAATGCCATTATTTTAGATTATAGATTATATATTTAATTATAGAAAAACTACACAGTTCCTCTATTCATGTAAGACAGGACAAGCCACTGAATAATGTCTTAAATAAACACAAATTTTATTACAATTTTGTATTTTTCAATTTTCTCTCTATAGTCTTTTATTCCTTAAGGTACATTTATTGATCTCTTTGTTCTCTTTCTTCCTTTCGTGCCATTAAATCTGTGATACAAAAAAGGCTGCCACCACCATGCCTAACTGTTAGATTGTTATTTCTACGTCTTTATGATAAGTGGCATAGATTAATCAGTTCTGTTTATGTTCACATGGAGTTTTCCAAATCCTGCAGCTGTTTGCTACATCAACATAACTCTGATTATCTAAAAAAGGTCAAAATCTACCCATAACTGTCGTCATCTTGCAAGAATTTTCCACCCCAACTATAAATAGATGTGGTTAGGGGCAGATTGACCATCTGGAGCGAAACTCCCAGTGGTCCATTTGGCAATCGGTGCCGATGGAAAGAGAGAGGAAGAAAGAAATAGTATATGATTGAAAGAAAAGGTCTCTGCGTGTCCCTGACCGGTCCGGGCAAGTGGGCTGTCTGTCTCGCTTGGCTTCCCAGCCAGTTGATTTCATCCCCTCCTCTCTACCGGCGTAAAAACCTTTCTCTTTCCATGTGTGAATGCTGTTTGAATGACAAGTCACATTTACTACTAATCCAACATTTCACTGACACCAACATGGATGTTTTGCTTTACAGTATTATTTAATAGACATACAATCCATTCAGTCCAATAGGTTTTTTGCTCTCTGGCACCAGTCAGTCATGTTGACTCCAAGCCAAGTCATTTCCCATGCAGGCACCCATACTGTGTGTGCGGATGTGTGTCTATGTGGCTTATAAAATATGTATAGAATATGTGACCGGGATGCGCAGTGGAATTTACTGGCTTTTTAATGGCTGTTACTAGGAATTTCAAGATATTTAGTGATTCGTTGTAGAATAGTGAGGAAATACAGTGGTTAAGGGTAAGTGATTACTACCACAACAGAAACAGAAATAGGTCTAAGCCAGAACCTAATTGATGAAGACAATTCATTCAAAAACTGTAACGTGGTTTTAAGTGGTGAGTGCAGGTGCAGACCAAACGAAACACTGAAACACGAAAATAGCCAGAACACGACTCAGCTTTGTTTTAATATTAAACAATACTTGGAACATCGATGCAAAAAAATAACCTCCAACCTCAAGCCCAAACATAAATAGGTACGAAATAGTATTAGGGCCATGGTGAAGCATTTATTTGAGTTCTGACTTTATTCTCAGAATTCTGAGAATAAAGTCAGAATTCTGAGATTAAAGTCAGAATTCTGACTTTATTCTCAGAATTCTGAGATTAAAGTCAGAATTCTGAGAATAAAGTCAGAATTCTGAGAATAAAGTCAGAATTCTGACTTTAAAGTCAGGGGGCAGGATAGTCTAGTGGTCTAGGTGTTGGACTCCCAGCCATAAGGTTGTGGGTTCTAGCCCCAGATTCAGCCTACCTGTAAGCATCCTTGAGCACGATGCCTAACCCCTACCTGCTCCATGTAATAGAACAATGTAATTGTAAGTCGCTTTGGATAAAAGCGTCTGCCAAATGCTGTAACTCAAATACATTTTTCACCATGGCCCTAATCCTCTTCCGTAAATAGGCTACTCTCCCAAACAGGTGTAAGGAAAGTGATTAGCGCAAGGACTGTCCGGTGTGTAGCTGGGGTGCGCTGGGAATGTGGACGGCGGCAGGCTGGTGGTTAGTACACCAGCGAGGTAGAACTGACATTATAGTACCCCCCCCGCGTATGTGGAGTCGTCCGTGCTATCCAGCAGTGGGGGTGGTGTGACCAACGGTCCACCACGATCAGGACAACCATACTCCCCACTTACAGCGGTAGATCTGTGGCAAATTCCACGGCGATTTGTGACCATGGCCGCTGAGACACTGGTAATAGAAGGAGCTTTCCTGCGGGAGCCGTGCAGGGAGCCTTGGTTTGAGCACATACCGAGCAGCTGTGTCCTGGCCACTAGAACCAATCTGCGACTGCCTCCCATGTCCGGTTTTGTCTGGAATGACCGGTGGCGGGTGACGCATTCGCCCAGGTAATCAGCCGCTCCCTCACGGACCGTGGGATGTAAGTCTTCCCTGGAGGACAGCCGGCAGGAGGAGGGTCTTGTCGGTGGGACAAGTGCAAAACGCAACTACAAGAATAAAATGCATTTTTTGTTTGTTCGTGTTTTGCACTTCTGGACCACTCCTTTTTGTTTTTGTATGTTGCATCTGCACCTCAGGGCTGAACTTTTTTGTGTTTTGTACTTCAGTGCCACCATAACTATCCCTTGGAGCGACTCCTGACATAACAAAAACATACACAGTGCACTTGCAGGTCATCAGTTTGCCAAGTTCTGCAATGGAGCATTAAAGCATTTCTCATGTCTGCATGAGATAAGGGTTACAGAGTCATGGGTTCTGTGTCACTTTAAAACAGGCGACACTCTCTTTCACCTGGTCACACAAATAATGTGGTTACAAAGAACTGAAACAAAGGTGGTACATTTTCTGCCAAGAACAATGTGGGGTGAAGATATTTTCAAATGTCTTTTACATTTTGTAATAATGATATGAAGGAGAATGGTCGAGTCTGAATGGTTGTGGTCAAGAGAATTCTCTAAATAGACTACTCATGGTCTTATAGACTTCCTCTTTTCTCTGTGTTGCATCTCTCACAGCTGGGGGAAATGAACTCTGACAGAGCAGTGTTGCTGGAATCAGTGTGTAAGGCTGAAACATGAGTGAATGAATTGCTAGGAGACAGCTATCTGTCTGCCCGAAAGTGGTTGCCTGGCAAGCAGAATTCACCAGAATTCCTACACTAGGGGTGCTGGGCAGTACAGCAGTAGGAAATGTGTGAGAAAGTGGAAGTAGTGCAATCTGAATTTGAGAACAGTTAAAACACTGATATAAGATAATATACAGTATATAAATAGGCCTATGAACTGGGAAAGTTTGATCTGTGTGTTATTGAGCCATCAAATTGTCTCACTCTCCATTTATTTTTTAATATTGATGTATAATTTTGCCTACTTGAATAGCATTTACAATGTGATGCTCTTTTTACATCATCAAATCTCATATTTATGTTCCTTTCGTGAATTAAAACAATGTTCTACTCGGCTAAAGTTAATTGACAGTTGACAGAAGCCAGTTTGAGAAACACTACCTTAGAACACGGCAGGGCCCATCTGTCTAAAGCATCTGTCCATCTCTAGCACTGACTGCAATGACTTTTTGAGTTTATCTCATGCATGACATGGAGGCTCTCAAAGCCATTGTCAGAAAACTGTTTCCTCATTGTCCCTTTAATATCCACCATAGAGAACACCAGAGTGTGTTACCTCACAAGAGTGTTTCGAGACATTGTATTGTCACATTGTCCAGCAACTTCCTCAGAGGATGTCCTATTAGAAATAGCATGGGCTGCCTTCATTATACTAAACTCTCTCACACACACACACACACACACACACACACACACACACACACACACACACACACACACACACACACACACACATACAAAACCATGCACATGAGGACCACAATGGGATCATCAGGGTGGTGACTGGTGACTGTATTGTATTTATATTGTTTTGTATTTATGTATACAGATTTTGACAAACTTTTGAGTAACTGTGTAAATACCTAGTAATTAGGGGACTGTAAAAGGAAGGGTTACCAAATAACCCAGAGTTTTTATGACAAAGCTATAGTTAATTTGGCAGGAAGTTGCACCTCGGGGGGGGTTAATTGTTCAGGAAGCCCCACACAGACACTCTCACACACTTTCTTACACGCTAACTCCAAACACTACCACCAGACAGACCCGCAGTACAAATAGGGGTTCTGTGGATAGGGGTTCTTAGTCAATTCCCATTTTTGTTCAATGAGCCAGAGATACATTATTTTCGTATTACCAAATAGAGGAAGATATTCGACTGTAAACAGGTTTTGTGGACACTCAGTCAGTAGGCTACAGGAAACAGAAATGATTAGTTCACGACTCATAACTATGGGTCTTCGGGTTTGTGTCTTTCGTTCATTTGCCACGTGACAGTGGTGCGTCTCTGCACTTCCTTGGTTTTCACATGGTTTGAATTGGTTGAGGCTTTATAGAATGAGAATAGAGAATGATCAAGAAGTGAATTTGTGTAGACTATTATACTTTGTCAACTGAAGCAAACCATAGCCTTCAGTGTTTGAGAACCGCGTTCTTTTTTACATCGCCCACAAGAGAGCAACAGCACCACACTAACAAGTGTTAAAATGAACGAAATGACTCGAAAAAAGATTAATTAATTTGACTGACCGAGATTTAAAGATCTGTACGGACCACCACTATTTGAGACAATTGCAAACAACACTATACATGTTTGGTATATGAAACTTTTTCTTGTTAAACTGTTAAATTCATTAATAATAGTACGGTATAGAGGAAACACAAAAAGCCATAACAATAAAACGTTCTGTTTGATTGGACATGAAGCATCTTAGCCTTCCCAAAGAACAGAAATATTGTGGGTTAGCTGAGAGGATACACAAGGTACTGTTTGAGACTTCTAACAAAGGATAGTCTGGGCACACGTTTTATGCTATAGGAAGCTATAACAGACTGTTGTAGCTTTGCATAGATAAAGAATGAGTATCATCTGGAGCCGCGCCACCAGCCGACAGCCGCCCACAGTTCAAGCCACACACCTGTCCCACGTTAACACTAATGTCACTATGTGCACCTGTGGAGAGGGTATATGTGTAGGGTGCTGGGGTCGTCTTATCGTCTGGTATTGTCTTTGTTGTCGCCTCGGCCACCAATCTTTCTACCTCATAGCACCAATCCCACAAACACTATAATCCCACTATAACAATCCTTGTTCTATCCTCCTTATCTCCCTTTAAAAAATGGGAGAATGTTATTTGCTTGCAAAAACTTGTCGTTAACCAGTTCAACTGTTGACAAATGTACTACTTGTTAGTCGCTTTGGATAAAAGCATCTCCTAAGTGCTGTAAATGTAAATGTAAATGTAAATTATAAAAATCAATTTAGATTTTGTCAGGCGCCCAGCAATTTCTGACCAATCAGGGCCTCTTTTCCCTGATCCAACTTGCCTGTCAATCACATGAATGCGCACACATAGCTACAATAGGTTTGTCAATGGCGCTTTGCAATGGCAGACCAACGGGCGCCAGATGGAGGAGGAAGCAGGTGAGGAGGGGGTGGGTTTTTGGGTTGTTGATTTTAAATATCTTTCATTATTTTTTAGCTAGCTCTCATTGCAACTCTCAAATTCTATCTACACAGCAGCTTTAAAGCACAGCAGCTTTAAGGTGTTCTGCTATACAGGTGGATCAGTGATAAATCATGGCGCTTTATCGCCTCCCAGAGGGCTAAAGCGTCAGTTAGTTTTAAATGGCTATTTCCATGTTCAGATACAGTAGGCTATAATGTTGTACACTATTCTTTCAAGGTTAGCAATCCTATGATGCATTTATCAGACTCTTTTATCCAAAGTGACTTGCAATTAGTAGCCTACATTTTTCAATAGCTGAATAGGTCATACACCAGTTATTGTAAGCAAACAACATTCTGTTAATTATGAAATAATGAAAAGTCAGTCTCAGCATGTCATCAGGGCCATCTTAGTTATACATTTTACAACATACATTACTTATTAACATAACATTGGTCTTAACATAACATTGGTCTTGGGTAGTGACTCTGCTGTCCTAACTGCTGCAGGAAGCTCATTCCACTATTGCAGTGCCGGGACAGAGAAGAGTCATGACTGAGCTGAGCGACTCTTGCGGCCTTGTAGCGACGGAGGTGCCAGCTGACCAGCCAAGGTGGTAGATTCCAGGCCCCAGCGCTCTGGCTGGGGCCTGGAACCTGACCATTGCTTAGAGGTAGAAGCATAGTGTTGTGTTAAATGCTACAGGCCTACAGATTACCTAAATGATTGATGCAGTGATATGGATAATCAATTTAAATGGTTTGGTTTAACTGCGAATAATGTTACTTTATTTTCAAATCAATGTGACATGTAGCAATACATTTATTTTCCCACTAGGGGTCATACTAAAGAAACAAACTGAAATCTGTAAAATAGCCTAAGCCTCAACTTCCTGCAATGAATTGATGTGGCTTTTTGTCAACGTATTCAAGCAAATTGTATTCCTCTAATAAAAATATATTGATTGATTTAAATAGATTTATTGATTAGATTAGGCTATTGAAGGGATGTTTACACTTCTTTTCTTTATTTCTTTCTTCCTTTCATTATTTTTTTCTATCCTACTTTCATTCTGCAATAATTGAATATAACCACAATTGCATTTGCACAATTACCTTGGAACAGACATGCACTCGCGCACACGTGTGCGCACTCACACACTGACACACACACACACACACACACACACACACACACACACACACACACACACACACACACACACACACACACACACATACTAATAAACTGGACCAAAGTACAATTCAACATTTAGTGTATTTATAAAACAGATTTGCAAAATATAGCCAAGGCTCATTCATTTAAATACGCATAAATAGCAAGAAAATATTTTCCCATTTCAATTCAAATAATTTTTTGAATAACAATTTCATACATAAATCAGAGATGAACAATATATGAAAATAGGGTTAAACCCTCTTGATTTGTTACTGCAAAAACACAAGCATGGCTAAAGCTGCAGTCAATTAGTCAGAAATATACATCTTTTTAAGACACACATGTTCATATACATTAAAACGAGGCTTATTCAAGTTTGTGAAATATCAAACTCCACATCTTTGGAAAATGTCCTCAAAGTCTTTTAAGAACATACATTTTTAGATTATTAGCAATTCAACAGCAATTAACACCACCATGGCCAAATGTATGACTATATACAATAGTGCAGACAAAAAGCTTGAATCAGAACAAGGCAGTAGATTGGTATAAACACATTTTGAACATCCTGACTGATCAAACTTGGTTATTTTTGTAGGAAAAAAATAAAATAATGGAAATTAAAAGCAGTAGCAGGCACATCTACCATATTTGCCTTGTTGACGAACAAACATTGTTTATTGAATGCAGTGGTCCTTAAATATGACAAAAGTCAGTCTCAGCTGACTACTTGATTTGGTCAACTTTGGAGGCATTTCAAATATTAGTTACAGGTGCTTCTTAGCACATTTGGTTATTCTTAGGCTAAAATTAATGGGTGATAAGCTTTTGCTAGAATCTCTTTTTACTTCAAAATTGGAGGGTTTACATTCATTAGTCACTAATCAAAAATTGAACAATTACATGTTTTAAATGTTTATTTCTTATATATGAAGATGTTTGATAATATAAATTATGTTTGTTTCACTTAACTTGGATAACATGGTAACTAAATAACGCAAGAATAAAATGTAATTCTTTAAAATATTAGTGATTAAACTGATTGTCTTTGCCTCCTATTAAATGGTCCTTGGAGCAACTCCATCAAGAGATCTGTAAAGGTATCGCAAAGTGTCATGTCTTTTTTGATTTTTTTGATTTTTTTTTCCTGTTCCAGGCTTCAAAACGTTCATTCACTTTACGTGGTCCAGGTGCTTTATTATCCTAGAAACAGTCAGAGAGAGAACTAAGTTTAAAGTAGAGTTTTTATCTTTTTGTCTTTCTTCTTTCTTTCTACAGACCAGTTCAGTTGGCAGGCTCAGAGAGCGATGGGGCGTGATCCATTCTCATGGTCCAGGGGTCAGAGGTTGCAGCATAAAATTGAGAGTGGGCAAGCATTTCTTCCCCAGCCAGGGCAAAGGCAAACACGCCCCTCTGCCGCCCAACCCCGGCCCTCTCCTCCGCTATTACATGTTTGTCCTCCGCATGGCGTTCTTCCCTGTTTTCCCTGCCCACACCATCCACGCCCTTATATCCCAGGCCCCGGTTGCCGAGGCTGAGTACGTCCCCCAGCCCGTGAACCTTGACCCCCTGGAAAGTGGCATTCAGCCTGTTCTCCAAGCAGTTGGCAGCTGCCATGGGCGGGCAGAGGGGGAAGCCGGTGGCCGGGGTGGATCGCCACGTGGCCGGCTTGCGTCCTCGCCGGGGGCGCGATATGCGGCAGCTCTGCCTCTTGATGTGGCGGTGAAGGTGGTCGGAGCGCGTGAAACTCTTGTAGCAGTGCTCACACTGGTATGGGCGGACCCCGGTGTGAATGCGAAGGTGGTTTTTCAGGTCGTAGTTGTGGACAAACTTGGAGTTGCAGTGGAGGCAGATGTAGGGACGCTCACCCGTGTGCTTTCTCATGTGGATTTTCAGTTTGTCTTGTCTGGGGATTTGACAAAACCTTTAGTTAGTCTTATTTTACGTGATAATGTTAACATTAACAACATAGCTATTTCATTGTTTTGTGTAGCACAAACAATTAAATATACAGTGGGGTTCAAGAGGCCACTACTACGATCTGGTCATTTTCTAAATTTTCTAAATTTCTAAATATTTTGTTTTCACAGTTATTCCTTTAATTTCCTAAAAACAGAAGGAAATTAAGTGCAAACACAATATCCTTATTAGAGCTGTAACTAATAACTATTTTCATGATAAATCTGTAGATTATTTCTTAGATTAATCGATGTGATTACTTTATGCAATAAAATGCCAGTACAAGTTGGTAATAAGGTACAAAATCCGAAACTGATTTATGATAAGATTAAATTGCCTTGACTTGTGTTGAAACATCAAGCGGGTAAAGATTTTGTGTTCGATTTTGATGAATGATGAATCCCATAGTGGGATAGATAGAAAGATATGAGCATACTTGAGCAGGGCATGAGAATGGCTGCATGTCGGGAACGGGAGAGAGAGGTGGTATGAAGAAAGGGAGAACTGAATGGAAGATAAGAAATATGGAAAGAGATAGAGGAGGTGGACTTTCGGACCCAACTGTACACCGGTAACAATTCAAACATTTATTCTAAAACAATAGTTGAACATTTTCTCTATATAATAGAGAATAATTATAGAGAATAATTTCTCTCGGGCTCATGCAGCTGACATTTCTGCAGCTGAAACAAGTATAAGCCAGGGAAAACAAGCGTAAACCAGCATAAGCCAGCGTAAACCAGCGTAAACCAGAGTAACCCAGCGTGAACCAGCGTAAACCAGCGTAAAACCGAATATACTTCCTTTTTACGGAAGCGGCCCAGCACTGAAAGATGAAGATCTAAAGATGTTTATTGTACAGCTTCCTCAAATTAAGACTTGCAGTGAGGTGTGATAAGAACGGAGGTTTGGCGTACCGAGTGAATCGCACTTCACAGATGGTGCACATGTAGGGTTTCTCTCCCGTGTGCGTCCTCATGTGCCGGGGAAGTTTCCCAGCACCCTGGATGACCTTGTTACAAATGGGACACTGCTGAGATGCCTTGGGCTTAATCTTCCTCTCCTCCTCCAGTTGCCAGGGGGGAAACAAAGCCCCCAGATGGGATGTGGAGGTCAGGAAGCTCAGGTACGCCCGGAAGTCGGCCTCGTCCTTGATCTGACCGAGCGGGTGGCCCTCTAACGAGGCCGAGCCCGGGTTCATACCGCTGCCCAGGCCGGAGCCGACAATCTCTTTCAGGATGTCACTGTGAAGCAGGCTGGGTGGGACTTCCTCTTTCAGCTCCTCTTTAATGACCTCTCTCTTTACAGCCAGATCCAGGGGCCTGGGAGTCTCCCGCTGCGGTGGACCAGCAGCAGCAGCAGGGTAGCCGTGGGACGGCCTGGTTTGGGATGGACCGCCGGAGTGAGGGCGCTGGTGGTGGCTTGATTCCAGGAGCTGGTGAGGAAAGCTGGGAAACTCAGCCCACATGGAGGGGTAAAAGCCAGGGAAGAGAGGTGAATAATTCATCCTCTTGTCCAGTGTTGACATTCGGGGGTAGAAACCCTCCTGGAGGAGAGACTCGATGGAGAAGTCCTTCAGGGCCCGACTTTCAATACTTTCCTAGAACACACACACACACACACACACAGCATATGTTCCTTAGCCAAATGTTGGTTCATTATATCTAAATTTCAAAACATGAAAAGCACAAGAACATTATCAAATGCACATATTAAAAGGTACACTCCATGCTGTATTATATTGTGTTCCTGTGGCTTATTAATGCTGCGTCCACTATTTATGTTAGAAACACTACTGCGCATGAAAAGTGCACGTGGCTGTAGGATGGGGGGTAGGGAATGTTGTGAGCCTCTGAGCTGCTGTAGGGGAGGGGTCTCCACCAGCCAATCAGCACTCAGGAGCAAGGGTCGCTCAGAATTTCAAACCAACATTTTTGTAGCGCTGGTTTCAACCACAAGGAGAATATAGTGTCCCTTTAAATATCTAAGAATGATGAAAATGTTACAAAACGACACCAAAGACCTTTTTACCTGTTTTGCTCTGACGGTATCTGGGGACTGAGACTGGGAGGACTCTCTGTGGCGGTCATACTGGTCATACTGGGAGGTGCTGGGAGGAGGGGAAGCTTCCCTCCGCGGAGGCGTCTGCTCCCCCCTGCTTTCAGATGAACGCGTCGACCGCTCGCTCGCATTGTCCTCCTCCTCTTCCCGGCGATCGTTCCTGGAAGCCACCTCCTCCTCTTCCTCCTCCTCCTCCTCTTCCTCGTCCTCCTCCTCCCCCTCTTCCTCCTCCCCCTCCTCCTCCTCCTCCTCCTCCTCCCCGACGCCCTCCTCCCTTCCGCCCCCGCCGCCGGTGTCCATGATCTCCATGCAGACGTGGATGATGCAGGGGATCTCCAGCATCTGAGCCGCGTTCAGGATCTCTTTGACATTGGACGCGGTCACCGTCAGCGTGGAAGTGTAGGCGAACTCCAAAATGGCCGTCAGAGATTCCGGCGCCACAAAGTCGATTTCGTACACGGCCGCCGTGCGGCGGTGCTCCCCGCCGTCTGTGCTGGCCACCGTGAAGAGCTTCTTGAAGTACTGGCTGCAGGCCGCCAGGACGGAGCGGTGCGTGCGGTACTCCTGGTCCCGCACGATCAGGACCACATCGCAGAGCAGCCCGTCGCGCCGCTGCTCGTTCAGGCTGCAGAGGACGTCGCTGCTGTGGTTGGGAAAGGGGATCCCAATCAGGTCGTCTTCTCTGTGGTGGGCCATTCTCCTCTGGGTTTACGCCTCGTGGATTTCTAAATGAGGGACAAATCAGATCAATAGTTATATCAACACGAGTGGGGTCACACGCTAACCTCAATCCCAACCCATATATTTCTATCAAACTCAATTTGTCCTTGAGTTCCTGCAAAACAGTCGCTGGAAATACCTCAGCATGTGGTAGCCTAATTATTCACCCATCTTTAAGATGTAGAATACATGAAAAAAAAAATATTACAACTGTTGAGGATGCTGGAGGACCTCTTTATTACCTGTTATTACAGGAATCATTTACAGCCTCATTAAAACGCAAACACATGTCTTTGTGTAAATTCAGAGCAGAAAGCCAACAGGTGATAACTCTGCTATATTCAGTTAGAATGAACATTGGCCTATAGCGCAAGACCGTTTTTTTTTCTTGTGTGATAAGATGTGATTACTGAAGAAGAGTGCATTTGTTTAACTTCTTTTCTCATCTGCGCTCCTTCCTGTGATGATTAAGGATTTGTAAATGTGTGTGTTTTTCGCCCCTTAATCAGATATGAGCACAAGGCAGTGCTAGTCACACATGATTATTGTGGTTAGAAATGAAGATGAAGCGAAAACAGGTCAGATTGTACTCTAGATTTAGTATCCTGTCAAAATGCTTAGTGTGCAGTGTGAACTTCTCCACAATACATGTAGCCTGAAGATAGCTAGCTGTTAGCTAGCACGCAGAATCACTGGACTTCTAGATGAAAAGTGGAGAGTGGATTTTTTCAACAATCTCTATTCCAGGGTTGTCTTTAGTTCATACCTTTCACTTCCCCATGGTGTTTACAGTGAATGGTAAAACTGCCTTTGGCATTCACATCGTTCATTCATCGTCTATGAATAGAGTTTAAACTTAGCCGTCCACACTCGGTGGTCACTGGAGGCATGTGCGGATAAATACTTTGAAGCGGCCCTGGTTACCGCAGCTGCATTGTTGACGCGCTCTAAACAGAGCGGGGCTGAAGCCACACCGACACACACCCCAAATGTCCCACTCTCTCATTTCCCCTGCAGCACATCGCACAAGAGAATGCTTCAACCGTTTCACAAAAGCCCTCAGTTCACCTGGTAGGCTTATACATGTTGCAGCCGACCTTATGTGTAGTTTATTCTTATCAAGTGTTGTTGCTAGGGAACAGTTGCTACCGATAGTACAGTGTAGAAATGATTAAAAAGCCTGTAGAGGCGGTGTCTGTGTCTCATATAGGACCACAGAACCATGATACAACTACTCAAATTAGGCTTCAAATTAAACTTCAGCAAAAGACTTTGGGACATCCAGTGGGAGCTTGTTTCACACATACAGCATGCTGATATGAACAGAGTATTTATACCAGTTGTTTAAAACCCTGTAAGACCCATCGTTGTAAAATTACAACATCACTTTTAGCTCTCCAAAAAACACATTTGGTCTGAGGTCATGAGGTCTGGCCATTAAGCCTTGAACTCATTTCACCTGCAAACTTTCCTGGAAGCGCATCGCATTTTATATATATGTGGGTCTTACAGGGTTAAAATGACAACCACAGGCTACTTGTACATTCGATAAGAGCAAAATTGTTCAAATCTTAGACCCAGCTCTGTTCTCGAGGAGGACTGAAAGAGCAGGATATGCTTTAAAATGTTAGAATGGGCTTTCCCCCCCCCCCGCTATCCCTATAACCCTATGCCTTACGAGGTGAGGATATCTCCAGTGAGAGGGAGGGAGATATCAGATGGCCCTAAAAGTTCCCGAACAGGTTGCACAAACACCGGGGCAGGAGCCCCTCCCTGGAACAGCCTGCCAAGGCAAACAATAGTGCGGAGCTTGGAACAACAGTAAGTGGATAAGAGAGGGAGAAATGGAAGAGAAAAAAGACTGACTGGGAGGGCTTGGCTAACCCGCTGTCATTCTTTTCACTCTCTCCCCATCCCACCCACTCTCGGGAAACTATGGGCCACGTGCTGCCCCTTAGCGCTTGTTGGCGAGCGCCATTCCTCTCTCTCTCTCTCTCTCTCTCTCTCTCTCTCTCTCTCTCTAGCTAGCGCTAGCTCTTAGCGGTCCGGTCCTTAATTACAATGTGGAGAGGATCTAAGGAGGATGTGCCACATAGACAGGGAGGGGAGGAGGGCATCGCTTTCCCACCACAAGGTCCGGGAGCGTCGTTTCATCAGCCAAATTGCCTTAACCCTTTACGTAAAAGCCCCACTCATCGAAAATAGGTGGGGGCGGGGGGCGCAACTAGCGAGATGACAGATATTTTTAGTGATGATGTCGCATTTCCTTCTTACAGAGAAGTGGGAACTCATTCACGCCGTTATAATTAGTGTTATTAAAACTTTTTGCAGACTTAATGCTATTCCACCTGACATTATAAAGACACAAAAAATCACTTGGCTCTTAAAAAACTCAGTTTACAGTTAATAATAGTTTCACATATTTATTTGCTTAATAGTTGTTTGAAAGCAGTGCGCCAAGTGTATGTATGGACAAACAAAGTCCAATTACAGCAAGTCCAATTATAGCAAACTGACCCCTACTGGACAGTCAGTGGTCTGTCTGTGTTTCTGTCTGTCTGCCTACTCTTGCCATGTCATGTGTCACTTAGTCACCAACACTTTGAGCACTCTTCCAGACACCCACCCAGAATCATGTGTCACCCTCCTCCAGAGTGTCCTCCTGCTACCAAGCCTCCATCTTCTCCTTCCCCGGTTCTGACCTTCGCCTGTGACGTGCACCTTCCTCCTCATCTTCCTCTCCTGTGTCATCATTATGGCCTGAGTGCAGCGGCTGACATGTCCCCAACCCTGACCGCCCAGGCCACCAATCAACAGCTAATGTCCATCTCAGCCCTTGTCACGGGCAGACACTCATTTGGCCTGTAACCCACCAACAGCTAAAGCCCAGTTTATCCCTGTCAGGACGGTGCGTTCGCCTGACCCGTGAGCCAAATCACCGCGCAGCCCAAGTTTACTCCTGTCACACACTGCCCATAGCAAATGACCTGCTAAACAACTGTCATGGATGGACAATAATTTATAGTGTTGACAGCAACAATTCACCTGCTTATTAGGAGCAGACATTCATTTGGCCTATAAGCTACTCAATTACCACTAGTTAACCACAGTTCACCTGTCTCTCCAGAAAACACTTGTTTGACCAATATTATAAACAAGTGTCTACACATATAGTAACAGTATAACTGTCTGGATCCAATAGGTCATTGTATGTGACTTGTTTAAATTTGTCTTAATTGATGTCAATTAGAGCTGTAGTGGGCATTAGTAGAAAAGCAATGTACACAGCATACACTTTAATATTGTGATGTTGTGATATTTAAACGATTCTGCGGCTCTTAGGAATAGGAATAGGATATTAGGAATTAGACAATGTTCAGTTACACCACTATTTGCTTTTGAGGGGATTTTATTGCTAGATATTATGTTAGTATTCACCCAACGCAAGTCCTGTGTGATTTATAGGAAAAGCTATACAGCACTCATTCCACCTAATGCAATTATTATCTCCTGGCTGAACCAATAGTAATTTACATACATACAAACAAAGAGGTTGAGTTTTTTTTGTAACCCCTGTACCAGATGTCCTAATGAGTCCAATGAATGCCTTTATGTATGTTTATTGATATTATCAAGACTAAACATTCATTTTTATTCATTACAATTGAAATGTGTTTCTTGAGACATGGGTTTGTTTTGTTCCGATTTATTGGAACAAAACATAGACCTATATTATTAGTTATTAACATCGACATATATAAAAATATAATAAAATACTTCTTTTAATTACTAATACTATTTTATTAAATTACAATAAATCTGTTAACTGAAGGCTAATTATTTTCTTACAACATTCTACAATATTTATGTATGTAGCATTTCTGTAGCAAAAACTAATACAAACTCAAACTAAACAAAAACTACAGCAGCAAAGGGTAATTAACCTCCAAATAAATAAAAAAACTGCATTTGTAAACATTACTAATGATATCTCAGAATGTGACATTTTGTAACTACATTAGGCAACACGTCTATAAGCTCACTGACAACAAGCATGGCGTAAACAGTAATTTAAAGCTCAACCTCAAATCCATAACATGTTTTTCTTTTGCTATCAAAGTTTCCGTATAACTTCAAAAACACCTTCGCACACCTTCAACATAAAACCGGAATTGCTATGATTGCATACATTTCAAAGGGAAAACAAATGTATAGTCATTCTAACACAATATAGCGTACTAACAGCGGTTGTGATGGTATTTACTGAATTTTATAATAAACAAGGCACTAGACACGGCCGAGGGGAGAGCATGCTCATACACACACACGCACATACGCACACACGTGCACACTCTAAAAATGTGCTAAATGTTTTTTTTTACAAGTACACGCGCAAAGGCACAAGCGTACGCATTCTACAGAACTCTGGCATCAACGTACATGTTCACATGTCTTGATACGTTCCACAACATTCCAGAGTCGGTCGTCACCCACCATACCTTTTGGTTTGCCCCTCTGCATGTATTTCCAGCCTGCTAAGAAGCACTGTCGCGCCCCAGTTGACCTCTCAGCATCGCCTCTTTAGGTGACCCACAGCTGCCTTTCAGCCTGTCAGTCAGTCAGTCTGTCAGCCAGTCCATTCACAAGCTCTCCACAACAGCTCTGAATGCCCATTCACAAAAAAGAGAGAGAGAGAGAGAGAGAGAGAGAGAGAGAGAGAGAGAGAGAGAAAAAAGAAAAACACCCAGGCAGGAATATCCAATTGAGAGAATACCAGGAAAGCCAGTGGAGCAAAGGAGAGCGTAATTCTTGTGTAGCAGCGTGACTGGCATGGAGTTTAGACTCAGGGACTGTTGTGTGTAGCTCGTGTAGGGCGAGAGAGAGAGAGAGAGAGAGAGAGAGAGAGAAAGAGAAAGAGAGAGAGAGAGAGGAAAGGGAGGGCTGAACTGCGCTGTGGAGATGTCGCACCACTAGTTTTTATAGCAGGGTGGGTAGCTGGAAGATAATAATACCCCATCCTCCTCCACAACACAAGTTTAAGCGCACTGTGTAATAAGCCCATGGCGCAGACACCCTCTGATTTAGGTCAGACAAAATGAATTTTTAGTTGTGTTACAGTGGATTTCGGCATAAAGGGAGTGGGGCAAAGGGACTGGAAGGGGTTGTTTGGACAGACGGAGGGCCGGTAAAAAGGAAGAGAAGTTTGAAAGCTTGTGCACTTGTTTCACTCTCTATAAAGTACGCCGATTAACACTTTCTGAACCAGTCTGTAATGTAATGCACTATATTCACATGTGGGATTTATGCATGCAAAATTACATTTTATAAATTAATTCCATCTACCAAACTCCATTCAGTGGTTAAACTAAATGGGCTTGGTCCCTGTAAATGTCTATCTTAAGAAAGTCCTAATTGTAGTCAAGATTGTTTGGCACACTGCAAGGTGTAAAATAGTGTCTCCTTGATTGATGCCATTCATGGTACTTACAAAAGAAGTCGGGACCAAAAAAAATAATTAGAGAATATGAACATGGGCGCTATTTTTTAAACGTTTAAAAACTTTGTGTTTTGAGTCAGAAAGCAGAGTAGCAGTTGGTGAATACACCTCTCTGCACCGCTGTCTGTGTTGAGGATGAGGACGTTTATGCAAAATAGCGGTTCAGAGAGGCACGAGACCTTAGCAATACCAAAGAAGCCTTCAACACCAAAGAACGGGACCCTTATTCATGGTACAAGTTAAAACTTTTTTTTTTGAAAGGCTCAAATGAATGAAAGGCACCTTTTCCCTTTAAAAAATAACAGCGCAAAGATAAGTGTGTGTGTGTGTGTGCGTGTGTGTGTGTGTGTGTGTGTGTGTGTGTGTGTGAGTTGATACCCTGAAAGACAAAGACAGAGGCAGAGGAGGCGATGAGAGAGAAAGTCAGTTTCCTGTGCTCTAACAGACAGGTCTGATGTTTTACTATGACACAGCACATTCACAGACAGCCGTTGGGCCAACAAGGCTTTTCCGCATTACATCACTCTGTAACCGTGGGGTCTTCTGTAAAGGGTTAATTTAATCTCTAGAAAGTTATATTACTTATACTCTATACTGCGTCTATAAACGAACTAAACCAAAAAGTACAATTCATAGTCAAATCGTCAATAAAATGTTGTCCCTTGTGGTTGAAACCAGCATTACAAAAATATTGTTGTCTTGGTTTGAAACTCTGTGAGTGCAAGCCCCTCCCGCTGCTGAGTGCTAAATGAGACCGTACTCCTCTCTACTCCTCCCCTGCAGTAACGCAATCCAGGAGAGTAACTTTAATCTACTGTAAGACTCATTAAATTTGATTCCACTCAGTAAATGTTTGCTTTTGGTTCATATTGCCATTGTTAGCTTTGTGGTTTCAGCTAAATATAATTGACACATATGATGTGAAAGCAGGCAAATTGTATAGGCCGAACCTTTACAAACAACAAGAATCCACCAGACTGTACATTAGACTTTATACCCACATCCCCCTGGGGAATACATGGACCAAAACACTTGCAGACCACAGTCCAAGCCCTGGTGGTTTACACTGTTTTGTACATGGTAAAGGCCTGAAGCCAGCTCACACTGGCATCTAGTACTGTATATATAAACAGGGTTACCCACTAAACGCTAGCAGGCTAGACGGACAGCCAGACAAAAAACATGTGCCGTAGGATTACTGATTGGCTATCTATTCTAAATGCTTTCACGTTGTCATAGCAACATGCTGTATGTAGCACCTGTATGAGCTGGTTTGATCTAAATTATCTAAAAGAGTGGGCTGTTATGCAACATATTGAAGGAGTGATTGAAAGTAATTTTAATCCATACATTTTTGAAAAATATCTGAAATGCTCATATTAAGTATGCTAGTTTTATAATGCTGACATAAAATGCAAAAATAGAAATAGAAATATAAATAGAAAATAGAAAATAGAAAATAGGAAATAGAAAATAGAAATAGAAATAGAAAATATAGTTTAAATAGAAATGTAATTATTTCTACTATTATCATCTAAGACAGTAAAGCATTGCTGGCTGTGTCCTTGCACACTGGTCAGTGTGCATTACAAAAAGCAGTGATGGATAGCTCTCATTCTGTGTGCTAACAGACAGCAGACACACTGGTTAGTCTGAGTCAGTGTCGCCTTTCTCTCTCTCACTGTCTCTTCACTGTACCTGCTTACTGCCACCTGCTGTGCCCAGCCAGACACACCAGATTGGCACTATTGGGGGGGGGGGGGGGGGGGGGGTAAAAAATAATTACATGAAGTTCATATATTTTCATTTTATATCAACCAGGTGGATACATGTGGGAAAAGGCGAGTGTAGTTTAAAGGAGAGTCTAATGTAGTTAAATCTAAAAAAATTCCTGTCATTTTGGACAGACTGGGACAGACTCCCTTCAAGCTGAACATTCTTTCATCACTTAAGATGCCCTAATTAGCTATATGGGTGGGAGTGGCAGAATAGGTTGATTGGTTACAATCCATAAATTATATGGCACAGGGACCACAACTGGCTTGTTTAAAACATTATTTAAACATTATTGTGGCTAAATGACACGTTACACAGATTTCAAAACGAGTCAAGCCCTTTCGACCAAACAACTGATCACATGAGTAGAAAAACTTGAATTTTACGATAAGGGACCTTTAAACTTTTCAGTTTATTGGATCTAGCCAACATTTACGGTAAGTGGCAAGTGGTAGGCCTACCGTCCAAACCAAACTGTCTCACGTGAAATTAAATGTCAGCCCGTGGGCCAAAGGGGCCACTTGTACTGTGTTTAGCTCGACCTGTCCTGTACAGTGGACCAACCACCTAAAAACGCATGGCAGCGTGTGGTCCTATTATTAAGGCCAGGAAGCAATACAGTCAAACTGTTTTTCAACATACAACAACTGCCCCTTGTGTCTGGGAATCCAGTGTGGGAGAATGAAACAACTAGGAAGGGAGTCAGTCCTTCTGCCAGAAACCCAGAGATAGATCATCACCACCAGGTCCGATGCACCACCTCCTGCCTGTACAAGTCCAAGGACAGACACACACCCACACACACAGATGCTTGCACACACACAAACACAAAACCGCACGCACGCACACACTCACTTATACACATTATAATACATGGGCTTGACCACTTCACTCCGTCACAACCAGCCCAGATCTATTCTATCTCTGAAACACACGCACACGCACAGACAACATGCATAGACATCCGTCCATCATCGCGTTGAGGTCATTAGTTCTCACCTTGGAGCGTGCTAGCTGGGCGCGCCAGGTGAGGGCGTTAATGCTGAGCTGTCTGCTTGTGCTTCCCCCCCCCCGTTATGTCTTCTTTTAAACATTCGAAGCCGTAATTGAAGCCAGAAGGGAGGTGGTTGCATGTACAGACAATAGTGAAGGGGAGACAGAGACAATCGCCGTCTGATTTACAGTATTTCACAGGTGGCCACTGCGCGCTGTAAACAACGGAACCGCCGAGCTATTATATGTGTATAAACATGCATGGGTTAATTCATTATTGTGTGTGTGTGTGTGTGTATGTGTGTTTATGTGTGTATGTGTCTCGTGGGCAGTGGGAAAACTGCCACGACGTCAGGGCAATGAAAAATACAATGAAACACTCATATTTCAGCAATTTTCCCCCAAAACCCAATTACAAAAGTTTTAAATAGAAACAGCTTAATAGCTTAAAACAAAAGAAGGAGGGAGATCAAATGAAAACCGGCACCCACGACAGTGGCAAAAAAAATAAAATTTGGAAAACTTACTTTGTGTTTGTGTTTGAATGGCATATTGCGCATGGACAAATGTGTATACGTGTACATGTCTGTTAATGTTTGTGCGTGTGGACATTACAGTATGTATACAGTGTGTGTGTGTGTGTGTGTGTGTGTGTGTGTGTGTGTGTGTGTGTGTTGGGAGGGTCGTCGGGGGGGGGGGGAACAATGATCTCTACAGACTGTGATAAAAAGAAGAAGGACAAGCTAGCTATGA
>JAOEHI010000004.1:1514093-1541554 GCA_025447815.1 Percopsis transmontana
TACTTAACATACCTTCCTGCTTTATCTTAACTGTAAGGCTTCTGCCTTTGTCTTACTATTTTACTCAGATATTAAATGATATCTTGAATTCTAATTCCTTCAACATTGATTGAGTGAAAATGTTTTCTGTTCACATATATGCAAATTGATTCTCAGATAGTGCCCTTAGTGCAGTCGATTGTCCCGATTACATTTGGAAATCGGCTCATCGCTGCAAATTGCAGTTTAATTTTGGCCTGTTCACCCACAGTGTAGGGAAATTTTATATACCTGCGTGACATAGCCTATGAATGAGACCGTCCCATATACGTTCCAACAGGATAGCTGTTGGCAGCCTGAATCATTAATTTGACACCCTTATGTTTAACAAAAGTACGAAATAAACAGCGTTTAGCATTTTCCGCTTGAGGTTTGGCCTCTCTGATGTTACAAATTATCCACATAAATAATGAATGAAAAAAATGTAATTTTATGATCAGCGGATATAATTATGTTTTTCATTGACTACATAGACATATACATACAGTGACTTGAGTGGAAACATTATTTTGATGACATTTGGTGAGTTTCAGTACTTTGTAGTTCACTGACAGAGCCAAACAAGAGTTTGCGTGACGGTCCGCACATTCTCACGGCAGCTCAATAGTTTGCGGCACGGCCCGCACATTCTCACGTCAAGTTCGTTTTTATACATCACACACTGTGCGTGAGAACCAGTGTACGTAAACTTTTCGTGCATACGCAACGTTTATACATGAGGCCCCAGATCCTCTCAACATCCTGTCTGATCATGGAGGGCGAGTGAGATAAGGCGAGAGAATGATTGGCAGAACGAGCAAAAGAGAAAAATGGAAACCAGCCCGGCTAGCTCAGTCGGTAGAGCATGAGACTCTTAATCTCAGGGTCGTGGGTTCGAGCCCCACGTTGGGCGCTAGTATTTATGGTTGTCAGCAGGGCAGTTTCTTGAACTCAGTGCTAGACCCCTACTGTACCCCAATTATAAGAAGAATATGTTACTCATGTACTTATTACAACAATACTAATGTCCTACATACACTTTATATTCTCTGAAACACATTTACTCTGCATTGTTGTCCTGTGACTAGATGGTTGTAGGACCTTTTCTGTACTCGGTGGCTATGACTAACCCATTGTATTGTAAAAAAAATCATTATCTAACTAACTAAAACGAATAAACTAAAACTAACTAAAAGTTAGGCGTTGCAAGAGGTGATCCAGCAAAGGAACAGAGGAACAAGGCCAGGGGGAGGGTTGTGAGTCTCAGCCTCTGTGTCTCCTGTGGTGTGTCGGCACGGAGGGACTCCCAGCCCTCTGAAGTCTGGCAGCCAGTCTCTGGTTTCTCCTGTAAGTCCGGCATGATTACCCTCCATTCACATTCCACAGCCCTCATTTACTCCAATCTACACAGGAATTCTACTAGGTCAGCACCACACACACATACACACACATGCACACACGCCCACACCAGCAAACCGAGGTGAGCTATACAGTCTAAACCAACTCCTGACACACTCCTGACACACTCATGTTATGGCATTTTGCTTGCCCCCGCCTCTCACCGTTTCCCCTTCCGTCTCTCTGTTTGACTTGGTCACTCAGGAGAGACAGGGAAGTCTGTGTAACTTGGGTCAGGGTTTTGAACGATGGTCACTGACTGAGGCTGGGGTTTGCCTTGACACTGTAGCGCTAACCGGGTTGTAAAATGCCAGAAATGTGGTAATCCACATGGAGGCATTTGTCTCCTCACACCAAACTGTGAGGAGAGCTGTGGTAATAACCCCCCCCCCCACACACACACACACACACACACACACACACACACCATCCTCACCCCAGCGTCTCCCTGTGGAACCGTTCGCCTGGATGGAATGCTGTTATAGACGGTTGAATGGACATCAAATTATCTGCTCACATGTTTCTGTATGATATTGCAACAGGATATCATGTTCCCGGGCTATGACCTACCTAAACAGGGATGAAGTACATTTCTGTTGGTCAAATGTGTGTGTGTGTGTGTGTGTGTGTGTGTGTGTCTGTGTGTGTGTCTGTGTGTTTGGGTCATCTGTACAGATAAATGTGCAGCTGTCTTATAAACATGTGCATGTGAGTTTATGTTTTATGTTTATCCATATTTTATGTATCAATAAATGGTCATGTTAATCCAACCTCCACATTGTATGACAAATATTGTCCCACACAATTCCTGTTTACTTACTACTTCTCATTTAATGCCAAAAGCACTTTCAACAGAATTCAGGGTGTGCTAGTCTCTGGGAGGCCGATCGATTGGAAGCCACATATCACATAACTACTAGCCTTCATTGAGTTCTGATGAGGAAACGGAAGCGGAAATCTGAACGCGAAACACTGTTGTTAAAACAAACAATCAAATAAGACAGCCACTTCACAGAAAAATAAAAGAGATACACAGTGGTATAAAACATATAAAATATATTCTATATATGTGCAAGATCGCGCATCCTTTGGAGTTCCGTCTAGAACCTATATTATATTAGATATTATATTGATAATTAATGTCTATGGATCAATGGAGACCACAATTTTTTTTAAATAATGGCTGCAGCTGCCAGGGCTGTCGCTCCTACCTAAATCACACATAATGCCACAAGAGCGTATCATAGCAAATCCAAGCAATCATTTCATACATTTAAACAAAAAAAAACCTTAAATCACGTTTTTCTATGACTACTGTAAATTTTCTTCCCGCGGAGTGATACTTGGCTGTCAAATCACCTATGGCTGAACAAACTAGCTAGCAAAACAAACTAGTGTGCAGGCTATAGTGCCAATAATTCCAGAAACTTTTATGACGTTTTATGAAGGTCGTGTTAACATGAAAACCATATTTTTCAATGTCCAATATCAGTGGAAAGGCTAGCATAGAGATAGGCCCACATGATTCATCATCAAGACACTTGGTTCCTCTTGTCAAATATAACAGAGAAATAAAGAGAAAGGATATCAGGTCTGACCACCTATCCATCATATATCTATGCGTCACTCTTGATAGATCACAGTAATAATATGTACATGTTCTGTACATACTGTACATAAACATACCACAGAAATCCTTACTCGTCCCAATTGGAAACTTGTCCTCTGCGGGTGTCAGAGGGAACCTGACGATGACTTGCTCGAGGACACAATGAGAGGATATGGTATCTGATGTGATGTGCAATAGCATGACTATTTAGCTTTTTAGAGCTGCACTCCACTTTGTTATTGAAATAATGACACGCACGCACGCACGCACGCACGCACGCACGCACGCACGCACGCACGCACGCACGCACGCACACAAGCTTACAGGGAGCAGTTTCTTTACAACATTCACAACAGTTTAGATAAATATTACATCAGTCCTCAAGAATGTCACTTCACTGTCGTAATAAAAGATTCACCAAAAGTTTTACTGCTTAAATATGGCTGAACCCCTCTTTGAGTTTTTTTGGTAAATCCATCAGTGGGGGCGGGGGTGTGAGTGTGTTTGTCTACGATTCAGTGGCATTTGGCAAAACAAGGCCACAGGGCATGTAGGGCTAAATAAGCATCAGAATGCCAGAAGTGGCTTCCTCAGTCTCCCCCCAACCCCCAACCTCCAGCCACATGCCCTGCCTGAACAAGGCTAGTGTACCCCCCCCCCCCTCCCCCCAGACAGTAAAGTGTCTTATCTTCACTCTGGGGAACAGGAAGGGGGGGATGTGGCAGGATAAAGGGGTTTGCTTTGTGTCTCCCAGCCAACACACGCACACATGAAGGAACACATAAAGAAATACAAGCAGACAGACATGTAGATAATATATACATGGGACAACACACACACACACACGGACGCCCACGATGCACCGATATGCACTCACACCAAAACATTTATATAATAATACAATAATACCAAAATTGTGTACAGATTAATTAAATACAAATGCATAACATTAAATATATATAATATACTTTGAAACAGCTGAGATGTCTTGATGATTGTAACAAAGGGGAGGTCCAGCATCCACAGAGTACAAAGGGTGTAAGATACATTCAGACACAAAGGGACCACCCTTACCCCCCACTAACCCCACCTTGGGTTAGGCCTATAACGTGCCCCACCTACAGACCGCAGCCCATAATCCTCACACACACACACACACAATGGCTGACCTCCCAACGAGGGGGGGAGTGTGTTTAGCAGAGAAAGACAAAACAGCTTCATAATACATACAGTGTATGCTAACACACACACACACACACACGTGAGGGCACATGTCCTCTCACACTTAACATATACTGTGTGTGCGTTCAAACGTTTCTGTATTCATTAACACTGTATATTTCTCTTAGGGTTTTAACAGCATAATCATTATGTAAACATAGCATACACACGAAAGTGGTAATACTTTCAATGGAATTATTGCTGGGATGACAAATTGGGGTCACTATGTCTGAGGGAAGTCATGGACATATCACCGACACACACACTCACACACACACACCTTCAAGCAAACACACAGACAGAGCTTCGAGCCGCTTACGATGTATTAGCATTGTTGCAGATTAGTGTTTGCATGCAGGCAGCCAGGAGTCTGAAACATGCAGCCAAGGCAACAAACAGACAGCCCTCGCCTTGCCCACAAATAGGGGTGAGACGGGTACAACTGTCACATTGTATTTTCTAAGTACATCCCATGGATTATTTGCTAAACGCTTAGAGAGTGATTTATTGACTATTAAATAAGCACAGACTTCAATTTCACTCCCAGCTGATCGGCTGCCTTAATATAACTTAGGTAGGTAGGATTTAAGAGCTATACATTTAGTGTAATTTCTTAGAAGACATTTCTTATTTCTTAGACCTCGTCAGCTATCACTGAGTGAAATGCTCTGTGAGAATAGCTCTTTTAGATTTGATTTAGATTTTTGACTGTGCCCAAAATAATTCAGACTAATAAGGACCTCTTTTTCCTGATTGGTCAGGCAACTCTACCTTGCCTGTCAATCACATGAATGCGCGCACACAGCTACATACAGCAGGTTTGTCAATAGTGCTTTGCAATGGCAGACCAACGGGCTCTGGACAGAGGGAGCGGGTGGGTTTTTGGTTTGTTGATTTTATAAAATCCTCGTTATTTTTTAGCTATCTGTCATTGCAACTCTCAAATCCTAGCTACAGCAGCTAGCAACTATGAATTCCTTAATTTTAGTAGTACATACTGAAATGTATACCAATATTACCCAGAACATGGGCTTTTCAAAATGATAGCATTCATCCTTCATGATGATATATGTCTGTAATTAGAAAATTTCTCAAGCCATGCTTGTCTCATATCTTTTTAATGATACGTTTTGGCTGTTTCAACAAAACACTGTTTCTCTGTGCTGCCTGCTGGTGTTATTCATACCCTGGAAGACCTACAGGACAGCAATTGGATAAAATTAACCCTTGACAGCATATGACCAATGGTGCTTTTTCATGCCAAAGTGTATTGTTTTGTGGGTATAATTTAACTAGTTACCCACCAACGACCAATCACCAGCCCAAGATACATTTTTGCATTGAGGGTTATGTTAGCTATGTCAACATCTGCTCCTTTTTGGTAAATGTCAGCTGGTAAAGTAAAGTCTGACCTTTTTGGCATAAAAAAATAGTGGTTTAACCCTTAGCCAGTAAGGCTAATCCACCCACTAACCAGATAATGCTCCATGATTCCAAAACCTACCGACCAAAGGTATTTTATATATTTATAAGCCCATTCTTTGAAAAACAGGAAACGCTACATCTAGGATATAAATAGTTTTTTTTATTTAATACTTGAGTAGTGGTTGTAAAATGGCAATAATGAGTTGCTATTCCTGTAAGGGAACATTATGCTACATTATTTTGTCCTACGTCTGTAACGCAACATGAAGGTGTCATGAGGTGGTGACTTCAGGTGAATTTGAGAAGTTAATTAATGATTTAGTGTTCTGTTCAAATTAGTGTCAAACATCTCTGTCTGTTGTCACTGTGTTGTACCAGTGTGTCAGACTAGAAATCCCTGAAGAAAATGCCTGCTGAGTTGTACATTTTTGGACTATAATCTTTTTAATCCAGAAACCGCCTTCAGTCAAACTGTCCAAGACTAATGAGGATTCTATAAGGCTGCTAATATCAAACAGCCATTCAGGCATACAGTAGGCCTTCAAGATAGCTCATGCTAGCCCAACAGTGTGTTCATGTGAGTTTATTATACTCTTGTCACCTCCAGTATTTGATTGTCTCTCACATTTGTGTCAATCAAAATAAGACACACCTACATCAACTATTCAAAAACAGTTGATATATGTAGTAGTGCAGGTGTATACAAACAGTATAAAGAATCTATTTAGATAACGTATTGTCTTTTTCAGGCGAATTTCTGACCATTAAAATTATTTTTTTAAGTCACTGCTGTTGGGTTTTAAGCTTTTCTAACATGTGATTCAACAGAGTAGAAGCTGGTATGTTTTTGGTCACAGACTACGTTAGGTTAAGTTGGAAAGTAGGTTTTGTGAATGTAGGTCTCTGAGACAGTGTGTATGGGTAAAGCAGGCTTACAGTAATAATCTCCTTTGCAGACACCCATCTGACTAGTGCAGGACAAGAGCCAGACAGGCACACGTGTATACACAAACACACACTCAGATGGGATCAGCTAAAAAAAATAACTGAGCTATTTAGTTGAGAAAAGGAGTTAATCTGCCTCTCAAAAAACAAACAAGCAGGTGTACTCTTGTACTTTATCAGTTCTTCTGTAACTGTCAGGGAATCGGTGTATTCACACTGGAGTATGGATGTACTGTATGAATGCAAATTTCTTAGCAATGTGTTTGTAAGCGCCATTTTACTACCACTACCCAATGTGGATCTTGTACCAGTTAAACCAGCAGGTTCGACGAGGCATTGCCCCGCTGAGGATGTTATTGTGTCCCGAAGCTCATCATTAACTGCTTCCTGTCTGGGACGTCCTCCGTCACCTAATGAGAGGGAGGAAGTGGGACGATAACCCCAGAATAGCTGGCACAAAAAAGAGCATTGAAGGGCCACAGAAACATGTCAGGCGGGTGGACAGTGAGCTAAGATGTGAGTCTTAGCATTTAGTGTGGCTCATTGTCTAAAAGGGACGTTTGTTTGACGTCATCAGTGGAGGGCATTGTCGGACGTTCACATCATCACACATAAACAGAGCCATACATCAAAGAAAACACATTTAGATAGTCATTATAGAGTCGTTTTTTGTTATAATGACAATTTTAAAAAGACAAAATGCAGGTTTATACAACATTAGGTTTTAAAAAAAAAACTTTATAACAAACTTAATAATATAATAAACTAGAAAGTAACCATTCAAGTAGTATCAAAACAATGGCAGTTCATTGTTAGTTTACTCCTTTTGTGAATAATGAATTTGTAATAGAGAAATTAAACTAACTGAGCTATTGTATGAATACACAAGGCGAGAAAATTATTTGTATTTTTTTATTTTGGCATTTCGTTGTTTTGCAATTATATTAAGCAAAGTGCATCTCATTTTCTTTATCTCATCAACACAATTGCACAATACATAAATAATGATGCATATAAAACGTCTTCATATTTACAAGTAATAATATATTTATATATAACATAAAATACATTTGTCTCGCTTCTTATTTTACTTAATTAAATCTTAGTCATTTATTAAACAAAGTCCATCATAGTTTTATACCTTCTTCTTTTTTAAAAACCTTTTATTTTTTCTCTCTCCATTTTGAACTTCGGGAACAAAAAGGAAAATGGGGGTCATCGTCGCCGCCGTGACAGAGGGTGAAATGAAAAGGTAGGGGGGGAAATAAGAGGGAGAGTTGCTGCTATCGCGTGTTGAAGATGACTTCCAGCCAGCACGGGCAGCTACTGATAAACTGTCTGGTGTAGCACTGTCCCCAGCCTTTCACAAAGCTGATCTGAACCGTGAAGCCAGTGCGCGGCTGCTGAGTGAACTCGTGGTCGTTCGGCCTCTGCAGACTCCCGGCTTTGTCGAAGTCAAACGCCTTGATGGAGAACCCGGGGAACACCTTGTGCACCAGCAGCGCGCGCGAGTCCGGATTGTCCAGTGTGGCCGACTTGATGAAGATGGGGTAGCAGCTCCGGTTGTAGACCCACACGCCGTCGGGCTCGCGCGTCAGCTGGATGCCATAGCCGATCTTGGCCCGCACCATCTGCACCAGCTGGGACTTGTTGTCGGAGCACAGCTGGCCCAGGCAGAAGCCGTTCCCCTGAGGTAGGTCGTAGAAGATGTCCAGGGAGGACTCCTGGACGGAGTAGAGGCGGCCCACGCGCGTCTTCTCCTCCCAGTAAGCCACCACGCACCAGTGGGCCTGCTCACCGGACTCCTGCAAGGCCAAGGAATCTGAGGAGAGAAGGGAAGAGGAGGGTTAGATCTCTGGACCATTTGACAGGTGAGGCAGAACACTGTGTTTAGCACAACAGAACATAACAGCCAACAAGGGAAAGGGAAAAGAGAGACGAATGGAGAGTTAGAATGTATGTTTTTATCATTAAACAAACCAAAATATAAAAGAAAACGACATCTCCCAAATCTCCTTCCTGTCCCAGCATGTCATTAGCGGTAAACCATATTGTAGTTGTTGTACTCAAGATAAGGCAGTCTAGTCGCAGACATGGAAAGGCAAGTGCCCACACGCAGTGCTATGTTTGTCCAAGTATTAAATGCTTATCTGTTGTCTGGCCCCGCTGTATTTTTGCAATGTGGCGCGACTAACAACGCTCTGATGCCAAGAAGACCCATAAATCTCTCCCAATCATCTCCACATTACAGCCTGCTGCAGGAAATTAGGAAAAATCACTTTAATATCCTACAAAGGACACCACGGCCCATAAAAACAACACACAAGAATACTTAATAAAGTAGGGACCAGAAAAAGTGGCGGGGAGAACAAACCACCAAGAAAAGGCCAAAACAACAAGAAGTGACAAGACAAAAAGAGTCCAAATTCCACTCCAAAATTACTCCAAATTATCGAAACTAGCCAGTAGACGTGTTCCATTTCATTTCAGCACACACAGAGAGAGAGAGAGAGAGAGAGAGAGAGAGAGAGGCTGCAAGGCTGTAAAAGGACAAGCCCTGGTGTGTCTGAATGGTTGACAAGCTACGCCTCTCCGGTCTAGAGTTTCCTTCGAGTGTAAAAGAAGTGTAGCGCTGGCTGGCTGGGCTCCAGTTTCCTAAACCCCCCGCCCCCCACCACCCTCTTTCTTTTTTTTTTTACAGTGCCTTCTGCGCTGTTCCTCTTCCCTCATATCTTTATCCCACAGAAATCTGGCTCCCAGCTAGGGTGGGGGTGGTGGAAGAGGAATGCTTTACATATATTTTGAGCATGTTACTTTTGCAGCCCCGCTTCCTCTGACATTACCTGAGGCTTTTCTTCTTCACGGCCTGCCTCGCCACGACCGCTGTCAGCTAATGATTACAGAAACTATTAATCCGCAAGAGAAGCAACAACGCTCTGTACTTCAAACATGTCCTTCTCTCCACTCCCCTCACATGCATAAACACTTAAAAAGCCAGCTACCTCGATGAATGACACATTCAAGGCTCACGTAAGCTCCAAGAGGGGAAAAATATGTGAAGGTGGTGGGAGACGAGCGAACAGAGCCCTTCTTATGGGCATTTCAGTTGCCTCCGTCCCTTCCTAACCCCCACCCCTCCAATCTTTCATCTGCCCATGGATGTGAATGTAACCAGTAATTTGGAAGGTCCCGACTGAGGCGCGCGGCTACGCTAATGGAGCAGGATCTCCGCCAGCCCGGGCCGGCTCGCCGTGGCCTGTCATTAGCGTTCATTAGCAGGAGGCAGGGAGAGCAACATAAGGGGGAGAACGGTACAACGCTGGGAGACGAGGTGGGGGTGAGGTGGGGAGGAGGGGAGAAATGAAAGCAAGGCTTCCATAAAACAAGAGAGGCTGCGCTCTTTGAAGTCGGGCGATGCCAAGCCTTGGGGAGTTCATCGTAAATCCGTCCTCGCGGGGTGCTGAGGGGAACTCGGTACCCAGCTATCTATCGTGGACAAAATGGGGGGGGAAAGCCTTTCATCTTCAGAGATAAGAGATGGGAAGTCTTGAGGAAAGTACTCCTTAGAGCGTGCTGTGCCAAAAGACTTTGTTTCTCTAAAGCGGGGAAAGGCAGACTGACTTCTCCCCAAAGTATTGTATTAAAGCAAGAGGGCCCTTAGGTCCATATATAGAAGAGGCTAACTGAACAAAGAAGCTAAATCTAGCTTCCTAAAATGCTAACAGAGGGCCTACCGGTGGTGCTCACCCGGGGAACACAGTGCATTTGTGACTGCTAAGTGAGGCAGAGCCTAGAGACACTGGTCATTAGCGCGGCTGCCTGTCTGAGCTTGTCTATGCAGCTAGCTAGCTCGCTAGCCTGCTATTCTGCTATCATGCTATATACACCCTGCTATTCCCAACCTCTACACTCTCACTGGCCTGTGAACCAACAGACTGGTATGAAACAAAAGAAAGAGGAGGGGAGAGACAGTTTCAATAAAATCTAAATAAAAATAGCGTTGGAGCTCACGCAGCTCAACACGCAACAAAACACTAATAATATATTCCCAGAAAGAGTTAGAGAAGAAGAAACTCAGCCATCTGTAAGGTGCAGCCTTGTGACAGTTTGTTCACAGCTTGTTCAGACAGCCGGTGAGCGTACATGACTAACACACACACGACAACTAAAAGCCCATTTAATCAAACTTTAATCACACGTGTGGTTTTCTATGTGAACTGTGTCTGCTGACAACATTTCAGGTGCTTCTTGCATAAGTGTCTTGAGAGTGTGTGTGTGTGTGTGTGTGTGTGTCACGAAGTGCTACAGTGTCCTAACAGTGTTGTTGGTGTGTTCTCGCAGGGCCGCCTGTCAATTTATGCAACCAGGTGTATATCAGATGAATGCGTTGGAGACATACACTGCGTAACAAAATGCTATGCGGCTGTAGCTAGCGGAATAGACTGAAAGGAAGCAACTATATGCTGCCTTTGAAGAACCAATGCAAAATATTGAAGCTAGTATAGTCTCTCTCTCCCTCTCTCCTAGGCTTTATTGGCATGACACATACAATATTGCCAACGCAGTTCAGATGCAACACTGCGACAAGGACACACACACAGTTTGAGAGTGGAATCCACGCAGGGAGGAGGAAGGGTGACATGTCATGGTGTGTCATGGCAGGGACATAGCAGTCTACAAAGGTTAATCATTACCTCTGTCTGGCACACACACACACACACCCACACACACACACTCACACACACACACAAAGGATAGTTGCTATTCTTAGAGCTTTTTGAGTAATGCACTCTATCTTTCTCACGCACACACACGCACACGCGTGCGAGCACACACGCACGCACACGCTCCCTCTGCTCAACCTTCACTTCACACCATCAACACCAGTAAACAGTGTTCAGGAGAACAGCCTTCTATTGATCCCTGTGAGCTCTAAGTGTGTGTGTGTGTGCGCGCGTGTGTGTGGGGGGGTTCTCTCGGTCTGGCCAAGGTCTATTTCCGGGTCAAGGGTCAGGCGGGAGGCAAGGCGTACATTCCCTCTCACACGCTGTATAAATGTGCGTATTTCACACACAAGGCCTGTTACACACTAAATGGCAACTATAAATAAATAATAGGCAATCCTAAGCTAAATCAGCAATTTTGCGGTCATCATTTGAGGACAGCGACCTTAGCAGTGCACACACACACACACACACACACACACAACAGGGACAACACTGTTTCTCACAGTCAGAGACAGACAGACAGACAGACAGACAATGAGAGAAAAATCTTGGCAGACGAATCAGACAGATAGATGGATGAAGCCCAACTAAACTGGTTGGTTTAGCTTATAAAAGGAAGAGGCCAATAAGGGAAGTCAGCTTATGTAAGCGCAATACATCAGGTTCCTCCGCTAGTGTTAGGAAGCCTAGACTAGCCTGGGATGGCAGGGAAATTGTCTGTGTGTGTGTGTGTGTGTGTAGGGGGGCTAGGAGAATTCAATGGACTAACCTATTCATTCTTTAGTTCAAATTTACAGTTAAGTAAACAAGCTGAACTCGCACAATGTTTTCTCTTTGCCAAGCAGTTTGTCCCCTTAAAAAGGGCCCCTTTCTGGGCCTTCCGGCTCCCTGTGAGTTACGATTCCTCACCCCTCCTGCAAATACGCACATCATATCCTGATGGCCAGATATCATCAGTTCACTTTTAGACGCACACACACACACACACACACACACATACACACACACACACACACACACATAACCACATACAGGAGGCAGTGTATCTCAGAGGGCCGCACAACGAAACACAACGACAAACAGCCACCCACATTTTCTGTTGCCAGGGCACCCGAGATCACTGTGGGAACAAATTAAAAAGAAAAAAACCCGCCACATAACAAGACAACTAGCCCAGCCAGTCGAGCACAGAGTAAGCCTTTGTTGCAGCACCGTTTGATGAAAGATTAGTTAATAATAACCTACAGTACCTAAGTGTGTGTGTGTGTGTGTGTGTGTGTGTGTGTGTGTGTGTGTCTGTCTGTCTGTGGATGCACAATGCCAGCGGTGGAGTTTTTGACAAGGATGCCTGTGGCTGTTGGATAAAAGAGTTGGCTTTCACCCCTGCATACGTGCACACGCCTGGACGCGCACCGTCAATATACAATATAGACCAAAGGCCAAAACGCGTAGGTAGAAAGACGACAGGCCTCCCAATTAACCAACTGACTGCAAATCATCTCTCTCTCTTTCTCTCTCTATCTCTCGCTCACTCACATCCTTAGAGTCCACTAGCGTAGGACGCCTGCAAACAAAACAATGTGCATGTTGTTCTGGGGCCTCTCAACAGATCCTTTTTTCCAGGCTGCACAGGTCACTTCTCAGGCAGCTAGCTGCTCTATGCTAGCTCAGGTTAGCAACACTGTCCATGCCAACGATTCACCTATCCATGCCAACGATTCACCTATCCATGCCAACGATTCACCTATCCATGCCAACGATTCACCTATCCACATCACATATCACAAACTCTGAAAAAAGTGATATTGACCCTTAATAAAAAACTCAAAACAAAACCTTGACCTTTAAAGTCCACACGCTGGGATAAAATATTCAGCTTGGTTGCTGAGGAAACAATCTATCCAGTGTGGTAGATGTGTTATTTTTGTTGTTGAGAAACAATGGAACCCAATGGTGGTTGGAAAACAAAAAGAAATAAACATTTGGTTTATTAACCTCAGCAAGCAAATGGAACAGTTCATCTTGAATGCCAGGGAGAAAACTTATACTGAGGTAAGGAACCAATACAGTCAGGGGTTTTACCAAACTTTCAATATTACTTTAAGGTAAACCCCCAAACACAAGCTTTTATGCCTCTATCACCCCCAACCCCCTCTCCCTCTCTCATCCCTTCCTGAGCTGTTTTTCTGATTTGTGCAGCATAATGACACAGGGTGGGGAACAGAGGACGGCCAAAACCAAAATTAACTCCCTCGCCAAGAGGCGGCTTGGCTGCGACGCAGGGAGAGGAAGTGGAGGCTAATGACAGATCCTGGCCCCGCACGGAGCGGTCCAGCTCTGCTCAGCAGCACTCGCTTACACACACACACACACACACACACACACACACACACACACAGCCTCCAAATTACAGAGAGCACAACAGACTGCTGGCGCGCTCTTCCTCCGCCCTAAGCCGCCATCTTCTCTCCCTGCTACACTCCTGCCTCCCGCTCCTCAAGGAAAGCAAGAATAACAAAGGAACGTCGTAATGAATGGAGAGAGAGAGGAAGAGGAAGTTTCAGGATGATGGCCAAATCCATTTATTGTTCATTTATTTATTTTTAATTGGTTGCCCGTAGCCGTGTCCGTGTTTCTATCTTTCCTGAAATATTGGTAAAGATCACTGTGGCCATTTTGATTAGTCTGGTGGAAAGTTTTCTTTCCTTCCATCTTTCTTTCACTACCTCCCTCTTTCTGTCTCCTTGGTTGGGTTCAGCGACCATTAACAGGCCTCGACTGCCTCCCTGTTCAAAGACATGAGGTCATATCCTGCGCTGCCCTTTCCTCTCCCTGCTAACCCAAACAAGCTAGGAATGCAACTGAATGAGAGAGAGAGAGAGAGAGAGAGAGAGAGAGAGCTCTGTTTCAAAGCTTCCTCCATGGTTTTCTAGACTTTTTCTACTCTTAAGGTGTTAACTTCAGAAATATGCTAGTTCCAAAAAGGAGGAAAGCCAGTAAAATAGAAAGTTCCCACAAGGAACCTAAGGAGGTCTGTCTTTGGATTTATCAATATGTGTGGAAAAACTATAAGCAGAGCATTCGCACAGGAGCCCAGGTCAGAAGAATTAAGAGAATGATTAATAATTAACAGAACGATATGCCAACCACTTGGCGATAAACGAGAACGGATGGTTCCTCCCGTGGCAAAGGAACCTCTTTTGAAAGGCTTAAGAAGGCGCAGTGTATATTTTCCATCTTACTGACTCCTGCGATGAGTAGCTGACTTTAGCGACTGGCTGACGGTGTGTCTAGCTAGATGACGGCCTGGTGGCACTAAAACACAACTCGACCTAAATTTAACCCGCGGCAAGAGGAAACGCCTGTGTGACAGTCGGCCATGCGCCAGCGCTCACCCTATCTGCCTGCCTGTGTGTGTGGGTATGCGCATCGCCGTGCACGCGCACGAGTAAATATCACATCGACTAGATCTTCTTTCACGCCGGCGCTCCGGGGTCAGTCCCCTGACGGCACCAGCAGACATACCAGCGAACCACACACACACACACACACACACACACACACACACACACATAAAGGAGCTTGGCACATTCAGGAGCCTATAACATGCCTCCAAATACACACATAGTAAACACACGCATGTCCACGCACACACACACACACATTTACACCTCGTACCCCGGGCTGAGGCCCTGACAGACTGGCGCCCACCTTTATGCTTGCAGCTACACACACACACACACACACACACACACACACACACTGACAGTGTGACCGTATGGCAGTACAGTACGTACAAGATCCTGACAGATTTAAAGGGAACATAAAAGAAGATGTTTACAGTAGGGAGGTTTTCATAGCAGGTGCCAGTCACACTCAGGTCTAAGAAAGCACCCTTGGACTTGCAGCTAACCGTAAGGCAGCTCCTGAAATGAACCGACATCCCCAAGTATCCCAGAGGTGTCTTAAAACCAGTGTTGTTTTTTTCCAGCCACAACCCCCCAAAGCAAAGTGGTTCATAGTTTGCGATGCGAAATGCACTATTGTGAGGCTAGCAGAGCTAAGCCCCATGTAGCCCTAACACCTAGCTAGCTAGCCAGTCCAGCCCCCCCCCCTCTTTCCTGCTCTCCCCTCTCCTGCCTGTTCCAAGCCGATGACGTGAGCCAGCGAGAGGAGCTCTGGAGCTGTAGGCCTGGCAGGTTGCCTAGTTTGCATTTGCGCTCGTCGCAGCACATTTAACTCCTAACGGCCCAAGATAGCACAGCTTTCCTGAAGAAAGAGTTTTTAAAAAACAACAACAAGGAGAACAGGACTTGAGGGGAGGATACAATCTTCCTCCGCTCTGTCTTATCTCTTCTGTTCATCACAACCGGGAAGAAAAGAAAAGAAAAGCTTCTCCGTCTCTGACGCTTGCACTGCTAATTTACCAAATTCCATTTCCATAGTTAGATTACAGAGGCTGCAACGCAGTTTTAGCTTTAGCATTTGCCCCTAACCGGCGACGCAAAAACCCAAAGAGGAAAGAAATTCACAGTCCAATAGCATTGTTAACTCATCTGCTGTCTCGTTCTACGACACCCTTTTCCTTCCTTCCTCCCTTCCTCTTTCTCTCTCATCCACCTTCCTCCCTGTAAAGATGTCTGGGGTACACATAAATATGGCACAGAGGTTGAAGCAGGAGGTCGCCTGCTGACCTTCGGGGCGTGCCAGTGGGGGAGAGGAGGGAGGGAGATAGATGGGAGGAAAAAGAGATTAAACAACCTGCTCCTATGTAATCGCCATAGGAGAGACTGTGAACCTGCTACAGCCATCTACACCTCCCGCAATGAGAACAGGCCTCGCTGCCTGCCTCAAGAAACGCTTGCCGAAGGAGGAGGAAGTGACTAGGGAGGAGAGGAGAGGAGAGGAGAGGAGAGGAGAGGAGAGGGGAGGAGAGGAGAGGAGAGGAGAGGAGAGGAGAGGAGAGGAAAGGGGAGGAGAGGAGAGGAGAGGAGAGGAGAGGAGAGGAGAGGAGAGGAGACTCTACCCTCATCTAAGGACACACATCCACACAGGCAGGCAGGCTGACCCCCGCCCCCATTGCCAAACTAAGGAGGGGAAAAACGGGTAGTGAACACTGACATAAAACAGGCATTAAAGAGCTATAATGACAACCATCTGAGGCAAAGGAAGGGAACAGCACAGCAGCCTGGGGCATTGGAGAGCAAGCTCACCCCCCCCCCCCCTCTCTCTTTCTCTCTCTCTCTCTCTCTCGTAAACACCATCTTACTATGTAGCCTGTGGACAGGGCACTGAGCAAGGAAAGCAATGCCGCCAGAGGGGATTATGGGGGAATACTGGAAGTAAAGCCAGAAACACCTCGTTCACAAGAGCGAAAGAGAGAGCGAGACAACACAAGAGAGAAAGAGAGAAAAAAGGAAACCAGTAGGTCTCATGCTATCCTATAACACACACACACTAATGCTCTACTTTATCATGTAACGGCTGTGTGCGTTTGTCTTCCATTACAACATAACACAGACAAGATGAGAGACGAGAGGAGGAGGAGGTGGAAAGAGGAGTGCTCGTCTTCGCTCCATTTTTTCCCCTCTGTTCTTTTTTTTTAATGATTATTAAAGGAAACCACACAACCACAGCTTCTGACCACAGGATGGATGGTGGGGGTGGGAGATGTTCAATGTAATGAGAAAAGGGAGATGGGATAGTTCTCACAATTTTGATTAAAGTTTGCGTTTTCCTTTTTTATTAACCCTGGTGAAACCATTAAGGCCATACTAATTTAAAAAGCAAAAATACCAATGCTAATTATCAGAATTGTCTAACAAGACAAAACAACACCAATTAGGCTTCGGGGATTTGACACAACCTACAACGCAAATAATTCTTCTCATTATTGTCTTTTTACCTTCTTTGTGATATTTATCAAATATAGTTTTATTTGCCAGCCCTAGGAGATAGGATAGGAGACACAGAAACACAGAAAAACAGAAACACGTACACAGAAACACTGTATCGTAGTGTGTATTTACCTGAAAGCCCCACAGGGGCTGAGTAGGTCGGACCCCCGGTGTCACTGGATGAAGGGCCAGAGTCCAGAGAATCTAAGCAAGAGAGAGAGAGAGAGAGAGAGGTGTTAAAGCAGTCTGTGTGTGTGTGTGTTCTTAAAGGAAGACAGTGACAGCAGCAGCTGTGAGGCCGTCAATCACCCAAGTGAAATCGATGCCTAATGAAGCCGCTGACGACCGTGTGTACGCACACACACACACACTGCGAGAAGACTGGCAGAGAAGAATTTCTTACACCTTCGACACCGGCCAGAGCTAATCCCCCATAATCCACTGCTGCAAGAGAGATGTTACAGCAAGCGGACATAGACTAGCTGCTGATCATGTAGTCTGTATCATTCGCTTCAGTAATGATTGAGATTAATTAATAATAATAATTATAATTAATGATCCCTGGCTACTAGAACTCCAATGCTAGCAAAGCACGTTAAAACATGATCCCGGACCATGACTCAAGTACACGGTTGGTGTTCTAGATGTCATATTTTAAACTAATCTAAAAGAATGAAGATGTTACCTTCCCCTGGACATGTCAAGATGTTACTTTCCCTGTAAAGACAATCTGTTTATGTGAAGAAAACCATTTTACATTTAGGAAGGTTTTATTTTTTACCCTCATTGATTTGACAGAAATCAAGTTTTGAAGCCTCATGTCACAACACACACAAACACAGCAGGCAGAAGTACAGTATGGCATACACCTACACCAGCTAACTTGGCTAACAGCAAGCTTGTTATTTGCTATTTTAGTGCAGGAAGAGGAGACACTGTTCTGGCCTACAAAAAACTATTATTCAACATTGCGTGTGTGTGGATCAGCAATTTGCAGGATATACTCCACCATAGCAACAACAACACAATGCCTGTGTAGTGTAAACTTTATTTATGGTGGACAGCGGTAGTGGAAAACCTAGTCCCTTTTCTCTGTTGCTTTTTCACTCCATCGTCCTTTCATGTTGAAATTATAAACCTCAGCTAAGACTCATAATGTATACTAGTTCCAGCACGACACCTGGATGATGACTGGAGCACTATGGTTTGAAGGGAGCAGCCCAGTGCAGTAAGTGGGCTAGCTCAGCTGCTGTTGGCTTGGTATTCTCTAATGATACATTCCATTCAGCGTACGCCGATGCTAAGCTATACCTACTATCCCAGTGAGCCATCCCATTCTGCGGTGCTGGTCAGTTAGACTCCGTCTAAACTACCGCACTTAGCTCAAAAAGGGTGTAGCGATTCAGGAGTTAGGCAACGGAGGGGAGCTGGGGTTACAGTTTGGGAACGTGCAGTTGCAGTATCACAACTAAAAAGGTCATGCTGGCATATGAAGCATTAAGTTTCCCCCGGAGGATCATTTTCCACATTCGCTAGAAGAACCTCTTTCTGACATCCATTTAGTCAAGCCAGGTTTTTAGTGGAAAAAAAAAATAGCAACTTAGGGCGGTTTTGGTGCCTGCCGCGCAAACCTTCGCTTTTAGGGGCCCGTGCTACTGTGGCCACGGCAACGAGCCGACCTGCCTAGCTTTCATTGGGTGCCAGGAGCCTGCCCTGGTCTGCAAGGCAACAGTTCACAGTGACCACAGGGCCATGCAGAGGGGCATCGAGAGAGCAAGAGAGAGAGAGAGAGAGAGAGAGAGAGAGAGAGAGAGAGAGAGAGAGAGAGAGAGAGAGAGAGAGAGAGAGAGAAAACACCAAACAGTGTGTGATTCATATTTCCTGCAGCTGAAACAAGGTAGTGTTTTACCTACGGAATGCTTTCATTCTGACCAGTTTTGCTGCAGTGGCACCTTGACACGTATCCCTGACGTCTGAAATGAAGTGTTTAGTATAGGTTTAGTGTTTTACCAAACACTTAATTTCACTTCACTTCATTGTACCAACATTGCCATTAGTGGGAACCAGCATTATGATAGAACTCAAAAAGGTACGTAATGTTTATGCCAAACATAATATGATTGCCAAATAATATTGACTCCCCACCCAAAACAAAAAAAGGCCTCAGGTTCAAGCTATGATTGGCAGCCCCCCCAGGGACCTGGGAAACACCCATGTCTGCATCACTAGCCCATCTGTCCCGTGTGTGGGTGGGTGGGGGATGCACTTCCCCTCCTCCAGCCTGCCCCATTGTCCTGTCTGTATCTGTCTGCTCTGACTTTGTTTGCCCAATAGAGACAGAATAACCACAGCTGTAGGTAAATTAACTGAATGCGACCACTTCACACCAGACACACAGCATGTGCATTCACTTAGAAGGATATTGTGACCTGCTGGAAACAAAGTTTCTTTTTTTTGTGCTGCATTAAACCTGCACTATTTATTTCATCATCATTTCACCGTTGCGTCTTTTCCATAAATTATCCCTGGTTCCGTATATGTATGGACACTAATTCTACAGTGAGTGAGCTAAACACACACACTCTATCACTAGATATTTGGTGTTTATTTTAATATACATCTGATTAATGCCATCTGTGTTTAGATTCATTAGCGATACTTTGCATGTAGTTAGGACCTGTGTACCTATAAAGCACAGCGCTAATGGGAAACAGAGAGAGAGAGAGAGAGAGAGAGAGAGAGAGAGAGAGAGAGAGAGAGAGAGAGAGAGAGAGAGAGAGAGAGAAAGAGAGAGAGAGAACTTAGAAGAACCACAGCTGCCGTTGCAATGACTTCCTATTGTTTCCACTCATTGAAAGCCACTTTCTCCTTCTCCTTGTGGGCCGGGCTGACTCGCTGACTGCCCATTGTCTCAACTGTGAGATATTTTCCTGCTCCGGTCGCAAATAGAAGGAATTGGGACAAGTAAAAGGAAAAAAAAAAAAAAGAAACATGCGAGGGCCAGTGACTGGATTTGGCAGGTTTTCACCTTGATCGGCACTGACCAGTGATTGGCCGATCAGTCTAAATATAGCCGGTTATGTGCCAATCATATTTACATGGATGCAACATGCATGCACCGCACTTATTTTACGTTCATCTAGCTCAGAGAGCTAGGACTGTAGCTAGTTGTCATGGTAGCCTACAGTGACGTGTGGAAATTCTGAGCAAATCTATTGGAATAATATTGTTCATCTCACTGAAAATAGTAAGCTACATGGCTTATTTTTATCAATCCGTCCTGTTAAACGAACGCTGCCTTAAGGGTAAATTACCAAGGGGGCTTTCACACTTGAGCTGTGTGGTCCATTAAAATAAACCCTGGAGCGTTTCCCCCGATAGTACGGTTAGTTTGGGGTGGTGTGAAAGCTCATTCGAACTCTGGTGCGGGCCAAACAAGCCAACTCTGGTTGTGAAATCGACGGTGTCGGTCTGCTTGTGAACTCTGGTACAGTTCGCATTAGGTGTGAACATGATCCGAAACCAACTACAGGAAGCGAACCAAAAAACTGCATTGCGGGTTGAAGTTTGACCGTTTTGTCATGCAGAAAATCAACAAAAGATTGGCAAGTCGCGGTCAAACATGGTGCAAAGAGGTGAAAGCTCTCTGACGACCATATAAAGCAATTGCTTGTGGTTACTCACAAAAACACAGACTTGTTTAAATTATTCAGTGACCGAATGGAAGAAAGAGCTCAGCTGATCAATGCCATGTAAAAGTAAAAAAGAAAAACGTATACCAACAATCATGACATGCTCCAAAAAAGTGGTAGCTCGGGGGATGAAAAAGACAAGTTCCCCTGGTACGATGTCCTGGTTGTCATACTCAGAACATGTTGATCCATTATTATTGTACGCAACAAGGATGCTGTGTTTCCCTTGGATTTTCTATCCAATAGACAGCGTGACATTTGTTTACAATGTTTGGTTCGCTTGACAAAGTCCTGTGTGAACACTAACTGAACCAAATGAAAAAATGCAACAAAGTAGCAACTTCACCAATGAACTGCACCAAATCTTCTGAAGGTGTGAAAGTACTAATGACCTAGAGCTGTCCAATAAATTGTGAAAGCTTTACTATGACAATCGGAACCGGCCAGCCAAGAAAAACACAATCGGTGCATCCCTACATGTCACTAGAGCAGCAATTAACAGAGCATACAGTCAAACCAGACACAGTCAGGAAGCCCTACGTTTTAACACACATTACCACTAACACAATGACATAGTGTGTGTGTGTGTGTGCGCGCACGCATGCGTGTGTATAACGCAGGCATATTAGGGGTGAGAAAACCGATTAAGGAAATCAGTGTGTAGTAAAAGGAAAATAAATGTTATTATGATAACCTTACTTAATTTATATATTATATCAATGCTTGTTGTATGAAACATTGTTTTAGCCAAATGATGTATATGGTGTCTCTTACACACACACACACACACTTGCAGGCGAATACAAACTCACTCATGCAAATACAAACAAACATTGCCATGCTGACACTCCCCAAGGCCTCAGCCTTAATCTGTAGATTCATTCGGTTGATAAGAGCTTGTTGGCTCCAGAGATATAACTGTCTGTCTAGTGACTGAGTTGTGTGATATCCCACGCCAGCACGCACACGGTCACTGCCAGTCAGTCTACAGCTAGAGGGCATCTCCACTGGGTGCTGCTGTGCCCTGGCTGCCAGCCACGCTGTAACTGCCCAGCCAGCCAGGCTTGCCACTCTACTGCCATCATAAATCACAACTTAACATGGAGCCATTTCCATGCACGCAGCCGCGCACGCATGCACACACACAGGCGCGCAGGCATGCAAATGCTGTATTTGAACCAGTCTACAGTAGATTCTTAGGATCAGGCTATATGAAATAGCACATGAAGTAGGCCACCCGAACACTTATATTTGGATTTATGAGTGCAGCTAGCACGTGAGGTTTGTAAACATAAACAATCGCTAGAATATTCCTAGTTTAGGCTACATGCAGACTCCTTCACTATTATTCAAAATAGTCGCTACTCCAAATTAAGCAATATAGCAGTGTGCATGTAAACAGAGTGCGTAATAATACTTAGAAACTTAGTAGAAAACTGAACTGTCAACTCACCCGGTGGTTTAACGAAGTCCATGGGATAGCGCGAATATGGGGGAGGGGGGGATTCTGCATGGAGAGAGAAAACGAGAGGGAACAGACAAAATTATGAGACGAAAAAATACACACAAGATAGAAACTTGCGATAACAGTTGGCATTCTTTGGGGAGAGTGTTTCTGTTAGAGGAGTGTTTCTGTAGAGAGGGAGCCCGGCCGGGCGGCTATTGCCTTTCATTTGGCAGCAAGATAAACGGGAGGGGGGGGGGGCGCCGGGCGCCAGGCGAGCCCCGATCAGCGTCTGGGGCAGACTGAGATACGGGCCTCTTTTGGCTCGGGACAAGAAACACATACACACATACACATCGCCTGGAAACTTCAAAATGGAAAGACTGCAAAGGCTATCTGAAGTAGTTTAACTTTCACTGACGCAAAAAAAAAGAATTGTTAAAATATATTAAAGTTAGTTATTATAAAGTGGGAGTATACACGGTGGACTGAAATGCAAGCTCTATAGGTTTGGAGAATTAAAATATTCTATTACGGTTCGGTGGCTTCCAATTATACCATTATTAGTCATCCGTGCTTATAAATCAATAATAATAATTTATTGTTTCTCATGTTTTTGTCAAACAAGAAAGAAAATAGCGTGTTACATTAAAATCGAAACACAGCACTGCTGCTATGACTACACAGGTGCCACATCAACCACGTTTGACCTGATGGAAAATAGTGACAACTGTGCCAAGAGAGATGATGTCATTTCAATTAGGTTAATTAGTAGTGTTTTGATCATTCTTTTGAAAAAACAATGTGACTTTATCACTGCAATAACGGCACACTATAAAAGAAATGCATGTATATTTTGTGTCTTTATTCATTTAGCCATTATACTAAACTCACCGAGTTCACAAAGCCTGCTCATGTGGTGCGGATTGCAGCAAACGAGTTCTGGGTTGATCTTCCCATAGGATTCACAGCAAGATAGCCTCTTTAACTCCGAGGAATGCCTGAGGTCCGGCCACCTGAACACTTTGTAGAGCAGCAAGGGGAGGCAGTAAGACTGTTGACCCACTTTGGCGTCCAGTTTGCTGGGCAGGAGCAAGCAGGGGCTGCGGGCACCCCCCTTGGACTCCACCGCTTGCAAGAGCACCTCTAATTGTTTTTCTTTGATCCTTTTCAGTATCGAGTGGGTCAACGCCTTCAATTCAGCCTCCGACCCGGCGTTGGACTTGGCGACCTTTGTCGTTTTGCCCATGCAGCAGCCCCTGGAGCCATGCGTTCCTCTATCCGCCCCCCCGTCGCCCTCGGTGGGCGCACGGCTCCTCCAGAGTCGCCGGACGAGCCCCGATCGTTTGGTCCTAAACATGCGGGACGAAAAGAGGGTTTCCCGGCTAAAAATCGAGCATGGTGTCCGCAAATCATGAAGATTCCGGGATCCGAGTCCAGGCAATGACAAGCAACCTGAGAAATTACGGCGTAAAAACTGGGAGCTGGGTAAACAGATGCAATCTGGATCATACGCCAGTCTCCACTGCCTTCTCCTAATAGCCTACCTAGATCCTAAAAAAGCAGTCAAGGTTCGTATGACAGCCACCTCTTCTTTAGGGGACGAATAACCATCACCTAGAGGTATTTAAGACTGGAATAATATTTAGCAGCTTATAAACATTTAAAGCTTTAAAATTGGTATGCTACAACATAGCAGCGTGGAAATAATGTTGGTGTGCAGGCTAGTGCTGAACAGGGTTTCAACTATCTCCCTTTTACACATTTCACGTTTCCACTACGGCTTGAAAAATAATGGTAAAATGTCCATGTATCCGTTTACTCTACAGGACATTGGATAACGGCGCTAATTGGCCCAACTGCTAGAAAGTACTATTCCATGAAAACCGAAGCTCGCCCGTGTCTTCAAGAGCATAATCCACAAAATCCTTTATCCGACTGCTGAGAATGGCTCCAATAAGGCTTGTGGTGTTTATCCCCTATTTAAATATGACATCGATGTGCAGGAGATATGGTCTTTGGGATATGTCGGAACAGAAAAGCCTCGTGGACAACGGTTCCAAACGCCAGCGAGCAAATCCAGAAGTGATCCACTGTGGTGCCAGACTGAATGCCTAACCCGAGTTGAGTTGCGTTTCTGATTGAAGCAGGGCAAGCACGGAGAGCCCTCCGGTTATGTCCGCGCTACGAGCTTTGTAACCTATTTTAGAAACAATCTGTCGATTAAATAATCCAACCCCGTATTTCGCGTGAAATTTCCGTGTCCGAGAATAAGAATAAATAATAATAACTAAGTAGCGACAATCAATGGAAACGATCTTAGGGAGTAAATGTTCTGCATGTGAGCGAGTAGAGTGCCCTTGCTCCTGTCGCTGGCTGTGGCTGTCTCTCTACTCCCTCTGCTCCGGTCTGTCTCCAGTGCGCATTGGCGCGCCCGGTCACGTGAGTGTCTAGACACCCTGTCGCTTAAAAAATGTGATTGTGTTGCGCAAACAAGAGATCATGTAGCCCAGAGTAGACATGCAAAACGTTTGAGGGCAGGAAAAGTTACATTTTATCCCCCCTCCAAAAAGTTTAAAGAGTAAAGTTGAGGACAGACGCCTACTACAGAATTGAGAAACTTTACGTCTTGTAATACTAACTAGACCCCCTCCCCAAGTTCCTCTTCCTAGAACCATTCTCTCGCCCTAGGATGATATTTGACCATTTTAGTAGGTAGGCCTACTCTACTTATAACGAACACGGTCCCAATGATTTTTTTCACAACGTTTTTGTCCACAACTGCAGAACCATTGAGTGTGTAAATTCGCCATCTGTTTAAAGTAGACTAATTTGTCCGTGAACAGTTTCGAATTAAACAATTTAGGCACTGTTGAAGTGATCAATTTATCCATTGTAGCTGGGTGCACGAGCTGTCAGTCTGGCTCGCTGGTTTGACCCAAAGATGAGAACGCACTGCTACCGCCCTCTGGCCACATGACGCAACAACAGTCTCTGCAAAATATATCTCTGCTAGTAGCCTATGTATTATTTCTGGGTAATAATGGGTATTCATCATATAATTGGGAAAATGAAATAATAATTAAATGTTGCGTGGGACGCACGCATGAAGTGATTAAATCTGTTTATTACAATAAAAGTTAGAGATAGAACTCAGAGCCATAGTCATAGCCTTTACAACACGAAACGGGCTGCAATAATTCGATATATCCTTCCATCTCGCCTTTCAATCCACAAAACAGAGGGCTGATAACATCTGTCTCTCCGGAGACCTTTGTAGAACACAGGCGCAGACTCTGACAGGGGTCTGTTGGGGGAGTGAGGAATTCCTCTATAGCCTAATTGTGCTCTCTAGACAGACAGTAGGCAGTATGTTAATGTGGGTGCCAGCGAGGCAGCGTCGCTGCGGGGCAGAAGGATGGATGGCTGATAATGATGATGGGAGCGATGTGTGCTCTGGTCAGGGGGTGGGGGTGGGGGTGGGGTGGGGGGGGGAGGCGTCGCCAGTCAATAGCTCAACCCCATTGTTTCAGGATTCCCCACTGGCGCCGCGCAAGAGCGCAGCGCAAACCAAACCGGGCGGCATGCTGCAACGCCTTTTAAGACAGTCTGGAAGCAATCACTCTGGAAAAAACGTTTGCCGAACTTTGTTAAAGCAACTGCACACGTAGGCCCACACTCCCTCCCCACCATATTTCTTTTCTTGTGCTTCCATTGGGTGGCAGTCATTTCTAGATTGAAAAAAGTATTTATTCAATCGCTTTCCCTTTCAATTTGTGGCGAAGAGTCGAGTACAAGATATACAATGGAATCGCGTACAGACCTATCTGAGATTAGGCCCACAGCTGCCCATTACACTTTTTAAATATGTAAATAAACGGTCTTATTGCCAATGGCAATGCAACTGATTGATAACGTGCTATAGGCTAAAGCACCATTCTGGATAGAATAAGAAGTAGCCTGCAATTCATATTCTAGTTCGCAGTCCTCGTCTTTACGACAATAATGTATGACTCAGTGACTGCTTCCAGACGAGGGGTTATGCGTATGCATATGGGTTATTGTCTCAGAACCACCGGCACCGAATGGGTCGAGAGAGGCACACAGGGAGCTTGTCTTTGTAAAGATAAGAACAATAAATATAAAACAGCTTAAATTAAAAAGAGAGAAGAGGACCCCCCCTCTCTCCCAAGAAGGGACTAAAATGACCCAATTGGTAAATGTCACTGCATAATTAAAATTAAATCCACAGTTAAGCAACAAGAGGTTGTACATTGTACAGTACATAGGCTGTGTATTATGTCAAATACAATTATATGTATAGTTAGGCTATAGACAAAAGTCTTTAATACGCTATTGAAAGTTTCTGCAATATTAGCTCATTGTAGTTGTGGAAATAAACACAGAAGAATTTAAGTGAATTGTGAAAGAGGAGTCATAAATTGAACAAACCTAAACTGGTGTCATTAGGGCCTATGTTTTAGAGTTCTGGACAGCTGACCTTTGAGTGAACTGTTGTAAGCCATAGGTCACAGGAAACCACCCCGCTGCTATCTCACCTCTGGGATTTGTTTAAAATTGACTCACACTTCAGACCCTTCGGCTTAAAGTCAAAATCAAACCCACAATCCCTTCTTAAATTATACACACAAGTCATTTGTTAAGAATACACATTGAATGAGCATAAAAAGAGCTTTAATGTCAATCTATTTTTAATTCAAATCATGAACGTAAATATTTGCAAATGTAAATTATTTTACATTTGAGGGTGAACCTTTAAAATAAATAAACTACGTATCCCAGAAGCCCCTGGTGCATCCATCCTCACACTGTCACTTGAAACGGGAGCCACTGGTAAGGTGACCCATATAGCATATAAAAACAAGGAGGGCCAAGTCACTTTGTGAACCTCAATCATCTTGCCTTGCTATAATGGAGCAGAGAGGAGATGAGTAGGTACACACGTGCAGAGAGGCAGAGAGGCAGAGAGGCAGAGAGAGAGGCAGAGAGAGAGGCAGAGAGAGAGGCAGAGAGAGAGAGAGAGAGAGAGAGAGAGAGAGAGAGAGAGAGAGAGAGAGAGAGAGA